>JACEEZ010007555.1:42588-100362 GCA_016584305.1 Chionoecetes opilio
CTTAGACTGACTTCGGCAATATGCCGACTTAACCCCTTGAGGCCTAAAACGTAATTTCCATAGTAATTTGACCACCATTAGATGATATTTTTTGTGAATATAAGCAACGTTTTTATAGATATGGCCTGTTTAGTATCCAGTATTCTATAGATATGACCCTGTTTTAGTAGTCCACTAGCTAATTTGGTTTATTTAGTTACTTTTCGTAATGTTATGGCTCGACAACATATATTATTTTATAGCAAAGGAAAGAAAGATCTCGGCGTCAAGGGGTTAATAGTGCCATTTTTGGTCCCGCAGCAACAGAGGAGTGGCGGTGAGAGGCACAGTACAGAGGGACCACTCTTAACTACCACTACATCTTCATTAGGCACCAAGGCACGGTCGCTGCGTCCCATAGTGAGAGGGAGACAAGGATGGACAAGGACGTCTCTTGGATATATTGTGTATTATGAAGTACCGCGCCACGCCAACACCTGGATAGGAACAGTAAATAGGATAGCTTGGCTTTCACCAAATACATAGAAATATAAACAAATGGGACAAGAATGTATATTTTTATGCTGGTGCTGCCTTGGCTCTTTTGTCTGGAAAGTGCCAGGGCAATACGACTGATAGATACACACACAAATACCAGCCTTCATTCAGCACAAACAAGCACAGTGACTCTGATACGAAGGGAAGGTGAGGAGACCAGGCTTATTGTTGGAGAAATCAAGATTACAAAGATGCAAGCAGGTCTTTACAGGGGGTGGAGGCAGTGAGGTCACCGCTGATGAGGCATAGACATTTTTCGTTAACAATTTAATTTAATTGAAGGTCAGAAACAAAATATTCCTTTAGGTCTAGATACGTTCACAACGGGACGTATCATATAGCAACATAATCAGAAAAGCGTGTACATTCAGGAACCGTGCTTAAAAAAGTCCTACGGTGATAAATAGCTGAGCACTAAGGAGTTGAAAGAAAAAAATGTGAGAAAATGTTCATGCGCTACTTTATTTAGCCGTCATTTTCGTATATCTTATATTATTGTTGCAGATTTATGCTAATATGATGCAGAATTTTCTCAGGAAGACGATGGTGGCCCCAATTTTTTCTTCAATATCAAATGGTGGTGTCAGAAAACTAGTTGGGAGTAACTTTTGATAAGCCAGATGGTCGCCGCGCTAGGCTGCGGGCGTCACTCATCACAATACAGCGGGATGCGGGACTCGCTCTCTAGGTATATAACTGCAGTGTTCTTATATTCACATTATTATGTAAGAAGACGCAGAATGTATACTTAATAAAAACAATGTAGGTGAGAAAAAATGTACAAATAATGAAACTGAAGAATAAAATCCACCGCGAGTATCTACGGCCGAATAAATCAGATTACGAAAAGACTGCAGACTTACTATTTTTTATTTACATCAACGACTTATATAGTGGGATTAACAGTGATATCAGCATGTTTGCTGATGATACTATGATAGGTAGGATTATTGGATCACAGTCTGATATAAACGGTTTGCAGGGAGACTTATGAACATCAGAACATAAGAAAATAAGGAAGCTACAAGAGGCCGTGAGACCTACACGTGGTAGTTCCAGTTACTTAAAAGTACCTACCTTTCTATTCACCCTTCATCCCCATCCATGAAATTGTCTAGCCTCCTTTTAAAACTCCCTATTGACTCCGCACTAACTACCTACCTGGGGGGGCATTTTCGAACACTACTAAGACCATCTTAGGGGACTAAGACCATCTTAGCGCTAGTTGGACATTTTCGGAAGCAAATTTCGCTCCGCCTAAGACAGTGCAGCGAGTGTAAACTAAGGCAGGGTTGGGGTTGTCTTAGCCCGCAATTTTCTTCGTCACCATAACAACAATGGTTATATTATTTGTTATATATTATATATTTTAGACTGTATATAGTATATTAGGCTGTATAATACACTATGTATAAATATATATATATATATATATATATATATATATATATATATATATATATATATATATATATATATATAATACTATATATATAGGTGGATATATATATATATACTATATATATATAGGGGTGGGCTGGGCGGAATAGATATGATTTGCGACAGAAACGGTTAGCAGATTAATTCTAAACATATCAAAACTCACCAGAAAAAAAGTTTCGTTATTCACGATAATATCACATACTGGCTATGATGTGTGTGTGGAGGATTAAAAGGGAGAAGGAAGAGGAGGGAGAAGAAATAATAGAAGAAGAAAATAGGAGAGAGAGAGAGAGAGAGAGAGAGAGAGAGAGAGAGAGAGAGAGAGAGACTCTTTCGGCGCAGTGACACTGCACTGACTGTAGCAGAAATACATATCTGGCAACTCAAGAGAGAAGGAAGAAGAGAGGAGAGAGAGAAAGATAGAAGAAAAAAGAGAGAGAGAGAGAGAGAGAGAGAGAGAGAGAGAGAGAGAGAGAGAGGGAGAGAGAGAGAGAGAGAGAGAGAGAGAGAGAGAGAGAGAGAGAGAGACTCCCTCGGCGTGCTATACGTATTTCCCGCCAAATACAGACTTGTGTCGCGCGCGCTGATTGGTTAGGTGGCACTAAGAAGGGTTGGCCTTCTGTCCCCTTACACGAGGCTAAGATGACGCCCGAAAATGCTTCCTTAGTAATCTTCTTAGCCCGGTATAACTGAGTCGGTCTTAGGACGCTAAGAGGGTGTAGCTTAGAGCCCCTTCGAAAATGCCCACCCTGATGACTGAGTCCATTCCAATCATTTACCACCCTATTTGTGAACCAATTTATCCCTATTTAACTTATTTTATTCTCCTCCCTGTTTAACTAAAATAAGTTAAAGGAGTGGGTAGTCAGGTGGCAGATGGAATTTAATATTGACAAAGTGTAACGTATTTAATGTGGGTAGATAAAATCTTGGTAATAGGTACACTATACGCAATGTATCACTGAAAAGATTAGAAATGAAGAAAGCTTTGGGTGTGCGTTTTAGCTCAAACCTCCGTCCCAGGAAACAATGTATTGAGGCCAGAAATCGAGATGATATGGCTTTAGGATTCATTAACAGGAGTGTTAAAAGTAGAAGTGCCGAGGTTATTCTAAAGCTATATATTTGACTCTAGCCAGACCTCACCTAGACTATGCGGTACAGTTTTGATCCCCGTATTACAGGATGAATATAGCCTTGTTAGAATCAGACCGACTAAGGATGACTAAAATAATACAGTGGATGCGTAACTTTCGATAGGAGAGGATATTGAAGCTATTAAAGTTACACTCACTCAAGAGGCATATAATATGGGGCGATCTGATATAAATGTTTAAGTGGTTAAAGGGATACAATAAAGGAGATGTAGGAAAAGTTCTTACGGCTAGTAATCAGGGTGAAACAAGAAGTAACGGATTCGAACTGGAAAAACGTAGGTTTAAAAAAGAAATAGGGAGAACCTGTTTAAATAGTGTGGTAAATGATTGGAATGGACTCAGTCATCAGATAGTTAGTGCAGAGTCAATAGGGAGTTTTAAAAGGAGCCTGGGCAATTTCATGGATGGGGATGAAAGGTGGATATAGGTGGTGTTAAGTAACAGGAACTACCTCGTGTAGGTCTGTCTCCCCGCCTTCTTCCTTATTTTCCTATGTTCTTATTCGGCCGTAGATACTCTCGGTCGATTTAATTTTTCTGTTTCATTATTTGTACATTTTTTTCACCTTCACTGTTTTTATTAAGTATACATTCTGCGTCTTATTACATAATGATGTGAATATAAGCTCACCACAGAGTTATATACCTAGAGAACGAGTCCCGCTACTTGATATACCTATAACTTCACAGCATGTTTTCTTGTTGATCCAGTATGAGTTGTTAAGTTTTTTATGGTCACTTTTTCTTCCACTGAAGGTTGTATTGTTTCAGTAGGTTGTGCTTCCTGCAACCGTTTCACTATCTGACAGAGTGGATTCTTGCTTGACCGAACCTTTCTTTTGAGTTGCTGTAGATAGTTTTCATATGGGAATGCTGAACAGTTGTCTAAACACCCAAATGTCTTGGCATCTTCAGCCAAGTGTAGCAAAAATCATGAACATTATAGACAAGAAATTGTTGACCATGTAAGTCACAGCTTTTTGACATAATATAATAGTAGATCATGGGCATATTGCCAGTACTGTTGAGTTAGTCCTGGACTAAGAAGAATACACATGGCCACACTGAATGTCATGAAATGATTATAAAAATCTGATGGAGGGATTCCTTTCAGCACATAATTTCCAGTGTACATAAGAAACTGGCAAAACTCAGTAGCTTTCCACCAAGCTGTGTCTGCCATACTGCGTGGTTTTCTTGCAAATATTGTTGGAATGAACTCTTAACATTTATTAGTCTCTGGCTAATGTGTTCCACCTGACCTGCTGTTAATGGAACTCCAGATTTTCCTTTGATCTAACATATAAGTTTCCTTTTCATAACACGAAGGCAAGCCATGTGTATATAATCACATGGAAAAAATCTAATCATATATATTGGCAAGTCACAGAAAGGGGATCTGGCATGATGATGGTCTGCATTTGATTGGCTCCTGAACATCAGTTCTCAGAATTTTGTTATCCACCTGTGGATAAGTCATCTTTCTTATCCATAGCCCTTTCAGAGTACAGTGGTCACAACCATAATATCCTGAATGTAACTTTATTGATTTTACTAATGCCTTAGCTGGAGCATCACTGATGATACAACTCAGTGTAACAGTGTAAATTCTGTTTGCATTTTGAAAACCATGTTGCAAAATTTGTTTCATGTCTTTCAATGTATCAAGAAGAAAATCATTCTTATCTGTCTTTGAATTTCCATAGGCAAGAGCAACTGGAAACACTGTTAGTGGTTACAAATTCTTTATTGTGCAAAGGACTGGCCAGAGAGCGTCATTTGTACTTTTAAAGATGGTAATATCATCAATATATAAAGCTAGTTTCAAGTCAAACACAGTGCCCGTTAAACTTGAAGGATATTTCTTCAAATTCACAAGAAGTTGATCCATTAAACCAAGGTATGCATAAGTCATGCCTGATATCTTTTATGTAGGTACATGCTACATGTACATGGTAAATCATGACCAGAGCATCTTAAGAAGAGCATCAACAGCTGTATGTGTAACTTGGAATTTATTTACCCATGACTGCAACTGTAGCTTTAAATCTGGTGTATTTCTGTTTCAGAATCAGTCTCTGTCTCACTCCAATTGTATAGAACACCATTGTTATCATCAGTGACACCATTCTCATTATTATGAGATGCTCCTCCAGTCTGTTGATATTCAGAATGATACTGATATGATAATGATACCATTACGTGAAGTAGGTGCTACATAACTATTAACAGTTGTTGCTTCTGACAGCAATGAGGCCAGGGTGCATTATTTAGTTCATGCCTTGAGTTATGTTGAGTGCAAGATTTAAAAAGTAACCTATTAGCTGCCTTCCACCTTCTTTCATACTTTCGCCTTCTCAGTTTTCTATCCATACTGGTTCAGCTGCTTGGTTTCTTGAATTCCCGCGATTTTTCAAAAACCTACCTAAAACAACAATAACTAAAGCATACAGTGAAATGTCAAAGTACATTATTCAATGAATATCTGTCCTCATCTCTGAAAGATATCTAGATAAAGCATGTAAAAATCTGGATTTGTTGTACAACTTTAGACCTAAAATACAATTTGGAACCAGATTTAAACCATATAGTTTTTAACAAAGCCTATAAAGCCTATTATATACCTATATATATATATATACCTAATCTGAGATAGCCAATATATTTGATATATCGCCATTATTATTCGATTGTACCATGGGAAAGGGGGTTCAAAAGAATCAGAATGAGAAGATACACTATGAGACAGGTTAGAATTGTCAGGTTCGCGGATGACCTAAACCGTGAGCGCAGTAAGTGTTTTTCGGGTACATTTCCGAGAAAAACAATATTCCAAAATCCAGGGGACGGAGTCATACATGCGTCAAACTCTTGCTAATAATAAAGTTACATTTTTAATAGTAGCACATGATTCCTGCATAGAAGCTCTCCATCAAGACATAGACAAAATGTTTGCCGGATAAAAGATAGATGTATGGTGCGTCAATAAGCTGCTGGAAAGTGAACATCACAAAGTTGTGCAAAATATAAAAAACTGTTATATCTCAAGATCGGTATAAGCAAAAAGGAAACTGATAGTTGCTTGGGTAGATCTCGTTAAGCTTAACAAAAAGTATTCATGGCATATTAGGTCTAGGGTTAATAGTTACATAGTAGAAAATAGGGAAACGCAACATATGTAGTATTTGACCATAAACAGCCTAAAAATTGGTCGCGTTGTATTATCATACAGACTTATACATGATCTCAACAATTGTACATTTTCCGAAGAACAATAATACATGTTCTATATAATTTTCTCACAGAAGCATAGTTTGGTTTTAAAAGGGCGTACAATATATATTTACGGGAGTAAATAAGCTTACAAAGGCTCAAAAATTGCTTTTAGTACATAATATAGGAAACCGAAGACCTGATTCGTGATCACCATCAGAAAAAGCCACGATCAACAAATCTTCATGCAAATCCGGTGAAAACAAAATTGGTGAAATTCTGAAGGCCATGGCCCAGGAATTATATTAGGCAACAAAGATTTTGTTACAGAAGACCAATTAGGTGTTCCTAGATCATTTCGGTATGCTGATCTCAAATCTATAATTATATTTTTTCTATCACGTCTAGATTTTGTGTAAAATGCAAATCACTTCGCAGAATGTCCTACCACGTCCAGATTTTGGTTTTAATCGTCTTAATGCCAGTAATATGAAACTTGCTTTTCAAGGTTGAGGCAATTTTTTGCCAACTATATACAAATTCTAACGATTTTGATCAACAACATTTATCCCGAGTTAGCAACACTGGTTCAAGAGCATAGTAACGGCCCAACGGTCAGTCGCTACGTGACAGTCAGGCAGAGTAGTTGCTGAAGCTCACTGCTGGTAAGCAAGTAATGGGCTGCCCGGCTGTGGTAACTTTGGTGTTTTTATAGCATTTGTTTTGTACTACGGTATGTATTTATTTATATTTTGCACATCGTAATAATTACTTTCTACGTTTTTTTCAGTTATTGATTGTATGGTAATTAAAATGGCATCAAATAGACGTGCTTGTGTAAATCACCCAGGCAACATCTGCTATATCTGTGGACAATATACACCTAAGCCACAACGTAGAAACATAAGAACAAAGATTAAACTTGCCAAAAAGTATTATTTTGACTAAGTTAGGAGACCAAGAGAGAGACTGGGCACCACATAATTTGCTGTGCACAGTGTAGTGCAATGTTAATAGCTTGGATGAATGATAATAGAAAAGCTATGCCGTTCTTAGTCCCCAGTTTGCATTGCGTAAGCCGAAAAATCACTTCAATGATTGTTAGTTTTGTTTGACAAAGATTGCTGGTTGCACAAAGAAAAACAAAGAAAAACTCACGTACCCAAACTGCGAATCAGCAATAAAACCAGTACCGCATGATGAAACAAATCCACCACCAGTTCCACCATCAACGACAACAGACAGCAGTTCATCTGAAGTTTCTGCTAGTGATAGAAACAAGGAAAGATGGCATATATGTTCCACATGCAAATATTTCCCCCCATTTGTTAAGTCAAGCGGAGTTAAATGACGTGTCCTTTCAATATAATATACGACTGATCACCAACCTGTACATACCTGCTCGACCTTTACATTCCTCATCAATAGCGATCTTTCCTTACCCAGCCAGCCGTTGTTCACCCACCTTAACCCTCCCCACCACCCACATGACCTCCGGCTAAACACCTGTACACGTGACACCATTAAACCACCACTTCACAACGTTTTCTTTATCTTTGTGGCACCGACTATTACGTACTGGCATAAACACACACACAAAAAAAATGTGTCAATAATTTCAAGGTCAGGTTATTAATCCTCTCGTGTGAACTGCGTCCTACGAATCATTTTGCCATTTATTATTTATCATCAGTAAGGGTGAGCGCGTGCACACACACACACACACACACACACACACACACACACACACACACACACACACATATATATATATATTCAGGAGAGGGAAGAGGAGAAGGAGGAGGAAGAAGGGTGTGATTCTAAAGGCGCGGTCAGACGAGCAACTTTTCCGTCAATATTCTGCCGGCAAGACCAAACCGGCCTCAAATCGGCTAAAATTGTCGACAATTTGTCAACACGAACATGTTGGTGTTTCCGAGAACATTCTTGTCAGAATATTCTCTCATTCTCTCCCACCACCAACGCATATTATTTGACATTCAGTTAATGCAGGCCTTAATTCAAAGTACAGAAGCTTAAATAAGCAAATACATAGTGTCAAGAACCAATTTCAAGTCTTTTCAAGCATATACGGTCAAGTAAACCCGTGAAAACGGCTACCTAATACCAGCGCTCCGAGCTCCACTCAGCGCTCTGTAGCCGCCGAGTGAGCTGAGAATCACCTGTGCCTTCCTGAAGAAGACAGGTAAACTACAGCGCCTGTGATAGCATTATAGGACATCACCAGGGCTCATAGTGTCCCCCAAGGGATCCTCGCAGCCCTAAAAACAAGAACAAGACATTCTATAGTGATGGCGAGCAAAGTGCCATGGTGTCGGGCCTCAGAGGCTTCTTTGCTGGAACTTGCTAGGTGTAAACCATATCTGTGGGACCACAGAGACCCTCTGTACTACAAAACAAAGTTGCGGCATGGAGCGTTTGAAGCCATAGCAGAGCAACTACAGGCGGACCATCCAGAGCTGTCCGGGCTAATTGGAGGTAAGAATTTCTGCTTTTTTTCCAATGTGTTTTTATGTGTTTTGAATGAATCTGCGGTTAATTTATAGTTTCACCCAACCAACGATTTTCTGATGCGCCTTATGTTTTTCTGGTAAGTTTTTGTGTTTTGAATGAATCTGCTAACTGTTTTGTCGCAATTTTTTTTTTTTTTTTTATTGCAAAAATGACAAAAATAAATAAAATTAACCTAAACCTAACCTAAGCTTTACCTAACCTAACAATACCTAACCTAACCTAAGAAATGTATACCTAATCTATACCTAACCTAACCTTTACCTAACTAGAAAAGGTTTTTAGGCAAGTGAAGTTTTTTTTTTTTTTTTAGTTAGGTAAAGGTTAGGTTAGGTATAGGTTAGGTTAGGTTAGGTTAGGTATGGGTTAGGTTAGGTATAGGTAAAGGTTAGGTTTAGGTTCATTTTTTTGTTTCTGTTTGTCATTTTTGCAAAAAAAAAAAAAAAAAAATTGCGACAGAAACGGTTAGCAGATTCATTCAGAACACATAAAAACACACCAGAAAAACATAAGACGCATCAGAAAATCGTTGGTTGGGTGAAACTACAAATTGACCGACGAAACAATTTTTTCTGGTGCGTTTTCATGTTTTTTTAATGAATCTGCTAACCGTTTCTGTCTCAAATAACTATTCAAAAAATATGTATACATGTTTTTAGTTAGATAAAGGTTAAGTTAGGTTAGGTATAGGTTCGGTTTGGTTCAATTTGTTTTTTAATTGATTGTTGTTGCAAAGCATTGAACAAAAAATAATGATTTGCGACCGAAATGGTTAGCAGATTAAATCTAGAAAAAAAAAGTTTCATCCACCAAAATGAATTCGGTGTCGAACTGGAAATTTATTAACTTTGGTTAGGTAACCAATGTCCAGGTTAGGTTAGTGAACTAGTGGGGGGGGCTTTGAGGCACAGCCCCTCAGTTATGTTAGGCTACATAACCAATTTCTATGTATTGTATTACACTGTAGTTTTACAGAGTTTGGGGAGAAGGAAAAAATGTGGTGTCAAATAATGATAAACACTTTATTCTTCCGTCTCATCTATTACAAGTGGAAGTGTCAACGAAAATCTCCACGTCTGCTAGTGTTTCACTTTCAACGATCATTCCGATCTACGGCAGCTTTAGAACTAGAATTTTAGTAGAATTCTACCGTTTAGCTACCTGGTAGCTACTCTTGTTTACCCAAATTATTTTCGAGACACCAACCTAGAACTTTTGTCTACGGTGGAACACTTGCCGACGTGGATATTTTCAGCTATAGTTCCACTTGTAATATATGAAAAGGAGGAATAAATGGTATTTTCCTTATTCGACACCACTTTTTTTAAGTAACACTTTATTATTTTATATATTTTTGTTGTATTTTAAAGTAAATTAGGTTTTGGTTTTGACAGAAAGGAATACATTTTCTTTTATCACCCCATCCTCCCCTCAAGTTAATGAAATAAACAATGTCGGTAAAATTCTAGTGTTTGCCCATACTCTCCCACTTCCCCCAAACAAGTTTGGGGACCTGTGGGAATGCGGGGTTTTCAGGTGGGGAACAAATTATGCGTCGGAAACACATAATTTAAGAGTTGTGTAGGGGGGGGTAAAATTCCCTAGATCTAGGGTAATTTCCTTAAATCTAGAGAAAATTGCCTAACCAAAATTAACCTAACCTAGCGGGGGGGCTTGACCCACCGATAAACTAACCTAACCAAATCTAACCTAAGCTTACCTAACTAAATCTAACCTAAGCCAACCTAACCTAACCAAATCTAACCTAACCTAACCAAATCTAACCTAACCTACCCTAACCTAACCAAATCTAACCTAACCTAACCAAATCAAACCCAACCTCCTAGCGGGGGGTTGGGGGGGTTCTCGACACTTCGGTCATCATTATGTGAGGATCGTCAGGTTCACACGTCTCTGGACTCAGAAGAAATCCAAAGAATTTTCCCTAGATCTAGGGAATTTTTACAGCACCCCTAACTATGTGGTTGCGACACATATTTTGTACCCCAGCCAAATATCCCGCATTTCCCCAGGTCCCCAAGCTTGTTTTGTGGGAGAGGGGGAGTATGAGCAAACACTAGAATAATACCACAATGTCTGCAAGTAACGGTTAGGTTCAGTTACCGATAGGTTAGGTTACCGTAAGGTTAGGTTATGTATGCATAAACACACGTAAAAGCTGATTTCACATCTATATAGGGTAGGGTTATGTAATATCAAGAACTGGAACTGTCGTATAATATAGGAACACGCTATGACGTGAAAATTGCAACACTCGTTGACAGCAACGAGAAATCCGGTAGACGAGAGTACCATAAACCGCCATTCATAGTATTCAACTTTGAACTTGCATTGAATATTTTTACAAAACACTAGAAAATACAATCTTCTGAAATTCAATGTTACTTCATCATTATTTCTCAACTTATGCACACTAGATGCATCATCATACACGTTAAATTGTTGGAAAAAGCTTTAAAAAAACCCTTGTTCCCCACCTCAAAGATATACTAAGCAATTCCAGGAATTGTCTCTTCAATCCCCCAGGTTCTAGTTACTTCTATCGTCACTAATATAAATACTCTTACCCCTGAAAAAAAACAATAATGAAAATTATATAAAAATAAACAACAATTATTTCATAAATAATAATTTGTTTAAGATTCTAGTTGCAATCATTACTCATAATCTCCTTTTTCTCCGTACCTATGAGTATTTTTGTACACCAGCCTTTGTATATATATTTTTATCCGCTGATGACAATATATTTGTGTTCTTATCAAATTTCTTTTATTTACAGCAGACGTTCGACAAAAATTCAAGAACCTGCGGACATACTTCCTAGCTTGCCACAACAAACTTAAAAAGGCTCCCAGTGGTTCCGAGGGATGTCCCGGTAAAAAGTGGCCGCTGTTCGACAGTGCCACATTCCTGATTGATTCATTGGTTGAGCAAATACCAACACAACCCAGCTTTTACTTGCCTACTTCACTGACGGTCAGTTTTCAACTTTTTTTATGTAGGATAAATTGAATGTTGTGTTATTTTTTTTATGATGCATTGCATCCAACTGAGTCACTACAAGTATAGTTTTGATTGGACTAGATTAAGATAGATAATGGTACCCTAAATTTTTAAAGGGGTGGCCGTAATCGATCTGCCCAACGAGCCCAACTAGTTAGGCATCCTCACTTCGGAGTTGATTGATAATTATCAATCAACTCAGAAGTGAGTATCTATTATAATAGATACTTATTAGGGAAACCTGGGAAAGATAACATATATTAACCTAAATGATGCAGTCAGCCAAAAGCTCAAAAACCAAAGTGATGAAGATGAGCACAGCAGTCAAGCACATCCTATTTTTTGTGTGCCTCCAACTTTACTGTTTTTTGTTAACTTTTGTGTTTTTCTTTCCCAGAATGCGGTAATGTCTTTTGGAGAAGACGGCTGTATCATACAACATGCAGGGGATGCTGAAATGATCAGTTCTGAAGAAACTGTTGTGCCTGTCCGTCTTCCAATGTCAATGCCCAGCAGTCAATCATCTTCTGGACTTTGCAGCCAGCAGTCTTCTGGGCTTAGCAGTCTCCCATCCCCTAGTGGCTGCAGTCTCCCATCCCCTAGTGCCTTCAGTCTCCCATCCCCTATTCCCTGCAGTCTCCCATCCCCTAGTGCCTCCAGTGTTTCATCCCCTAGTCCCTGCATTCTTTCTTCTGAACAAACCGCCCAGACAAGTAATACAACCTCAAAAGTAAAACGTAAGGTAAAAACAAACACACAGAAAGACGATAGTTCTGTTCATAATGTTTTGCAGAGCATTGACAGTTATTTAAATGCAAAAACAACGACAAGGGAGATTGGTATGTTTGCTACTCATATGGGGCAGATGACAGCATATGCAGCAGAGATGATGCCATACAATGCTCAACTTAAGTTAATGAGTATAATTTTAGAAAATATTAGAATTATAAATGGTGAAATTGCTGATGGGAAGTATAAAACTTAGGAGTAACATGATATTTTGTATATTTCATCTTTGTCCTTAATCTATTTTCAAGTAAACATCAACCTAATTCACTTTATACAGCATGCATTTAGTAGGAGATTAATTAAGCTAGTGAAAGGTATTTAGGCCCGTACCGAGTCATGATGAAGGGCGAGCGACAACCTTCGTCGACTGAGGAAGGGTACCATTAAAGGGATATTCGGAACGAAGAGCAGCGATGAATGTCTGCACGAAAAGACAGGTACCCCCGTGTCTTCGTGCTGATCTTCGCCACTGCTCTTCGTTCCAAATAATATCCCTTATATGGTACCCTTCCTCAGTCGACGAAGGTTGTCGCTCGCCCTTCATCATGACTCAGTAGGGGCATTAGTGTTCTGTTTAGTTCTATTCTATTCTATATTATTTTTAAGTAATCGTCCAGACCATTTCATCATTCCTGATTTAATGCAGTCAAAATATAGCCATGATCGAGTATATCAACAATATGTTGTCACTTTTTGCATCCAGTCACCCGTTTTTAAATAATCCGCATTCAAAATCTGTAAATTCCCCGAGCTCTCAAAACACAACGTGCGATCAGCAGACGACGCACCACGGCTCAGCGGTGTCACACGAGTAAGCCTCCCAGCCCTGCCTGATACAGATGCACGGAGACACGGAGAAAAATGTAGTACTTGGGGAATTTTGGGTGTTTCTGATATAATTTTTTTGCGATATGGAATATACTTGCACCCTTCATTGGTACAGCAAGAAAGCTGTGCCTTGGCAGAGAGCTTAGCACCCATTTCCTACCTATTTGACCATGCTAATGTCTGTGCAGCGCCTGGCAGTGGCGGGTGAGAGGAGCGCGGTGTGCAGCACATTGTCTAGCCGCGCTCCTCTCACCCGCCACTGCCAGGCTCTGCACAGACATTATCATGGTCAAATAGGTCAGAAATGGGTGCTAAGCTCTCTGCAAAGGCACAGCTTTCTTGCTGTATCCATGAAGGATGCAAGTATATGCCACATCGCAAAAAAAATATATCAGAAACACCCAAAATTCCCCAAGTACTACATTTTTCTCCGAGTCTCCGTGTATTTCTATAGGGCCGGGCTGGGAGGCTCACTCGTGTGACGTCGCCAGCAAGTTTCCCGCCACGGCTGGAATGGGGCTGTTGTTTTTCCCGCGCTTTTTACAAAAGTCATGTTTTTAGGGAAATAAGGCGTGGAAATGAATAATTTTTTGTGGATTAGGTATTTTGAATTCAACATAATTATGCAAAGAAAAAATGGGTCTGGATGATTACTTTAATAATATTATTCTATGTTCAATTCTATTCTTTTTTTAATTATATGTACGTACAGCAAAGAATTAGTGAGCCAAAATGTGTTTTTTTTCTGGGAGAGGGGGATTATAAATTTAGCCTAAATTTCAGTATAAATATATTTCTTTCCAACTCAATAATATTGCTTCTTATTATTAGTCTAATCATTATTATCTAAATTATTTTAAGAGAGCGTGCAAAAACTCTGGTTTCTGTGGCATCTGCTAATGAACACTTATGCACATCTGCTATGGACACACATCTAATGCACATCTGCTATAGACACTGCAGCATCTGCTAAAGAACACAGCTATGGACACACATTGAATACATATCTGCTATAGACACTGTGGGATCTGCTAATGAACACTGCTATGGACACACATCTAATGCACATTGCTATAGACACTGGCATCTACTAATGCATGGTTGCCATATAAGCCTGCCAGTGCACTTGTCCTTCATTGTTAAAATAATCTTTGAATTTTTCCCTGACATTCTTTGCATTGTTCGTGTGACCCCTAGCAACAGCCTGAAGCATTTCTACAGCACCATGTTGATATTGGTGCATTTGACCTGTCTGCAGCTTGCCATTATCGATGTCCTCCATGTCCAAAAAACCAGGTGGTGTGTATGTATGCCTCGAAGTTTCTCGCAACATGTTATGTAAAGACACAGCAGCCAGTGTAATATCTCTTACATTTTCAGGTGATGTTTTTATGGGCTGCTTGAAAATCTGAAACCTGGCAGCTAGAATACCGAAAGCATTTTCACTTGTTCTTCGAGCACGGGAGAGGCGATAGTTAAAGATGCGTTTCTCAGCTGTTTGATCTCTTCCTGGATATGGCTTCATTAGATACTCTTTTAGAGGGAAAGCATCATCCCCAACAAACACATATGGACACTGTTTTTCTGAAAAAGGTAGTTTTTCTGGCTGGGGAATATTTAGCATACCACCTTCCACTGCCTGCTTTAGGGTACACCTATCCCAAACTCCACCATCACTGGCTCTTCCACATGCACCAACATCAACATATATAAACTTACAATCAGCATCTACTAGTGCCATCAAGATCATGCTAAAGTGACCCTTGTAGTCATAGTAATTTGACCCTGAGTTTGGTGACTTGCTGATTGAAATCCTTTTCCCATCAAGTGCTCCTATACACATTGGAAAGTTCCACTGAGAAAAGAATGCACTCGCTATGGCACACCACTCTTCAGTAGTTTCTGGTAGCTTTAAATGTTTTTCATGCAAGACTGTATATATTGCCCTGCAGACTGTGGGGATGATGCTTGAAATCAGGTTGTGGCTGATTCGGAACTGGCAGGACAGGGACCTGTATGACTCTCCTGAAAGAAAAAGAAAGATAATTTAATGGTATAATTTCTTTGTTTGGCACTAAACAACTAACAATTTAACATACACTATCGGGTAGATCTTTTCATTCTGCGTACTTTTAATCCTAATTACACAATTGAATAACACCTGTGATATACATTATACCAAAAATGTACCGTTATTTCGGCCAGATACGGTTTTTTTATATTAGGTTAGACGTGGAGTATGATTTCTAAATGATTCAGTGGGAAAAAATCATTTATCAATATACAGCAGTGCAAAGCGGGTCGGGTCCGCACCTGAACAACAAACATTGAGTTTCGCTAAAAAGGAAATGCCAGAATGATTGAAATCTAAACATCAACCCTATTCAGGAACACAAAGTTTTTGAACCCCGATATCAATGTTTCCAATAACGTAAATTTTTACAATTTCATTGTACATGATGACTTTTCCGCTTGAAGAGGATGGCCTTGTTAGGTTGACCTCCAAAATTCCCAAAAGTGATGGAACCCAACAGTCCTAAAGTCGATAAAAAAATTGGGTAAATGTTCAGTAAGATGCCAATATTGTTTGTAGGTATTATTTCAGAATTACACCCGTCTGACTGCGAAGGACGAAAGTTCTGTGTTATTATGAGGTGCCATCTGCACATACAGGACACCCTCCCGCTAGTTCACTAACCTAACCTGAACATTGCTTATGTACCTAATTACGGGTGCAGCACCCCCCGGACCCACCGTATGTTGTTATTAATTTCCGACGGCTGATGTAGGAGCAAGAAATATTGCAAATGGTCAGATCTACAAATTGTGGACTGTTATAATTATGTGCCTTGTATCATATTCAACCTTATATCTATTATTATATCAATACATTATTTATGGCATATTAGTGACAATAGGAGTATTGTTATTGATAAATATTGGGTGGACAATAATGCATTGCCGCCATATTAGCCTTTCAACGATATGATACAAGAGTGAGGCGTTAACCCCCCCGTGTATGTGTCTGACCTAAAGAGCGAACGCGCAGTTCTCGTCCACTATAACGGCGCCAGCCAAGTATTGCCGCAGCCACGGGTACGGCGCGTGCCACAGTGGTCCATAGAAGCTAATCTCGGGCAAGCAGGACTCGAACCTAGGATCAGCGCATCAAAGTATACCCTGGGTACGTCTCTGTAGTATTCAGCGGGAGACACTTAGCGAATATTATATTCTCCCAAAAATAAATGACATTTGAGCTGGATGTCGGTAAATGGAATATTTTGACGTGTTTTCGCTCAGTGTCTCCCGCTGAATACTACAGAGACGTACCCAGGTATACCTTGATGCTGATCCTAGGTTCGAGTCCCGCGTGCCCGAGATTAGCTTCTATGGACCACTGTGGCACGCGCCGTACCCGTGGTTGCAGGCAATACTGGCTGGCGCCGTTATAGTGGACGAGAACTGCGCGTTCGCTCTTTAGGTCAGCACATACACGGGGGTTAACGCCTCACTCTTGTATCATATTCAGGGCGGGCCGGAAGGCGGCGCCATATAACCCTACACCGTTTAAAAAAAATGATTTCTGACAAAAAGAAGTGCAGAATCATTCAAAACACATCATAACTTATTACTGAAAACTTGTCACCTCGAAATCGGTGAATGCCCACTTCCGAGATGTTACCACCAAACAAATCCTAAAATAACCTAAACTCTACCCTAACATAGTTTTTATTATACAAACGTTCCCTTCACCCAAACAAGCTTAGGGACCTGTAGGGATGCAGGATATTCGGATGGGGACCCAAATAATACACCGAAGCACGAATTTTAGGAGTTATGTATGGTTAACCAAACATTCACTAGATCTAGGGTAATTTCCCTATATCTAGGAGAATTTGCCTAACCAAATTTACACCAACATTCAAGCCAGGAAAGGGGGGATAACATAAACCAAAATTTAACCTAACATAGCCGAGTCGACCCCCAAACAATTAACCACACGTCTCTGGACTGAAAAGAAATCCAATCGAATTTTACCTAGATCTGGGAATTTTAGATCAACCCTAACTCAAAGCTATGTGGTTGCAACGCATATTTGTACTCCAGCCAAATATCCTGCCATTTCTGCAGGTCCCCAAGCTGTTTTGGTTGAGAGGGGGAGTATGGGCAAACACTAGACTAATAACTAAAAGATAACTGCTATATTTTTGGTTACGCAGGTGAATAACTACTGTACATTAACTGAGCCGAAAAGATAGAGAAAAAGTAAGCTGGAAGCATTGGAGCCAGCAATTTTTGCGGATTATACCCTAAAAAAGTATTTCACTAAAACCAAGTGCACATTTACCAAAAAATCTGGTAATAATGGATGAGGACTTCAAGGTCATTTTCAGAGACACGACAAAATTTTCCTGGACAAAAATAGGTGCTTTTTCGATTGGAGATAGTTTTATTTTTCGGAAACCAATAGTTTGAGATAAAAAAATGGCATCACCGAATTTTAAGGTCCCCGTTTCTATTATAAACACTATTTCCAATCAATAAAACACTAACATTGGCCGGCCAAAATAGTCATGGTCTCAGATAACAGGGCAGTGATTGAGTAAAAACAAAGTAAACCAAACCTAACCTTATAGGTTTTCATTAGACAGAGCCTAAACCTTAACCTTAACCACAAAGTATACCAAAACTTATGAGTCTTAATGAACCTAACCTAACCTAACCTTAACCACAAAGTATACCTAACCTTATGAGTCTTAATGAAACCTAACCTAACCTTAACCACAATGTTTACCTAACCACCTATTTTTGGACAGGAAAAATGTGTCAGTGTCTCTGAAAATGACCGCGAAGTCCTCGTCCATTATTACCAAAAATCTATCCAAAGTAGTACATACCTGTTGCTAAATATCGTAGGGTCAAAGTAAGACGTTCTGCAGGAGAAACAGCTTGGCGCATGTTTGTGTCTTGCTTCTTGATAAGAGGGGTGACGAGGGCCAAAAGATCTTGGAACTGCTGCTGGTCCAATCGAGTCCACTGCCTGAGAGTGTCTGGGTCCTCTTCCCGGAGCTCCCTCAGCAATCTGAAAGCCACACTCTCTTCTCTCCTTCTCAGAAGCCACTGCCGGCTCCAAAGACGCTTCTTCTTTCTGTTTTTCTTGTCCAGCATGTAATTTAGGGTAGCCGCTGCTACACATAATGCGAGGTCTTTGTTCATGTTCCAGAGGGTCACGCTCACAAGCAGTAGAGCTCGTGTGACACAAGCCGCGTCGTGTTGCCTTTGTAGTTTGTTATTGCTAGCTGGTCAGATACGGCTCGGCTCCCGCGCCGATTAAAACGATAAGCCGAAATTGGCATTAAAACTCTGCTACCTCTGAAGGTCCGTGTGTGAAGGTCCGTGTGACCAAAATACGGCAAGGTATTGCCTTTGCTGAATATTGCAGGCTGAATATTGACGGAAAAGTTGCTCGTCTGACCGCGGCTTAACGCGAGAGGATTAAAGACCTGACCTCGAAATTATTGACACATTTTTTTTTTTTTTTTTTGTGTCTTTGTGTTTATGCCAGTACGTAACAGAGTCGGTGCCACAAAGATAAAGAAAACGTTGTGAAGATGAAAGAAGCCATATTATCAGAACAGACAAAGAATAATGATAACATCTTCCTAATGCAAGAGTTAATCAGTATCTTTACTCTTTCATCCCTTTCACTGGTAAACTCTGGAACTCTCTTCCTGTTTCTATTTTTCCACTTTCCTATGACTTAAATCTTTTCAAAAGAAGAGTAACAAGACACCTCCCGAACTAGATTGGCCTACCCCTGTTTTTATTTTATTCTCTTACTGTCTTTTTATAGGGACTGGCAACTAAGCGGGCTTTGTGTCACCCATTTTTGTTGTGCCCTTGGCCAGTTCCTTGTGTTGTAAAAAAAAAAAAAAAATACGGATTTTGATCCAATACCAGGTACTACACTACCACAGATGGACTTGTCTCAGTTGAGCACCGACCAAAAGTACATGTATGAAATGTATGCGGCAGTCACTACTGCTGGTTACTGTAACGAAGAACTAGCAAACCGTCGCCCTGGTCCACTGGTTCATTCACGGTGGCTGACAACTGCTTGTAGACTGATGCGACTATATATTGGAACCAAGGAGCCTTCTGAAAATCTAGTAACATTAGTAGATTACGTTGTACGAGCTTATGTTCCAGTATGGTTTGCAATCAAATCAAAACCATCGTGCTCTGAAGGTCCTCGTCATCTTTGGAAACTTTGTTCATCAACAAGATATCTGCCAGATCATCTTCGTGACATTGTTGACAAGGTAATCAGTCACAATGGATATTTTACTCACTGCGAGAACAGTCTACTGGCAATGCTTGAAGATGAGCGCCCACCAATTAGAGAGCTGGCTGTACGCAGAATACTTCTTGCAAGATCGTCTTCCACCAAGAGTTCGATGGTCAGACAATTCAAGATCCCTGACATTAACTTTGAGGCCACTGACTACACTGATATGATAAATTGGCAAGAGACTCGACTGGAGCCTCCTGTGCTGAGAAGAATACCAGATAAAATGTTGTGGCAAGCTATACGACACGACCCTCCATCGTCAGAGGTAAAATATCGATTTCACTTTTCAAAATTTCCATGCCACACACAAGCTGTGGAGAGAGGAATAAAGCTGGTTACAGAGGCAGCAGGCTCCGTTTATGGTCAAGAAAGAAGACATGGGTATATCAAGGCAAAGATAGCCTCTCAGAAACTAATGCCATCCTTCAATACAAAATTTGACTACCACACCGAGTAAGAGAAGGATCAAACGTGCTCACATATGGTTGGGTGGTGGGTGGGCACGGGTGGAATTCAAGATGCAGCCACCTCCTCGTGGTGAATTCTGGGTGATTTTGAGCAAAAAAAATTGCTTAAAATCAGCAAAGAGCTGCATATTGTAATTGGCAAATGGTAATTATAAAAGATGCCATAAATTAAACGCAGTCTAATAATTCCAAGTTTTCAAAGTCCATGGGGCCAGTGAAGATGGACAGATAGGACAATAATACTTTAGCACCTTCTTTCCTGTTGGATTTGGCAACTTTTGGTCATCCATGGCATTCATATTATGAAAATAATAAAAATGCTTTCTTTTCACTCCACCCTATTGCACAGGCTGCTCACTTTTCTATATACAGTAGTATGCAATTTAGTCCGGACAGTATCAAATTTTGTGACTTATTCATAATGTCTTAATTCTTGGCTACACTAATGAAGTTTCTTTTGTTTTCTGTGCAGAAGAGTGTACTGGTGACATCTGGCATTTATTCTGCTGTGACCACGCTACCTTTATTGAGTTTCCCTATTTTTTACGATGTAACTATTAACCCTAGACCAAATATGCCTTGAATACTTCTTGTTAAGCTCAAAGAGATCTACCCTAAACAACTATCCGTTTCTTTTTTGCTTATACCGATCGTGAGATATAACTGCTTTTTATATTTTGCACAACTTTGTGATGTTCACTTTCCAGCAGCTTATTGACGCACCATACATATATCTTTTATCCGGCAAACATTTATTTTATGTCTTGATGGAGAGCATCTATGCAGGAATCGTATGCTACTATTATAAATGTAAATTTATTATTAGCAAGAGTTTGACGCATGTATGACTGCGTCCATGGAGTTCTAGAATATTTTTTTCGGGAAATATGCCGTAAAAACACACTTAATGCGTTCATTTCTCAATGGAATTTTAATCTGTTTACACCACAGTCAAGCCTGTTGAAATCGGGAATTTTCCATTTGTAACTTTTTCTGAAGAAAAAAATCCGGTGCTTGAGATAATAGGGAAACATTGCATTTCCCCATTTTCCGCAGCCTCGTACTGATACATTTCATGGCTTAACGGTTTTTGAGAGAACAAAGACGCTTCAGCAGAGTTGCCAGATTTGGGGATTTGTCCCTATATTTGGGGATTTCGGGGCACTGATGGGGACATGGGGACATTCACTCTCGATTTGGGGACTTTTGAGGTTTCTGAAAAAAACATGTATTTTATCACTTAAAATAATATTATTAATATGAAGGTTAAAAGAAAACACGAGGTTAAACCGACGGCAAGGAAGAAGTAATTTGAGCTTCATTGATCCCAAAGAAGTAAGTCAAGAAATGTGGTCTCCATTGGTCCATTGGCTAGTGTATTTCCTGGAATTGTATGTCCTGACAAAATAAATCGCCTAGACAAAGAATGGAGAGTACTATGAAACACCGATCTTACTGATTCAGAAATCAATGATGTTGAAGGCTTCTGGGAGACAGTTAGAGAAATAAAGAGTGGTGATGAAACCCCATGTTTCCAAATTTGTCAAGTTTTGTTTCTGGGCTATTGCGTCTTCCTCATTCTAGTGCCACAGCAGAAAGGATATTTTCATCTGTAAACAATTTAAAAATAAAACTAAGAAACAAACTCTCAACCAGAGAGCTCTATAGTTGGACTTCTGCATTCAAAGCGGTATTTGAAAGGCCGGGAATGTTTCAATTTTGCTGTAAATGATAAACTAGTCAACATGATGACTTCAGATATCTACAAATACCATGAAAATGATGATTTGAGTGATGATATTATTTAGTATGCAGATGTGTTATTCTATTCTTTCTTTCTGGCTTAGTACAGTATGTCCAGAATATTAGTTGGATTATTTAAGTTCCCCAAGAAGCTATGAGCATTAATATTTTCATTTATTTCTGTATCATATTTCTAAGCAATTTAAGGAAATATATCATCCCCACCAGCCTTAAGTAGAAAATGTTATTAAATGTATTTTTTATTAAATGCTCATGAGGCTGTATCCTATTACTGCCTTTTTTTTTTTGCAGTCCTTGTGATGATTATAATAAAAAAGTGAATTATGCTACTTCATGTGTAATGTAATATATTATGTAAAACAAAGTATGAATTAATATCATTAAATCAACATTAAAATCAACATAGCAATTTAAATTTAAATGTGTAGTAGCTATGTAGCATATATTTCAGCATTTTTATAACAAGTATGGAAATATATGAAATGGGGATTTCTGGGGATTTTTCCCCGAATATATAGGGATTTTTAGACCAGGCTGTCTGGCAACCCTGGTCGCAGGACACAAGTAGAGCTGCCCCGTGAGGGTCTCGCCAGTCCCTAACAGCAGGTTTTCCATCCTTTAACTAGCCCTCTGATGCCACTCCTTGTGTCACTGGTCCTACACCAGTGACCAGCAGGGTTCGACTTTGTACCTCACCAAGGGACGCTAAGAGCGACATAATGAATCTGCAACCACGTGAGCAACGCAGTAAACAAACAAGGCCTCTGGCAGCCACTAAAAACCTGTGGGGAGCGCCGCGGTTCACAGGAACACGACACAGAGTTACATTTCAGCTAAATCAGTAATAGCTGTTAACACGGAGCACTGGGACTAAACCCCGCTCACTGTGGCTGTCAGGTCCAGAGAAACGTTGAAAGTGAAAATAGGGAAGCCCAAGCAGTAGTATAGACCAGCTCAGCAACCCGAGCTCCGAGGGGCGAGCTGTTACACTGTTGTGCGTTGAGTTAGGTGCGAGAGCAGCAGAACCTTCCACGACGGCTGCCTGGCTCAGCCTCAGACTCTCAGAGTGGGGGCTCAGTGGGCAGCTGTGGGCTGCGGGTGTAGCGGTCCAGGAGGTTTGGTTATCCAGAAGGTTGTGTTTTCGGATGCCATGTAGGGCGCCAGAGGTACGATGATTACTTTTCATTTCATCCGCCGCGCGGAGAGCAACAGCTTGCTCCCGGCTCCTCCCTCCCCCCAGCCGACCCCACGGCCGGAGATTTCCGTGGCGGATAATTCGCCGTAGGATATTTGGGGGTGGATTTACCCACTCATTTCATCTTTATACATTTTTTCTCATCTTCACTGTCTTTTAAGTATATTTTTTGCGTCGTATTACCCAGTAATGTGAATATAATAAGCACACTCGATGAGAGACGAATCTTCTTGTAAATCAAGGAAGCGTAGCTTTGCTTGTTACGGTTGCATGTATACAGGGCGTGGCGTTCTGTCAGGAGGCCTTGTTTGCATCCCTGTCACCGGGCGGGCGCGGTATCTCAACATGAAACGGCAGCATGTTATTTCTCCGTCAGGAGGCCGCCTGACAACCTCAGTCACGGGGAAGCGAGACCAGCTGGGGCAGCGGCCTCTCTCAACTCCCTGTTGTTCTTCGTCAGGTGGCAGCCTGCCCCTCCACAATATCGGTGTAAGCATCCACCCCGTAGCGACATGATTTTTTCTCCGTCAGGAAGCAGCCTAGCTGCCATTCCTCAGTAAAAGGGAGGCAGTCGGCATATCTCACCCATGTAGCGACCTCATTGTTCTCATTATTATACATTTTTTCTCACCTTCACTGTCTTTTACGTGTATCTTTTGCGTCTCGTTACACAGTAATGTGAATAAGCGCACTCGATGAGATACTTAATTACTGTACGAATCCTATAGTTGTAAATAAAGGTAGCGTAGCTTGCTGTTAACATTTGGCCTTTCCCTTTTCTACCTAGTTAAAATGTAGCTATAGGTAGCAGGGCATGACAGGTTCTGGCTTTCCGTTTGTTCCCCTTTTTAAATTAATTAAGTTTAATTTTCAGTGATTGCATTTGTTTTTATATTTACTTCCTCTTATCTGAGGGGAAAACTTTGTATGAAGTCGTTATCGGCATAAACTTTGGTATTTCATAGTAGCCTACTATATAGCCTATAATTAACTGAGCTTATCTAGAATGGAAATTCATTCTCACACAAAATGCCCCCATACATATATGGTGAGCAGCTAGTTGGTGGAAGTAAAAAAAATCTGCTCTAGCGACTCTTAATTTTCATTAAATTTTGTCTAGACTACGGTAGCCGTTCCTATATGCCCTATAGGAAACCCGGAAAATGTTGAGTACAGTAAGGTTTTATGCTTGAAATGTAATGTACACATCCTAAGGATGCAGAAACTGCCGAATGTAATTTTCAATGTAATGATCAAACTACATTACGTCATTTCAGTCATATAGAGATCCAATTATAATTAGCCAAATCTGTTTGAAATGATTCTATTTATAGATTTTTAATGATCTCTTTTAAAAAGTTTTTATAGAAGACTGGATGACAGTCATTATTAACAGAAAATACACTAAATATTGAAAATGATCACTAATTTAAATTAATATATGCCACTCACCTGAGATTTGTAAATTACTGTCCAAAAATGATCAATTAAGAAGCTGAAGTCGCAGTAACTCTGGTTGGCTTGGTTATTGTGGGAAAAAGTAATACGAATAAAGCAGGTTAGTGAATTCCCGAACCCTGTTCTCATTTTTTTAAACAGGTTAACGTTGAAATCCCCCATCAAAAAACATGGCAGGTTTTCAGCCCCTAAGCACTCGGCAATACTATCAATGGACGACATAAATGCTTCAATGGTAGAATTGGGTGGTCTGTAAACTATTCCTACAATAAAACAAAAAGGTTTAGTAACTTTTAAAAACTGAGATTCTATATGAGGTAATGCAAAGATATGTCATATAGTACTGAACTTGTGTAACGTCTATGAAGATAGAAACGCCACTCCCCCTCCACGTGTATTCTTGTTCTTGAAATGGGATAAAAATTGTTTAAATTCTAAAGTGAAAAAAATGGCATCGCTTAAGCGTGTCTCACAAAAACCAAAAACATCAAAATAATGTCTACCGATCTAAGCATGGTCCACAAAAGTGTCAAAGAGAAGAGGAATGCTGGAAATGTTATAAGATAACAGTTTTAAAGAACTACTGGTAAATCTATGCGCTAACAATGTGTCACAAAAATAATATTCACATGCAGGTTCATACACAACATGATCATTTGAAGAATCACCATCATCAAAATTGTATCTATTGAACTATCAATTACACTAAGTGGAAACTGGTGACGAACCTCTTTATGTAATACATTCATAAACTCAGTCATTTAAATGACTAAATGGAAGAAAATTCTGAATAACAGACATTGTTTAGTTAGATTATATTGAATACGTGATCCTTTACCAACTGGTGAGGTCTGGCTAGAGTCAAATATAGCTTTAGAATAACCTCGGCACTTTTACTTTTAACACTCCTGTTAATGAATCTTAAAGCCATATCATCTCGATTTCTGGCCTCAATACATTGTTTCCTAGGACGGAGTTCTGAGCTTACCCGCACGTCCAAATCTTTCTCCTGTTCTGATTTTGCCAGCGATACATTGCGTCTACTATTACCAAGATTTTCTTTAACCAACATTAAACACGCAACACTTGTCAATATTAAATTACATCTGCCACCTGACTACCCACACGTTTAACTTATGTTAGTTAAACAGGGAGGAGAATAAAATAAGTTAAATAGGGAGAAATTGGTTCACAAATAGGGTGGTAAATGATTGGAACAGACTCAGTCGTCAGATAGTTAGTGTGGAGTCAATAGGAAGTTTTAAAAAGTTAGACAATTTCATAGATGGGGATGAAAGGAGGATATTGGTAGTGTTAAGTAACAGGAACTACCTCGTGTAGGTCGCGCTCTCTTGTAGCTTCCTTATTTCCTTAGTGTTCTTGTTCTTAAGTCTCCCAGCAAACCGTTTATATCAGACTGTGATCTATTAATCCTACTTATCTTAGTATCATCAGCTGATATCACTGCTAATCCCACTATCTAAGTCGTTGATGTAAATAAAAAATAGTCTTTTTGTAGTTGATTTATTCGGCCGTATTCGTATTCGGCCGACTCTCGGTCGATTTAACTCTTCAGTTTTATTATTTGTACATTTTTTTCACCTTCACATTTTTTATTAAGTATACATTCTGCGTCTTATTACATAATGATGTGAATATAGGCACACCATAGTTAAATACCTAGAGAGCGAGTCCCGCATCCCGCTGTATTGTGATGAGTGACGCCCGCAGCCTAATGCGGCGACCATCTGGCTTCACACACCTTACTCCCAATCAGTTTTCTGACACCATCATTTGATATTTAGTGGAGCAGATATGTGATATATTTCGACCGAATTGTGGGTTTGATGATAAAAGCATGGCATTTGGCACACAGTTAGGACATACCCTTAGGAATATTTTTGGATATAGGGACATTGCATATTTGTCTCATGGTAGCTTTGGCGGCTATTTTACAAAATGGCGGCCACAATTTACTATTTTCGCCCATAAGTTGAACTCTATCAAGTATGGTTGGTGCAAAACACATTGTAGTGGATCTATGTATCAGTTGTTATTGACATGTTATGCATAGGCCCCACATGGACTTGAACACAATGGGCCCCAGACATAACTACGTCACGGTTTGTTTACATCGGTGCATTGTGGGGATAAGGCGGGGTCGCCGCGGGTGGACCTACGAAGGGAAAACTACGGCGATGGAAGAATTTAGAGTTATTTTGCGCGAAATTGATATTCCAGGTGCTATATATTACTGTGCTCTGTTTTCGCTGACAACACTATAGAGAAGACCTGAGGTAATGGCTGATGTGCAGAGGCTTCTAAACCAAGAAAACAGTCATAACAGAGCCTCGTCAAAAGGTAAGCAACTGGTAGGTACGTAATGTGTCCCTACCATTTGCTTACTTCTTAATGAGACTCTGCTGTGACTGTTTTCCTGGTTTAGAAGCCTTCGCACATCAACCATCATCTCAGGCCTTCTCTATGTTGTCAGCGAGCACGGAAATATAGCACCTGGAATATCAATTTTGCCCAAAACAACTCGTAACTCATAACCATCAACTCATAACCATGAATATGTAAAGCCTACAAAGAGAAGACTACGACGATGAAAAAAATTCGAGTTGTTTTGGGCGAAATTGATATTCCAGGTGCTATATTTCCGTGCTCGCTGACAACATAGAGAAGGCCTGAGATGATGGTTGATGTGCGAAGGCTTCTAAACCAGGAAAACAGTCACAGCAGAGTCTCATTAAGAAGTAAGCAAATGGTAGGGACACATTACGTACCTACCAGTTGCTTACCTTTTGACGAGGCTCTGTTATGACTGTTTTCTTGGTTTAGAAGCCTCTGCACATCAGCCATTACCTCAGGTCTTCTCTATAGTGTTGTCAGCGAAAACAGAGCACAGTAATACATAGCACCTGGAATATCAATTTCGCGCAAAATAACTCTAAATTCTTCCATCGCCGTAGTTTTCCCTTCGTAGGTCCACCCGCGGCAACCCCGCCTTATCCCCACAGTGCACCGATGTAAACAAACCGTGACGTAGTTATGGGTAGGGTCCATTATGTATGGTGGTCTAAGAGGGACGCAAATAACGTTTTTCTTCCTTGTCATGCTTATCATATCTGACAGATCTGTCTTGCTACATGTTTACTAGAGCTGAGACATTGTGCATATCTTAATTATGTTTTTTCTTCTTTCAGGTCACGGTGGTGGTTGCATTTGGTGGCTGTACCCTAAATGTATTCCCCATATTATTTGAACTATGAACTAGTCAGTTCTGAATGACTGACAATGACCAAACGTTTTATGGTGTTGGACCCCCAACAGCCAGGCTCATCTGGTACACATCTTCCATGTCTGACACATTGGGACCAGTGTGTGCTATGTCAGAAAGACACCTCTGAGAAGCTACAGTAGCGTGCAATTTAGTCCAGACAGTGATAAAATAATACAATTATTTGTTAAATTGGTTTATTCCAAAAAAACATGTCAATGGTAAGATAGATGATACATTTAATATGAGATATGACCACCTTATGCTTTTACAAGCAGTTCCACTCGCTTTGGCATAGATTCCACCAAGCTTGAACACATTTCTGCTAGTTCTTCGTCATGGTACCAGGCCTTAATAACAGCACAAATCAGCTTCTACATCGTCGAACAGTCGTCTTTCTCAATTCTACGTTTGATTATAGCCCATAGATTCTCAATGGGGTTTATTTCAGGAGAATTCCCAGGCCAATCTAGAATAGTTAGTCCACTTTCTTCATATACATACACAAACCGCTATGGCGGTTTGGCTATCCGCTTTGGCGGATAGCCTCCACGCACGGCAGGGGGTCACAGTTGAAGAGAGGCCTTTTGTTGAGCCTCGCCTTCAAAGCATTACGCTGTACGTACACTGAACTATGACATTGTCCGCACCAAGAGCTTTCGCCCCCTATGCGGCGGAGGTTTGTCTTAGCCGCGGCCCGTTATTGAGCAGGCCTAAGCCTGTCACAGGGCCACGTTGCCCGACAGGAGACCACGTGGAGGTGCAAACCTTATACTATGTCACTATGACGTTATTAATGACCTTTCATTACCTCAAGAGGTGTCACTGCGTCATAGTAGAGCTTATGCCTGTCACTGAAGCTCCTCAAAGAGGTGGCCTCAAAGAGATAGTTACTCCCGCCACCTGAAAACCCCCACCTGAAACAATACAGGCAAGGAAACGCGACAAACACTTTCAAAACTAATAATCACCACATGGTAATAATAATCATCAGCACAGCTGGGCGGTACTCAAATCCAAGATCCTTAACATACAAAACATCAAACACTGTCCCTGGCAGCTGCCCCGGGTAGCAGGAGAACACACGCGCCCACTACTTACACCGCCATTTGCAAGACACCTGTCCACAAGGACACAAATCGCTCCTCCAGGGGCAAGCCAGCCTCCATCAGTGCAAGCCAGCATTAGTAACACACACATATGTTCACAAATCAATCATACAGTGGCTTGTTCCTCCTTCTCCTCCACCCTCTGACAATATTATGCCTGTCATTAAGATCCTTCGGAATGATGTTTTCTTTGCCCTTTCTGGCCTAGATCCTCGGAAGGCTTACGGTCCTGACGGAGTCCCTCCTATTGTTCTCAAAAACTGTGCTTCTGTGCTTGCACCTTGCCTGGTCAAACTTTTCCGTCTTTGTCTATCTACTTCCACCTTTCCTTCTTGCTGGAAGTTTGCTCACATCCAACCTGTTCCTAAGAAGGGTGACCGTTCTAATCCTTCAAACTACCGTCCTATAGCTTTGACTTCCTGCCTTTCTAAAGTTTTTTAATCTATACTTAATAAGAAGATTCTTAAGCATCTATCTGCTCACAATCTTCTATCTGATCGTCAGTACGGTTTCCGTAAAGGGCGATCTACTGGCGATCTTCTAGCTTTCCTAACTGAATCTTGGTCATCCTCCTTTAGGGGTTTCGGTGAAACTTTTGCTGTTGCCCTTGACATATCAAAAGCTTTTGATAGAGTCTGGCACAAATCTTTAATTTCCAAACTACCCTCATTCGGTTTCTATCCTTCTCTCTGTACCTTCATTTTAAGTTTCCTTTCAAATCGTTCTATTGCAGCTACTGTAGACGGACATTGTTCTTCTAAATCTATCAATAGTGGTGTTCCCCAGGGTTCTGTCCTATCACCCACTCTCTTTCTATTATTTATTAATGATCTTCTAAGTCTAACTCAAAGCCCTATCCACTCCTACGCTGATGATTCTACCCTGCATTTTTCAACGTCGTTTATTAGATGTCCAACTCAACAGGGCAGACATTCAGAAAGAGTTAAAGGGCACGGTGTTTAGCTTAACTAACTTCCTCGATTTCTACAACCCGGAAGTCGTGGGGATTCTGGTACGAGATATGGCAGTGGCGCTACGGTGTCACTATGGGTGATCTTTTCCGCTTCATAATCTTTCTATTCGTAACTGGTCTTCCTGCCATTTGGGGGAAGCAACCACCCCGGGAGGCGGGTCACAAACCCCGGCTAACACCCGATACCCATACGGCTGGATGGACAAGGGCTTGGGGTTTTATTAAGGAAAAGGGAGCCATTATACCTTCAGTCTGATGCGTGGCGGTTAGTGGCAGCTACCCGCCGGGGTGGTGAAGCGACTCAAGCGAGTTGGTCTGCGTGTGAGGTGCCGCCGTTCACCACTCGGCCCATCACCCCATAACAAACTCATAATAAACTCACCACGAGGGTAGGAGATTGTTTTATGGCCTAATTTCATTTGTATACTTGCCCTGTGCAGTTCTTGAGTCAGAAAACATCATATATACTCAATTTATGAGTAGTTTTATGTATATTGCGTGCTCTACGCCACCCCTCCCGTGGTCGCTATGTTTTGACAGCTTAACGTCTTTAAGTACGTCATCAATCTGCCCGCAGAATGCCAAAAGTTGCCCAAAACAGCTGTTGGAAGTCGCTAGGTCGTGAGGACCGGAAGTTAGCCTCTCTGAAGTTAGCCTCCCCAGGAACTAAGTGATTCACGGAGAGATGCCACCGAGCGCCTAACTTCTGATCTTTCTATAATTTCTGATTGGGGCAAAGCAAACCTTGTTTTGTTCAATGCCTCAAAAACCCAATTTCTTCACCTATCTACTCGACAAAACCTACCAGATAACTATCCCCTCTTCTTCAATGACACTCAACTGTCTCCTTCTACAACGAACATTCTAGGACTATCCTTTACTACAAATCTGAACTGGAAATCTCACATCTCATCTCTTGCTAAAACAGCTTCTAAGAAGTTAGGTGTGCTGTGGCGTCTGCGTCCTTTTTTTTCTCCCTCCCAATTGCTTGCTCTCTACAGGGGCCTTATCCGCCCATGTATGGAGTATGTCTCACATGTTTGTCACATGTTTAGGATCCACTCATACAGCTCTCCTAAACAGGGTTGAGTCAAAAGCTTTTCGTCTCATCAACTCCTCTCCTCTGACTGACTGTCTTCAATCTTTAAATCACCGCCGCAATGTTGCTTCTCTTGCTCTCTTCTACCGTTATTTTCATGCTCACTGCTCTTCTGAACTTGCTAACTGCATGCTTCCCCCACTCCCGCGGCCTCGCTGCACAAGACTTTCTACTCATTCTCATCCCTATTCTGTCCATCTTCCTAATGCAAGAGTTAATCAGTATCTTTACTCTTCCATCCCTTTCATTGGTAAACTCTGGAACTCTCTTCCTGTTTCTATTTTTCCACTTTCCTATGACTTAAATCTTTTCAAAAGAAGAGTAACAAGACACCTCCCGAACTAAATTGGCCTACCCCTCTGTTTTTATTTCATTCTCTTACTGTCTTCTTTATAGGGACTGGCAACTAAGCGGGCTTTGTGTTACCCATTTTTGTTGTGCCCTTGGCCATTTCCTTGTGATGTTAAAAAAAAAAAAAAAAAAATACAGTATGGGCATTAGAAATGTCGCTCTATGTATAGAGCCCTTCTTTTTCCACGAGGACCAACATTACCACCACCCGGAAAATCATTATTATCATCATCGTCATTGAGTTCTACCTCTTCGAAGGGGAGGTTGTTAATTCTGGCAATGCTATGTAGGATGGCACAAGCTGTAACTATTTTTTTTGAGGTTGGCAGCTCTGTGCGGAAACATTTGCCAAGAACACCAAACCTCCGCTACAAGATGCCAAATGTGCGCTCAATCAGGTTTCGGGTTTTTGCATGAGCGGCATTGTATCTATAGTCTTTGGCAGTCACAAGGTTACGCAGGGGAGTAAAGAGGTAGTAGTCACATCGGTAGCCCTTGTCACCCAGCAATACTCCTCTGTACTCCCCTCTTTCCAGAGCAGCACACAAACCAGACTCTCTATAAACCCTGGAGTCATGTGCACTGCCTGGCCAGTTAACTACTAGGTTCGTGATCACCATATTTGCGTCACACACTGCCATCTCATTTAGGGCAAAAAAAACTTTTCTTTCTCGATGAAGCTCCGCATCTGGCCCCCCAGGACTTTTTATGAGAATGAGAGTTCCATCAACACACCCAATAATCCCCGGCATTTCAGCAACTTCTTCAAAGTCCTTCATCAATGTGTTCTCCTCCGCTGGACTCGGGAACTTGATGAACTCAGCAGCTAACTGGCAAATTGCGTAAGTCACATTCTTAACATAATGGCTTACAGACTGTTGTGAAATTTCATTGCAATCTGCCATAGATAGCTGGAGATCACCAGTGGCAAAATATCTGAGAGTTACCAGCAGCTGAAGTATTGGTGGGATCCGGCACCCTGTTGGGAAAAATAAAAAATTACTTACAGTGAAACACACTCCATACAATTGCTTACATGATTATCAAAATGCTACATTGAAGTAGAAATTGAAAGAAAATTAATAGTACATAATGGGATATGCAAATGAAAGTAACAACACATGAATATTGAGAAAGTGTCAGGAGTGTATGTAGTGGATGTAAAGTATACATTTTGAAGGACATAATAATCAAGGGTATGATATGGTAACAATACAACACATCATAATAGACATGAAGATGGAAGAGTTGACAAATTGGAGCAAAACACATAGCTTGAAGATATGAGGTTAACAGGGTTTTCACTATTCCTTTTTATGATTATATAAAATATGGAACAATTTGTTTGAAAGTAGAATAAAATTCTTCTCTCGTTTAATTCGTTCTCTCGTTCACACTGCCGATTTTGAGCCACGACTCTAGGGGGGTACACTAGGTCTTGGTTATTGATGTGAAATGATCGCGCGTTGTCTGAAAGAGGTTTAGAAACTATCGCCATATGCTGAGCGGACGTCGGGGCGGGGTATGGATTAGTGAGGGGGCGCAAAAAAGTATTCATTGGAATACTTTCAAGATGAGAGTCGGCAAGGGTCTGGACCTCCACGCCACACATCCATCCTATCCTCTTGCTCAATGGGATAAGTAACTGCCGGGGTTTGTCAGGTAAAAAATGCAATGCCTTGAGCAGGGCTCAAACACAGTACCTATCAGGCTATCACAGAGTGTTACTCCAAATTTATCCACTGATCCAGTAAACAGCTGTGAGGTTACTTACCCCTGTTATTCTGCGACATTGGTAGCAAGGGCTCAATTTTAGAAAACAATTTGAGAGTGGCCTCCTTGGAGAGTCGGTAGCGGGCGATGAATTCCCCCTCCGTGTCATCCAAAAAGGGGTCTCGACGAGTCGGTTAGCGACGGTGCCGTGGCAACTCGTCCATCAATTCGAGCTCTCCCAAGTGGCCCACACCACGAAGAATGGGTCTCATACCTGCCTGCCAAAGGATCTGGTTTAAAAAAAAAAAATGATGATGATCTGCATAAATACTTCAACATAAACTGTGTGAGCAATGCTCACTTTTATGACAAAAACATAAAGACTAGGATGCTTGCTGCCAATTTCTTGAATTTTCATATAACTACAAATTGTTATTTATATATTATACATTTCAGCTGAGTATTCAAGGAATTGAACCTAAGCATTATAATATTATATCATTATTATATAGATATTATACTTTTTTTATTTTTTTATTAGTTTAGACCAGGGTTGTTTGATTTAAATCTAGTTGGTTTTAATCACTGGTTTTAATCATGAATTAAATCAAATGATTGTTTTTTCAAATCACTGATTTAAATCATAACCTTATCATTATTTAAAAAGGAGAGGGGAAAGAAGGAAAAATTAAGCAAATGGGGTTTATGAACACGAATTTTATCATTGTAGTATAATTATATCATAATGAGACTAAATGAGTGGTGCGGTGAATCCACTGTGGCACTTTTAGATAGCAAATTGCCAGGTGGCTGTTTACAACTATGTAGCAGAAATATTTTTTTCTCACTTATATAATACTAGCCACAAAGCCGCCCTCCGGGCGGACTTTTTGGCTAGCTCCTGCGGAGGGCTATTGGTGGGCCTTCGGCCCACTAAACACAGACGCTCCAGATAGCCCCTTCTAGCTTTCCTTAAATCATGATTTATATCATGATTATTAACGTATTACGTATTACGTATTAACGCCAACCCATTCACATCACCCCCAACCCATTCACTCACCCATTACCCATCACCCCCCACCCATTCACTCACCCATTACCCATCACCCCCCACCCATTCACTCACCCATTACCCATCACCCCACACCCATTCACTCACCCATTTCCCATCACCCCCCATCTATTCCCTCACCCATCACCCATCACCCCCCCACACATTCACTCACCCATCACCCCACACCCAATACCCATCACCCCACCCATTCACTCACCCATTACCCATCACCCTACATCAAAGTTTCCTCAATTCTCGCAACCCACTTTTTTTTCACAATTCTCGCTAATAGTCTGCTAAAAAAAAGAAAAAAAAAGGGATCGGATCATCTCATAAGTGGGCTTAAAACCTTCCCCTGGTCGAGCTGGTTCCAAAACTGTGCCATATGAGGGGATTGGGGCACTGGAGGCGGCACCTATCGCGGACAGACAGACAGACAGACTGACAGACACACACACACACACTTTCGCTTATATTATTATAGATATAAGTGGAACTTATATATTATATATTATATAATATATCTTAATATAACTATTTGCCCATTAGTGTAGGGCTTGATACGTGTGTCCATCCGGGTGTGTTCCCGGTGATGGTTTATACCAAAGAGATGGATAGCAGTCCGCCAGTAGAGATCGGCTTGTGTATTGCGGTACACCGGATGAGGGTCCGGCCCTTTTGCTGAACTGACGTGTGTGGGCTTAAAAGCCACACGGCCATGCGCGTTCCAGGACCAATCTGCCATGCAGTACGATGGGTGCCTATACGGTGTCATTGTTTGGGGTATGGGCACCCTGGACAATGCCCATGGCACTCATGCTGCTTGGTGCGACCCCGATGCATGTGCTCCTGAAGATTTGGGGCACACGTTGGGGAGAGTGATTGCAAGCTCATCCCTGTTCCGCGGATTACGGAGAACAGGTCTGGGGCACGTTTTTTTAAGGTGCAACCAGGATTCATAAGAACAAATCCGTTCACACTGTCCAGTCTGAGGGAAAAGGGGTCTGCCCTGGTTAGCTCTTCAATGAGCGGGGCGGGGCACTCGCTGATTCTCAGCTGGGCTGGGTGACCACCGGATCCCTGGGATAAGTTGGTCTGATTATAGAGAAGACCAGCTCAGGATTCGGAGGGGAAATTCAAGCTCTCTCTTTAGAAGCCAAACCTTAGCCAAAGGCTACCTTAACCGAGTCATAACTATTCCTCCCGTTTACCAGCGCAAACGGTCCACGTATAGTTTAGTCAAGGATCCATTATGGGGTTTTTGCATTCCCCCCTCAGTTTACCCTGGAACTATCGTTTGGTTACGGATGTAGCAGAGATAATATGGGGTCCCTCTGCTACTCACCGGTGTAACGGATCTAATCGCTCTGTGCAATGCGAAACACCACAATTCGACCCCCACCCACCCCGCACATAGGCGCCCTGCTCCCTGCTTCATGACCCCTAGACCTCGGGGGCTTCGGGGATGAGCACAGGTGCTGCACGTCCATGCCGAGTATCCGACAGATCGGGCAGCTAAGCCAAGTCTGCCGGCAAATGGGCCCGAGGGAGGCGTACCCTACCTGCCAGGATTGCACCCCTTTTGGACAGGATTCTGCAAAGTCATTTTAAGGCCTACAGGCGAGCGGCTATCCTAACAATAAGGACCCGGCGTAAGTTACTGATCTCAGCATTAACAGTTTATAGTCCTGTGATGACTATCTCAAGTTCGGAGCACCAGGGCCTAGCTACCTCTGACGCTCAACAATCAAGAGTGAAGATTACCCCCGCCTCCGGGGCAGAGCTTCATATAGTTAAGCAAATTTACCTGACCGCTCATACCGCACGAAGCTAACTAAGTACATAGACAGGTCAGGCCCGTCATCCTGGTAACGTCTCCTGCTACTTAAATGCGGGCTGCCTGCTTATTGGACAAACCCGCCAGCAACATTCAACGGCCAGCCCTGTGGTAGGGATAGAGAACCACAGTCACAGGGCTGAGCACCAGGGGCTACATTCAGAGAGGCTTACTTCCGGTCTGCACGACCTAGCGACTTCCAACAGCTGTTCTGGGCGACTTTTGGCATTCTGCAGGCACATTTATGACGTAGTTAAAGACGTTGAGCTGTCAAAATCACACAACTGCCTCCAGGCAGTTGTAGAGCACGCAATATACATAAAAATACTCATAAATAGAGTATATATGATGTTTTCTGACTCAAGAACTGAACAGGGCAAGTATACAAATGAAATTAGGCCATATTACAATGCCATCCGCTCGTAATGAGTTTGTTATGGGGGTGATGGGTCGAGTGGCGAATGTTGGCATCTCACCATGACTCACCACACCATACACCACCACGCACAGCTCCGCGAAACAGACAAGGTACATATAATATAATTATATTCCTTCTCCTTCTCCTTCTCCTCCTAGCCTTTTCTTGTAGCAGTTGGTGGTAGTTGTGGTATTGGCAGCAGTGATAGTGGTAGTGGTGGCAGCAGTAATAAAATATAAACCGTGTAACACACATTTCAGCGTGTTATTGGAGTGGTCTTCGTACCAAGACGATGCTTGGACGACAAAAACACGGCTTATATTTTATTACTGCTGCTTCTGCTGCTGCTATTGCTGCTGCTGCTACTGCAACTGCTGCCGGCTGCTGTGGGAAGGGGTTGGGAGGAGGAAGAGGGGGAGGAGAAGGAGAGGGAGAAGCTAGGAGGTGGATGAGGAGGAGGAGGAGGAGGAGGAGGAAGAAGTACCTTTTCTTATAGCAGTTGGTGGTGGTTGGAGTGGTGGCAGTGGTGATGGTAGTGGTGGTGGCAGCAGTAATAAAATATAAGCCGTGTAACAAACATTTCAGCAAGTGTTATTGGAGTGGTCTTCGTACTATATAAGACGATGCTTGGACGACAAAAACACCGCTTATATTTTATTGCTGCTGCTATTGCTACAACTGCTGCCGGCTGCTATAAGAAAAGGTTAGGAGGAGGAAGAGGAGGAGGAGAAGCTAGGAGGTGGAGGAGGAGTAGGAGGAGGAGGGAGAAGGGTGGAGCATTTTGGTGTGGATGATGAATTTGTTTATAAACACAGCTGAGAGCGTGGAAGCCTTGTGATTGGCTGAAACTTTTTAAGAAATACTACGTGATTCGCTGGCGAGGCTGTGATGTAATTGTACTCGCTCAGCCAATCAGCTATCGAAGCCCATAGTGACACCGTAGCGCCACTCCCATATCTCGTACCAGAATCCCCGCGACTTCCGGGTTGTACAAATAGAGGAAGTTAGTTAAGCTAAACACCGCGCCCTTTAACTCTTTCTGAATGTCTGCCCAGATCAATGAAGCTGACGTTCCCCTCGCCCCTTGGGAAGGAGTAGCCATTACTCTAGGGGATATTTGTTTAGAAGAAACTACAGAGTTAATTACAGCTAAATACACCCGGGAATGTAAGTTCAGCTAATTCCACTATACACTATACATTGATTTCAATACATATTAATGTTATATCATTTTTGTTGTAGTAATAATTACTTTGGCGGTTAAACAAGATAATTATGTGTTTTGTTTGATAATTATATAATCATAATGCATATTAAACTTTGGTTAGTATCATTTTGGCTTTTTATGAACAAATGTAACATGCACATTCAACTTTTGGTTATATGGTTATAGTAGTGTGGCTCTTTTTACAATACAATATATATATATATTTATATATAGTATATATATAATATATATATACTATATATATATACATATATATATATATATATATATATATATATATATATATATATATATATATATATATATATATATATATATATATATGTATATATATAAAGTATATATATATATTATATATATACTATATATAAATATATATATATATATTGTATTGTAAAAAAAGCCACACTACTATAACCATATAACCAAAAGTTGAATGTGCATGTTAAATTTGTTCATAAAAAGCCAAAATGATACTAACCAAAGTTTAATATGCATTATGATTATCAAACAAAACACATAATTATCTTGTTTAACCGCCAAAGTAATTATTACTACAACAAAAATTATATAACATTAATAAGTATTGAAATCAATGTATAGTGTATAGTGGAATTAGCATTATAAAGAAAAAGTATAGATAAATTTAAAGATACCCATAATAGTACAAATTCCTTTTTCATAATGTTTATTATCCAGAGTTAGCTCAAAGAGAGTACATTGTAACTGCATGTAATAAACAAGTTCCACTTTAATCTAATTGGTTAGACCCAAGAAATAATTTAAGCATCATCGTCATCATGAGGAGGAGTGTGCTTATTCATGAACTTCAAAAGGAACACAAGTTTTGCTGCCTTCTCTGTAGCGAGGCGGTGCCGCAGTTTTGAGTGTACTGTTATATGCATTATACGTTATATTCATGTTATATGCATTTTTTATTCACATATTTTATCTCATTTTAGTTATAAATATGCTAAACAATATGCTGTAGTAGTTAGATTTCATGTTGAACATCAAATTAATAATAATTAAAAAAAAATATTGAAATAAGATAAATCTGAATTCATTCAAATAAATTATATATTTTTTTAAATATTTAAAAAAATAATTAACTGCTCCTGCTAACTGCTAACTGGCACCTACACACCCCATCCACTGACCTCAGACAAAAATTATTGTTGACTTTGGTTTAGACTAGATTTCTACTTCTGAAAACTTTTTGCTGAAGCATGTAGTGGAGATATTATAAACTTTGAAATGCAAATTTGGGTTAATATTCCGCAGGAGTAGGCGGGCTCTTACTACTAACGTTTGCTCTATAATTTTCGGGTTCGTATAATGTGCAGTAGTTATCTATTTGCGGAAACGAAACATCTGACACTTATTTATATATATTAATAGCTTTGTTAGGTTACGTTCAGGTTTTGTTAGGTTAGATTAGGTAGATAACTTGGAGGGAACAGCATCCCCCCCAGCTAGTTAACTAACCTAACCTGGGCATTGATTACGTAACCTAACCACAAGGGTTTTTTTTCCCCCTCATGTGTTATTTTTCATTTCAAAGAGCTGTTGAATGGGGTAGAAATAATTCTTATGATGAGAACGGAACGTTCAGGATACTTAAAACTTAAAGCTGTTTCGTAGTCTATATAAAACCATAGTCGTTTCATACACTCAGCTCAGAGTTAAACCAGATTACTAGTTACAAAACGACACCAGGTTTGTACTTAGAAACTCAAAATCAGTGTACGGAACAACTAACAAAACCTGGGTACGAAACAACTTGTGTACGAAGCTCCGTGTAACCTGTGAGATGTATGGATGAGATGACACACACACCGCCACGATGGTCAAGTGGATAGTGTTAGCCTGCCATTCTGTGGTGAACTCCTAGACAAACGACCAGTACATATGGCAGACACACGGCCAGTGCATAGAGGTGAATATTAAGTTACAGTGGTTGGATAAATATGTAGATGTAATGTCATGTCCGAAATAACTCCGAGATGAATGTACGAAACGACTATGGTTTCGTATTAAAAACAAATTTTGGTGTACGAATCTACTGGTGTACGAAACAACTGGTGTACAAACTGACTGCACCTACCCCCCAGGTTCCCAAGCTTGTTTTGGGGAAGGGGGGGAGTATGGGCAAACACTAGAATAATACCATTGTTTGTAATGCTGAGATTGAATCATACATCGAAATGTGTGAATGTCATGGGTAAAATAATACCCCGTAGGTAAAATATACGAACAATTGAACGTTACCGTCAACAGGTGGTCCTCTACCTGGCACACCCTGCTCTTAACTTATAAGCGTATGTATTGCGGCCTTACTGTGCCTTTACTGTGCTTAATAAGTCACGTAATCACTCAAGAAAACAAATAAAACCATGAGAAATACAGTTAAAGTTACCTGGTAACTGAAATATTTTGACTGGATATTGTCAACACGTCGCACACCTTACACACCCTGGTCTTAATTAATTTGCGCATGTATTGCGGCCTTACCGTGCTTAAGTCACGTAATCACTCGCGAATAGAAATAAAACCATGAGAAATACAGTGTAACTTACCTATTAAGTGAGAGAAATGCCTTCAAAACTGCAAGGAGTGACGAGAAGTTGTGCGCTGACTGGTTCTTTCCTCTGCAGCTCTCAGGAATCTTGTTATTGTTTTAAAAAGTTCAGCTTTGTCCGTGGAAGGAAAAGTAGCAAGTCTTAAACGATAGAAATATTCCCTTATATTCTTTCCATTTTTGAATATCCATTAATTAATCAAGATTAGGAATATATCATGAATTTCCTACGAAGTTCGGCGCGAAGACACTTGCGTACCCGTGTCTTCAGTCTTGACCGCCAACCGCGTCCCTGCTCTTCGTTCCAAAATTACAGGGTATTTTATCCCTCTTATGGTAAGCGAAGGTCTGCCGTTCGTCGTTCGTCGCTCTACCGACTTGACTCTCAGTACGGGCCATAGTGGTCTATGGACTATCATATAGACTAGTTTATCAGTATATATGATATACTGTAATCTTCGTAAATGTTTGCTCTAAAACAGTAAAACACGCTAAAGAAATGTCATTACGAGACTAAAGAAATATGCATGAACTTCAACTCTTCGCCATTTAAAACTTTGCGAGTCAACTTTTATCATGAAGGGTATCAATAGAAGCGCAATTGTATTAGCTTTCCATTGATATATTTTGTTTTCTGATAAATTAATTAGAACCATGCATAAATTAGCGTTAAATAAATAAATAAAATCATCAATCGGGAAAAATTACCCGATTGATGATTTTATTTATTTATGTAACGCTAATTTATGTTAACTTCGGACTTCGTGTCCTGGTGGAACGCCGACGTGAGTTTCGACAGGGGATGCTTGCAGCCTATGTTGATCTCAAGAAGGCGTTTGACTCAGTGCATCGTGAGTCACTCTGGGATCTTCTGCGACTTCGAGGGATTCCTGCAAGGACTATTGGTTTGATAACTGGTCTGTATTCTGGGACTGAGAGTGCTGTGAAGTGTGGGGCAGGTGTATCCAGCTTCTTTCCTGTGAATACAGGAGTGAGGCAGGGGTGCGTCCTTGCCCCATCACTTTTCAACGCTTGTATGGACTGGGTATTGGACAAGATTGTAGATCAAAGTGATTGTGGAGCCTTCGTCGGCAACACCAAGATCACTGATCTTGTTTTTGCCGATGATGCAGTAATCTTTGCTGAGTCGCTGGAGGTCCTGGTGATGGCTCTCGAGGCGCTGCACGAGGAGGCAAAGCCTTTGGGACTTGAGGTCTCCTGGCTCAAGACCAAGGTCCAGGTGTTTGGAGACTTACTAGATGAAGCAGTACAGTTTGTTCATGCGTGTGGCGAGGACATTGAGATCTTGGAAAGTTTTACATACCTTGGTAGCGCAGTCCATAATGACGGCGGGTCACGTCAAGAAGTCTTACGGCGGATTGGCATAGCCCACGGTGTTATGGACTCGCTCAGCGAGAGTATTTGGCGTTGTCGGTACCTGTGCCGAAGGACAAAGATCCGGATCTTCAAGTCGCTTGTGATTCCTGTCTTACTCTATGATTGTGAGACATGGACACTAAATAGTGACTTGAAGAGACGAATCAATCCCTTTTGGAAAATAAGTGTCTTCGCAGAATCATGGGGTATCGCTGGGATGATTACGTGTCAAATCAGCGATTGCACCGTGAAAATGAATCGAGGCCTATTACCTGCATAGCCCGTCAGCGCCAACTTCGGCTATAGGGCATGGGGCACGCTACCCTGAAACCGATCCTTCCCATCGGGTTGTATCTGTAAGAGACATCCGGCGTGGAGGAGACCAAAGGGCGCCCACAAGGCTCGTGGCTGGGGAAAGTTGATGTTTCTTGTCGAGAGCTGCTTGGTATGGGAAAGGAGCCTGCATGGGAGCTCGCGCGTGGTGACCCCCGGGAGTGGCGTCGTAGGGTGGGCGAGGCGACCGCGCCCCCCGGCGTATGCCCCAATGTTTTGATTGATTGATTGGGAATTTTATGTTACGTGGTATATCAGGTTCTCTCCGAGGGCCAAAGAAAACTGGGATCTCCGGCTTGTGTTTATTTCCTTTTGGTTTACAGCTTTCTTTGTACATACAGAATATCACTGCCCCTTGGCAGCGGCTGGGCCCACCAGGCTCCCAAGTCCTCCTCAGGTACCACAGGACAGGAGCGGGGCGTCCCGGTGTGGGTGGGGTTTTGGGGGCGCGTTGGTGTCCCCTGGGGACTGGGTGCCCAACAGGAGAGGCGGCTAGGAGTCTCACCGCGTTGGCCTCAATCACCAACAGGACAGGGATTGAGCGTCCGGTGTGAGTGGCTTGAGGCGCGGCGGTGTCTTCAGTGGGCTGGGCGCCCAACGGGAGAGGCGGCCAGGAGTCTGGCCCAGGGGTGGATCAAATACAATTGTATTTGTATTTGAACTGTATTTAAATACAATTTTAAATGTATTTGTTTTGTATTTGTATTTTAGCATCCAGATAAAAAGTATTTTGTATTTGTATTTGTATCATGGCACCCAGAAAAAAAGTATTTTGTATTTGTATTTATATTTGATATTTCGAGTCAAAATCATTTGACACACACACACACACACACACACACACACAACACACACACACAAAAGAGAGAGAGAGCGAGAGGGGAAGAGAGAGAGAGAGAAAAGGAGAGAGAAAAGGGGAGAGAAGAGAGAGAGAGAGATAAAAACAACCATGATTTACGAAACTATGACGGGTCACGTACACGTCGCGTACGAGTACCATTCCTGTCCCACTTCCATCACACTTGCTGTCGCTGGTGGCGCAAGTTATGTACTTTCAGTTTATTGACAGCACTGACAAGCTGAAGCTGTAGCGAAGAGGGAGGACGACCTACAATACCTAAATTTGTGCCATACTAGAGGTAAGTTGTTTGTGTGTGTGTGTTCATTCTCTTTCAATTCTAATTTTCAATTACTGCCGCCCACACAGATTTTTTATTCATTTATTAATTAATGATTTTTTTACCATAAAGTATTTTCTGCAGGGAAATTTAGGTTTTTTTTTTTTCACACTTACTGTACATGGTGTTTGGAAAAGGAATATGCTAATGTACTGCCGTCAGGCTCTATTATGAGACCACGCGGGACTGAACCCTGTAGAAAATTTGTAATTGTTATGGTGGCTCAGTCAGTAATGAGTCTAACTAATGACACGGAACCTAGGTATGTTGGAGGTGTTTCTTGACTTTGACCCCAGCCACCGCCGTGGGGAAAAAATATTCCAATTACTTACTTTAAATAAGGTAATTATAAAGCAGGAACTTTTATCATTAGGCACTACATCTATTCCTGCGATAGAGAGAAAAAAATCTTTGTTTATCAGGGGGCAGCACTTCCAAGGTGTGGTGGGAGTAGGGTTGTAGTGATGTGTGGAGTGAAATTATGTTGTTTTATACTTTGGTGTGTGATGGTAGGGTCTGGTGTAGTGATGTGTGGATTTAAAATTATGTTGTTTTATGTATTTTTCACTACCTACAAATATACGTAACGAATGTTTTTTTAATTTTTTATTAATATTATTAATCACAAAGGGGAAGGAGGGGGTATATGGATAACGTAAGAATTTTCAAAGGGTACGTGGGTGAAAAAGGTTGAAAGACCATATTTTAGTCAATGAATATAGTAAAGCTCCACTTATCTTCATATAAAAAAATATCAAATTAAAACTCACTGGTGTTAAACACTTAATAAAAATAATAATAATAATAATAAAAATAATAATAATATTAATGAAATAATAATAATAATAGTAAGAAGAAGAAAAAGAAGAAAAAAAAGAACTAAGTGAAATTAAATTGATTCTCACTTCTCATTTTTTCTCTTTGCAGATGGATAAAAAAGACATTGATATACCAGAGGGCCCCTTCAATCGGGGATGAGGAGGCCTGGGAGGACGTACAATTGCCTCAACTATCAGCTACACTGGCAAAGTTTTATTCTGTCAATGTCAAGTCTACTGACATGAATCTTATAGCGGACTGTTTGCAGTGCAAAAAGTCGTATTCGGCATCAACAAAGGCAACATCTAACCTAGTTATCCACCTAGAAGAGTTCACAAAGTTCAGTATGCTGAATATGAGACATTGAGAGCAGCAGAGGAAAAGAAGAAGCGTGAGAGCTGTGGATCACATTCCCAGCACAAAATGACCTCTTTTCTTCAAAACCAAGCATCCAAAAGGAGAACAAATTTAACACTAATCAAATCAAACAACGGGCTATGGAAAAGAAACTCTTGGGACTCCATTGCATGTGACCAACTGCCTTTGAGTATTGTGGAAGGAAGACTTTTAGAGCTCTTCTACACGAAGCAGAACCACGCTTCGTGTTTCCAAGCAGAACCACACTTAGAAGCAGTTTACTTCTTGCAGAGAGCGAAAGACATTACGTCGCATTGATGACAGAATTTGAAAACCTCAGTCTTATTTACCTGACATTGGACCTCTGGACAATCGGAAAATGATATGTTTTCTTGCTGTACTGTACACTTCATCAACTCATCATGGGAGCTAAATCGCGTGTCATTGCTTGCGATCAGTTTGTAGAACGACACACAGCTGTGAACATTGCTAAGCATATGGGGATATAGTCACTAAATTCGGAATTCGTGGCAGGTGAGGAAGGTGGTTGCAGACAATGCTTCGTCTATGGTGAGAGCATTTGATGTCTGTCTACCAGGATTATATGGAAATGAAGTGAGGAATAAAAAGTATCGTGAAAATGGAGACACGAAAACCTTGATATTTTGGAAGAAGAACTTGATCTGAATGAGGTCCTTGCCCTTCTTCCACCGGATCGGTCCATTTGCTTTGCACACACACAACAACTCTGCATACGAGATGCCTTCAATGATCCTGTGTCAGAAACAGCGCAATTGCAACTGTGATACACAAGTTGCTGTAGTATTGTAGCTGCAATACGTCGATCTACTGTGGCAGAAAACCGTTCTTGGAAAAGATTGGGGTTTCACTGCAGGCTCCCAACGCTACTAGATGGAACTCTCAACTGACTATGCTTAAGTCAGTTCTCAAAGACGTTAATGGTGTCACTCAGCTATTCGTTCCTAGGATCGCGCAAGCCCGTAGAAGAATTGAAAGGAATGGAAATAGCAATGCAAAAAGAAGTGATAAAAGTTTTGGAACCGTTCCAAGAGGCGATGTCGGAAGTGGAAGGGGGAAAACATGGGGGACACTTTCTTGCGTTGCCCAGTTGTTTTTGGGCCTTGAGCACAGCCTCAACTATTCACGGAAAGTAAACCAATCTACTGCTTAAACTTGGCTAATGCACTACAGTCTTCTATCAAAAAAGGTTGCATTCGTTTCTTGAGACGACTGATGTCATTGCCGCAGCTGTCAGGGGACCCCAGGTTTAAGTTGGCATGGCTGCCATGTGGGGAAATAAAAAAGGAAAAATTTCTAAGATTGTGGACCAAATTTATTCAGAGTCAACTCAGTCGTCTTTGAAAAAACACAATTCAAGAGAGGGAGCCTTTCGTCACCACAAGCACCAATCAAGACAAGGCTGGAATGAGTGCAAAACGCCCCGGCTTTTTGCCTACATGCCACAGCTGGGGAAATAAATGTGAGTGCATCAACAAGCGACATTACAGTGGTAAAGGCAGAACTTGAGTCGTACCTAGAAGAAGGTGTTCTGGTTTTGATATCAACCCGCTGAAGTACTGGCGTGAAAAAAAGAGCTTCAACATTTTAAGCCTTTTGCCAAAATATTCTAGGGTGCTGTGCAACGTCGGCACCATCTGAAAGAGTATTTAGTAAGGCCGTAATTTTTACACTCCTGAGCGAGCAAACCTCGGCCCTGAAACCTTCGGGCATTAATGATGATTAAATGCAATTATGATATGTAGAATGCAGATATAAACTTGTGTGAACAAATTTTATTTTTTGCATATTTTCAGGAGTTTTTTTTATTAGTAGCTATGAAATCTGAAGTATGAGTACTTGTATTTTTATTTTTATTTCTGAACCAGTGATTGTATTTGTATTTGTATTTGAAAATTTTAGGAAGAAAAGTATTTGTATTGTATTTGTATTTTTTAGATTTAGGAAGAAAAGTTTTTGTATTTGTATTTGTATTTTTAGATTTAGGAAGAAAAGTATTTGTATTTTTTGTATTTTTTGGAATCCCAAACGAAAGTATTTGTATTTGTATTTCAATTGTTAAAAAGTCAGTATTGATCCAACCTGGGGGGTCTCACCGCGGTTGGCTTCACCCCCGAGGCCTCTGCGGCTCGATAAAGGCGTGATGGGGGAGGTAGATAAAGGCCCGCCAGGAGCGCCTTTAACTGACGGCGTGCGTGGGCCAGTGGGGGTGTGAAAGGCAGGAACACCCGTCCTTTACCAGCTGCACGGGGATCCGCCACGGCCTCCTGCAGATAGGTGGAAGAGGGGGAAAAAAGGATGGGGAGGACAGGTAAGGGAATAACGGAGTGGGAGTGGGAGTGAGAGTTGAGGTGCTCTCACTGTGACGAGCTAGCGTCAACACCGGAGTAGGGATGGGAGTTGGATTGCCCTCACGGTGACGAGAGAGCGTCGACATTGGAGTAGGGTTGGGAGTTGGGTTGGTCTCACGGTGACTGATGGCTGTCTGAACGGAGTAAGGGAGGTGAGGTGAGGATGAGGAGGAAGCCCGGGGGACTTGGCGTCGCGACCCGGAGGGGGGAGAGGAGTTCTGGGGGCTTGGGGGCCGCGACCAGGACTGAAGCTCCGAGGCTGTGCGCGCCTTATATACCCCTCGCTCTCCTCGAACTTGAACTTGAGCGCGGCCACCATGCTCATCCTTCCCGTGTTCTGATTGTGGCTGTGTCTTCGTCACACTGCCCCTCCCTGCGTGTAGCGGGCGTCCACGGCCGCATTGAGTTGTCCACCGGCCTTCGGACGAAACGAAGACCCAGTCCAGCCAGCGGTGAGGGAGCCAAGAGTATAACTCAGCAGTCGGTTTTGATGATGTGTAGCAGTTTTAACCGAGATCTGGACTTGGGGGGGAAGCCACAAAACACTTTATGACCTTTTTTTGGTCGGAAGTCCGACGTCGGTCGTAACAGGAACCCACAGCGCGGAAAAGTCGTAGGTTTGGTCGTAAACGTGCAGACTGGCCAACAAAATGCTCGAGACCCGGGATTAGCAGATGTAGGAAGTCTCCAGGCTCGCTATTATTGCTTGGTATGCTATGAAATATAATTTCTCTAGGTGAATGTAGACATATGATTGCATTTGGATGGATATTATTCATACATATGAGTAAAGAGATGAAATACAAGCAAGGGACTCATCCACGTCTGGCAGCGCGGCCTTCGGTAGCAGCGGCAGCAGCAGCAGCAGCAGCATGAAGCCCGTGAGGTGGATATCAACACCAAGGAAGGTAGATGTCATTGGTAATATTTATAGGGGAGCGAGAACCCCTTGAGGAATCCTATGATCCCTGGTGAAATCCTATGGTGCTATCACAGGCGTGGGAGCTGACTGTCTTCTTCAGGAAGGCACAGGTGAGGCGGATGACGGCGGGTTTTTACTCCAAAACTTTTGAGAGTGGCGGCTGGAGCCGCCCCTCCTCCGCCACGTAGGTTTGGGCAGGATTTAAATCTTATTACTCGTTAGTATTTCAGCTTAGTGATTATGGTGATATGTTATATACACGTCATTATCTAAATCAATGTAGCAAACCCTGTGTCACCCTTTAAAAAAGGGGGAATTTTTAGATGTTATGATGAGGTGACTGCTGGCGGGGCAGTGAGTGACGGAGAAATTCTTGCCGCGGGGCCACCCCATAACACAAATATTCAGTATTTCAACCCACATACACACCTTCTACCACCAAAACACTAGCAACACAGGCTCCTTACTTATATATTTTACTATCTGATACATTAAAACTCCTTAAAACGCAAGCATTCCAAAAAAAACTAGAATTAGTTTGAGATGTCGGGGACAGAAGGCGGAGAGAGGCAGTCTGACATGCCATTCTTGTCCGGAAATATGTCTCGCTGGCTTGTGATTGGTCGAGAAGTTTTAAAAACAGTTTGTCATTGGCTGGTGACTGATGATGAACTTGATGACGTCATTACTCGCCATAGCCAGTCAGCGCTTTCCGACGCGTTTACGACCTACCGAGGGAGGCTTTGTAGCTTCCGTCGTAAGGAAAAGTAGTATCTAGGTAGTCGGAGAGCAGGTCGTTGCTGGCAATACGACCTCCATTGCTGGCTTTCCCCCCCTGCTCGCCCAAATCTATAGCTTCTTTGACGCGGGAAAGGAAGTTTCGTTGCCCTCGAGCTGAGATGGTGGTTGACCTCCATGAAGCCGACGCGTATTTAGCGTTGGTTCCGTTTGGAGATTCCATTGCGTCGGGCTGCGCGTGTACACCTCGGCTTGCTGTCACAAGGGCAACTGAGGGTGGGCTGGCCCAGCCCGGCTGGGTGGCGCTTTGTCTCCCCCTACCCCGGGTTGCCGATGATCGCCAGTCAACTCTTCTTCCCCCGCCCCGGGTTGCCGATGATCGCCAGGTAACTCGTCTATATTGCTCATATCTGCTTCCGATAGCAACTCACCCAACCGCTGTGGAGCCCTTGTATGTCTTGCAGTACGTCGTGGTCTTGAAGCCTCCTCTACATTCCGTTAAGGTTCTCGGGGCAGGTCTCCAGTGTTATCACCCCCTTTTCGGTGCGTTAGTGGCGGCGTGACGTAAAGCGACCCGCTATTTTGATTTTGTTGTTTAGGTGATTCACGATACGGCTTTGCGTTGGTGATGTGAACTGTGCGTGGCCCTACTCCTTTATCGTAAGTTATCTGGAACGGGGAGGGGAGAGCAGTGATGACGAAGGGCCCATGCCAATTTGGTGTGAGCTTGTGATGCTGGTGGGGGGGAGGAACCTTCACTAGTACCGAGTCTCCCACGGTGAATGGGTGAGCCACCTCTTGGCGTGACGTAGGGCAGGCATTTCGCACTACATCATGTGCGGCGCGTAGGGTACGTTGTAGTTCCCGTAGGTATTGAGTGGTAGTAGGTGTGGTGCTGGGTGATGGGGATTGCAAGGTGAGGCCATCTGCCGGCAGCTGGGGGAGAAACTAGCTACTGCTAGTTAAACTCAACTGCCGGCAGCCGGGTAGGCTACTCCAAAGAGTAGCCAGTGTGGTGAATAACTCGTAGTGTCGCTGGGGACAGCGTTCAACGTGAGATGTATCGCGGGCAGGGCACTGGGCCAATCACCTGAAGAGTTGTCGGCGAGGCTTGGCCCTAATGGCGTTGTTGATCGTGCGATGAAAACGTTCACATATTCCGTTGCCCTGAGCATAGTACGGGCTAGTGTGGACTTTGTTTGTACCCAAACACTTCTCCAAAGTGTTCCACAGGCGGCTGGTGAAATCTGGGCCGCGGTCGAAGAGGATGGCCCCGGGGATGCCAAAAACGGAAATGACATTCTGCAGCAAGAGTTGGGAAACTGTAGACACCTTGTGGTTGCTCGTAGGGACAGCAATAACGTACCGTGAGAAGCAAAACAATAAAAGGGCACTATGTACTGCTTCTTGTCGTACATAGGTAGGGGTCCCATCAACATCTACGGCTAGAAGCTTTCCCCCGGTTGAGATGCAGTTATGTGGCCTTTTTATTTTCACCTTGGCCGGTAGTCAGTTCCTACTGGCAACCGCGGCACTGGGACGTGACTGCTTGGGCGAGGTGGACGCGTGTCAGTATAGTACCCGGGGCCTGAAAAACGCCAACGTTTTCTTGAATCCAGGGTGTCCTCCTTGGACGAATGGAGGGACGAGAGGGAAAAAGGTGCGCCGCCTTAGGGCCCCAGCATCACCTGCCCTTCATGGTTCATCACACGGCCGTCACATACACGCAGTCTTCCACGCCACTTCTTGGGGCCCGCCAGGAGGGCCATGTCCTGTCTGCCGCGGCTTCCTGGAGTTGATGGCGTTCCTCTGCGACGTCGTCAGTAACGGCTGCCATGTGGAGTAACTGATCGATCTGGGGCTGGTCCATAGGCAACCTAGAGAGGCCGTTTGCGTGTCCCTGCAATTTTTTGGCCGGTGTTTTATGGTGAAGTCGTATTCTTCTAACTCGCTAGACCATCGGTGAAGAAGAGCGCTTTCCGTGGTCATGGTTTTCAACCATGTAAGGCTGTAATGGTCGGTGAGCACCTCGAAATGATTGCTGATAGGCGGAAATGCCGAATACCCCCGACCACTCCTAACAATTCTTTCTTCATTGTGCTTAGTTCTTTTCCGAGGTGCTGAGGGTGCGGCTGGGACAAAAATTATCCTTTCCTTTCCGTCCTGCCTCTGCGAAAGGACAGCACCCAGTCCCAGTTGGAGCATCGGTATAAAGGGTAAAGGGCTGGGAGAAGTCTGGGTAGGCGACGATAGGGGGCTGGGTGAGGTGTTCTTTGAGGCTTCGGAATGCTTGCTCACAGTCGGCTGACCAGCTCCAGGTGACCCCCTTATCCAAGAGGCGATGGAGGGGTGCTGCTATATTTATTTTTTTATTTTATTTTTTTATATAACAAGGAAATGGCCAAGGGCACAACAAAAATGGGTAACACAAAGCCCGCTTAGTTGCCAGTCCCTATAAAGAAGACAGTAAGAGAATAGAATAAAAAAGAGGGGTGAGCCAATTTAGTTCGGGAGGTGTCTTGTTACTCTTCTTTTGAAAAGATTTAAGTCATAGGAAAGTGGAAAAATAGAAACAGGAAGAGAGTTCCAGAGTTTACCAGTGAAAGGGATGAAAGAGTAAAGATACTGATTAACTCTTGCATTAGGAAGATGGACAGAATAGGGATGAGAATGAGTAGAAAGTCTTGTGCAGCGAGGCCGCGGGAGGGGGAAGGCATGCAGTTAGCAAGTTCAGAAGAGCAGTGAGCATGAAAATAACGGTAGAAGAGAGCAAGAGAAGCAACATTGCGGCGGTGATTTAAAGATTGAAGACAGTCAGTCAGAGGAAAGGATTTGATGAGACGAAAAGTTTTTGACTCAACCCTGTTTAGGAGAGCTGTATGAGTGGATCCTCCCCAAGCATGTGAGACATACTCCATACATGGGCGGATAAGGCCCCTGTAGAGAGCAAGCAATTGGGAGGGAGAAAAAAAAGGACGCAGACGCCACAGGACACCTAACTTCTTAGAAGCTGTTTTAGCAAGAGATGAGATGTGAGATTTCCAGTTCAGATTTTTAGTAAAGGATAGTCCTAAAGTGTTCATTGTAGAAGAAGGAGACAGTTGAGTGTCATTGAAGAAGAGGGGATAGTTATCTGGTAGGTTTTGTCGAGTAGATAGGTGAAGAAATTGGGTTTTTGAGGCATTGAACAAAACAAGGTTTGCTTTGCCCCAATCAGAAATTATAGAAAGAACAGAAGTTAGGCGTTCGGTGGCATCTCTCCGTGAATCACTTAGTTCCTGTTGAGTTGGACGTCTAATAAACGACGTTGAAAAATGCAGGGTAGAATCATCAGCGTAGGAGTGGATAGGGCTTTGAGTTAGACTTAGAAGATCATTAATGAATAATAGAAAGAGAGTGGGTGATAGGACAGAACCCTGGGGAACACCACTTTGATAGATTTAAGAGAAGAACAATGTCCGTCTACAGTAGCTGCAATAGAACGGTTTGAAAGGAGACATCCGAGCCCTGGATCGCCACTGCCTACAGGCGCTATAGGCACAATTGTAAAAAAAAAAAAAAAAAAAAAAAAAAAAAAAAGCTTCCTTATAAATATGACATTGAATTATTGGTCAGCATGTCTCGTAGCCCCAGGTGTAAGGTTTCGTACCCCTGATGGTACAGGTACCCCAGGTTAAGAACCACTGCTCTAGATAGTGTCACATCGGCAAGTATCCTAGACCAACATAATCAGGCAAGTGTGTAGATTCAGGAACCGTGTTTAATATAATAGTACAAGGATAAATAGCTGACCACTAAGGAGTTGAAAGAACAAATGTTTATGCGCTACTTTATTTAGCCGTCATTTTCGTATAATTGATATTATTGTTGTAGATTTATGCTAATACGATCCAAAATTTTCTCAGGAAGACGATGGTGGCACTAGTTTTTTCTTCAATATCAAATGGTGGTGTCGGAAAACTAGTTGGGAATAAGGTTTGATAAGCCAGATGGTCGCCGCGCTAGGCTGCGGGCGTCACTCATCACAATACAGCGGGATGCGGGACTCGCTTTCTAGGTATATAACTCTGTGGTGAGCTTATATTCACATTATTATGTAAGAAGATGCAAAATGTATACTTAATAAAAACAGTGAAGGTGAGAAAAAATGTACAAATAATGAAACAGTTAAATCCACCGCGAGTATCTACGGCCGAATACATGAGATTAAGAAAACACTACAGACTTATTATTTGTTGTTTACATCAACGACTTAGATAGTGGGCTTAGCAGTGACATCACCATGTTTGCTGATGACACTAAAGGCGTTTTCTGCGGGGGATTTTGGTTGCAACCGAAAAAATTTCGGTTGCAAACGGTCACTTTCCAGTTGCTGTTCCCCGCAGAAAATGTTTCCGTCGGTTGCTCATGAGATGGCAGGCCGGCGGCTGAGATGTAAACAAAACATGGCGGCGGACCAAAGTTTCTCTAGTGATTTGCTGGATCAGTTCTCTGATTCTTCTGATTCAGAGGATTCTTCCAGCTCCTCAGAAAACGAAGGCGAGCAAGTATCATCATCATGTCTTCTGCTAAGTGTATCTGCTGCAGTGGCTGCCATCGTTTCAGCGTGTGGAGAAAGGTACGTTTTTCCAAATTGAAAGTACTTTACCGTAAATCCGCTCCTCATTGCCCGGCAGACTCGCTCCGCCACCAGCTCGTTTTTTCTAATCTACTAATACCAGACTCCTCCATGGGTTTTATTAACTCACAATAATAACCTCCTACCATATCAAACGTTGGTATAAAGTGCAGTTACTATACACGATCGCTGGCTTCAAGTATCCTGAACGTTTCGATCTCATCACAAGGAGTATTTCTAACCCCTACATCAGGCGTCAGAAATGAAAAAAATAACATAAGGGGGTCTAGGGGTGCGAATCCCCCCCCCCCCCTGTCAGTTACTTTTTCGTTATGTTAATTAATCAATGCTCAAGTTAGGTAAGTGAACTAGAAGGGGGTCTGGGGGGCCGCAGCCCCTCCCCCTCCAACTAGGTCAGGAGGGTATTGATTAATTGGGTGTATTGGTTGAAACTGCAAATTTAACTAATTAGATTGGGTATATGATAAGTTTAGCCTCTTCAAAAATTTTCTCTTATTTTGAGTTCTATATTAATTATTCAAATATGATTTTTGCACGGTGGTCTAATTTGTTCTTCCAATAACAGTAAATAAACATGCCATCCCTAATAATTTTTCTCAGTGTATGTATATATATATATATATATATATATATATATAATATATATATATATATATATGTATATATATATATATATATATTATATACGTATATAAAGTGTCATCAACACAGCAAACATTTACAACATTACCCCTATAAAAATAGTGAATATGTACCTTTCACAAAACAACATTTTAAGAAACTAATTTACAAAGTTGATATAATGTTAAAATCTTAAAATTAGACTTCCCTTAATAAATACGCTAGAACCACTTAACCATACTTTTCATGATCTGAGTAAGCTCATATTTCAAAATATACTGCGTATCATACTTTCCCATGAATTGGTCTCGTGGAGCACTATTAATGTTCAGTAGGCAATGTTCATAATTTCTACGGTACTTATATTCATGTAAATTTGTACTTTTCTATTCCCTGAGTAGCATTCATGCTTAAATTGTTTATATCTGACTATAGAAAAATATTTAAACAATAATTTAAGTGATTTTTTATTTAAAATTACCCTAAATCGTTTGTATTTGTCACCTTTTCACTCATAATTACTAACACCATTCAATAGACCAAGGTTAACTATATCAGAATAGGTAATTCATATGAATTCCTTAGGCAGATCTATAATACATATTTACATAGAAGCATCTTTGAGGACTGAGGTTGTGTGTGAATACTGACAGTTACTTCCTTCATTCAACAGGGAGGAACACATCAGGCAAAAGAACTTCGCAGCAACACTGCTGCAAAAAAGTGAACTTGACTTCTTCAACGTGTTGCGCGTGACAAGGTCCACTTTCGAGTTTGTTGAGCAGCTTGTGACAGATAAATATGGAGCCGCACCATGTGGCAGAATCCTCCCTCTGGGATCTGAAAACTCTTTATTCATCACTTTGTGGTACTTAGGACATCAGATAACATACATACAACTATCAGAACTTTTTGGTTTTGCATTATCTACAGTTCATGACTGTGTCCAGAAAGTTATGAGTGTTTTGGTTGATGTATCTGAAAGATTCATAAGGTGGCCAAAGGGAGAAGAGGTGACTCAAGTAGAAGCAGAGTTCCGCCGTAGGGCTGGCTTGCCATCTGTTATAGGTGCAATAGATGGGTGCCAAGTTTCAATCAAAGCTCCCATTATATCACAAGTAGACTACTTAGATCGTACTTTACAGCACAGTGTTAACTTGATGGCAGTTTGTGATGATAGAAAAAAATTCACCTTCATAAGTGTAGGGTTTCCCGGGTCAGCACACGACAGTCGAGTGTATAAGGACACAGATTTATACCATAAGATAATAACAAATCCCACATCTGTATTTCCATCACCCGATTCCTATATTATAGGTGACTCTGCATTTCCTCTGGACACTTCTATGATAGTGCCTTACAGAACCACACAGCCTCTAGCACCTCACCAAGCTCGATTCAATACTAAGCATTCCAGAACAAGAGTCATAATAGAAAATGCTTTTGCTTTTCTTAAGGGCAGATTCAGAAAACTTAAATATATTGATGCTGATGTGCAAAGGGTACATTCGATCATTGTATCTTGTTGTGTGCTTCACAACATTACACTTGACAGTGATGAAGAGCTGTTGCTTTTATCCCGTGAGGTGCTTGAGATTGCTCCTGGCAACCCTGACTATGAGCAACAACGCCTTCGTCAGAGGCATCGAGCAGGAAAGGCGAAGAGAGAAAGAATAGCCTTAAACCTTTAAGCTACTATCTATAGTTCATGTACTAGTGCTTACGTTTTACTTACTGGAAACGTAAGTAATTAGTTGTTTTGTTTTACATTACTTGTTTTAATATATACATAGAGATAGAGAATTTCTATTTAATTTATATTACTTATTTTATGTATTATTGATTGTTACAATATTTTTCTATCTTATTGTATTTCTACGGTGGCCTGAAGTCCTTTCAGCATATTTAGTAGATACATATAAAGAAATGTAATATTAATTCAGGTACTACTTGAATTTCTGTGTATTTTTTAGCATTAATTTCATTATGATAAATTATTTTGAGTTACAAAACATGAACTTCATTGTTTTATCTTCCCTAAAATTGAGTGAAATCTACATTACTATGGAAAAGTTCACACATCAGTAAGTAAGCATATTAAAAAAATTGATGAGTGGAAAGCAGTGCCAGTGGTAAACAAGGACAACTTGGGATGAGGTCTTGAGGAAGGAACTAGAAACCAAGGGAATCGACAGGCAAGTTGTACATAATCATGGACCTTGTGCAGCTGCCTTCAGTTGACAAAAGCTGACCCTTGTACATATCGGTTCTGTGTTTTAAAACAATGATTACAATATTGATGGCCATCCTGTTACCCTGATCTGTATTGTTATTACAGGTAACTGGGATCAACCCGAGTAAGAATACTTACAAGTGTTGGTGACACTGTAGGGGATGATTGCCTCAAAAGTGTAGATTGATGGGTAGGAGTCTTTACCGTCCTAGCCAGACACTTCAAATGGTAGTTTAATAAAAGTGTTCGAGCGGTTGTTTTATAAGGCTTTGTTATTACAAAATACCAGAATAAATAATTACTATATATATATATATATATTATATATATATATATATATATATATATATTATATATATATATATATATATATATATATAATATATATATATATATATATTATATATATATATATATATATATATATATCTGTTACACTGTGAGGGCGAGTGACAAGTCACGTGTTCCGACGGCCAAGGGAATGGCCGGAACAGTTCAGTGACTCCGTCCGTTGGTTTCTGTCTTCCCTCCGGCCAGTTGCAGCATATATGAGTTTTGGCCGGAATCTAACAGGTTCCGGTGTTCATGTCTCTCAGGCCTGTTGCATCTGTGTCAGCGTCATCATCCTTGGGCAGAGCGCTGAGATGATACACACAGCTTTTGTGTGTAGGCTGGAACCAGGTCGAGGTGTCTACGTGTTGTATCAAGACACCAGGTTGTCTTGATGCAGGCCATGGCGTGATACTTCGTCAACATAACCTCATCAAAAGATGTTGTTGCCTCAGACAGACAGGCGACACACATCCTGTAGCTTAATTGATAAATTAGTTATATACATATAATCTATACTTATTCAAGATCCTAATATCGCTCGGTCACCTACCCATATCGCGTCCTCGCGATGGGCTAGACTAGTACCTAAGCTAGAGACATGTACCTAACCATGTTATATGTGTACTATGGAGTCACGACTTCGCTGTCCATATTCCCTTTAAGGTGCCTATACAAATTGAGGGCTTTCTGGACAACACAGCACAGAGGAATCACAATAATAATAAAAAGTACAATAGGAATAATGATTGAGGGATAATGTACATAAGAAGTTAAGTAAACTGGTAGGGAATCCTGTACAGCAGCTTTTAAATCCGATGAGTTAGAAAAAGTGAACTCGGAAAGGCTGTTAGTAATATACTTGATTTTAGAGAAATTTACATATTTCAAGCTATCAATGGGAAAAATATTACTAGAAAAATTACCAGTAAAACCATGGTGGAATGTAGAAGGGAATAGTGTCAGGTTGACGGAGCGCACATGACAGGCGACAAGAACCGCGAAGTGACCTGACACTTCCTTGTTTTCAGTGCCGTCAGGGCATACTACAAACACAAAGAAAGGTTTTGTGAAAAAAAAATAGTGATGACTAAAAAATGATCGATGAAATATTTCCTTACGTGCCAGGTGAGTATAAGGGCACAAAGACAGGGCCATAGAAGCATCTTTCTGGGTTAGCACAATTTCACAAACTCCACCCGTTAAGGGCAGAAAGGCAAAGAGCGAGGCTGGACAAAATACATTTAGATTGTCTGACTTACATTTATGCAAATCAGATAAATGACCAATCGCGTACAACGGCAAGTCTTTGGATATTAAAGTAATCGATTGAGGCAAGTTTACAGTCATAATGTCTCATTCCTGCAAAGGAAACGGTTCAATTTGATGACTTCAAATATGTCCGATTGGATATGATACTATGCGTCGCG
>JACEEZ010007556.1:0-2500 GCA_016584305.1 Chionoecetes opilio
AAACGTTGCTTTTATTTCTTACCTTTAAAATAATGCTTCTGGCATTTGTATATAGTAATTTAAGTTCCTTAGTAGTTTTGGTAACCTTGCGTGAGGGTTTACCGGCAGGGTGTCTGGGGTCCACTGTAACAGGGCGCTTGATTAAGTTACTTTGATTAGTATTTGCGGAAACGGAACGTGACCCAGCGTTGCTGGTGGGGTAAGAAAGGGGTTAAGGTGATGCTGCTACCGCCGTCCCGCTCGTCGTCTTTTTATCTGTAAGAAGAAACTATTATTTAGCAGACGCCCCTAATCGTGCATGGACAACGGGGCTGAGGTGGAGTCCGTCATCCCAAACGGATGGAATCCTCAACCAGGATGGGGTCCTCGTAGAAATTATCCCAGAAGTTTTCGAAGTCTACATTTTCCTGTGCACAAAGAGCCCTTAGCCGGTTATTTGCGCTGAACGCTTTATCGTAAAAGCGTTGGCCAACACCTAGTCTGGGGAGGAGGAGGAGGAGGAGGAGGAGGAGGAGGAGGAGGAGGAGGAGGAGGAGGAGGAGGAGGAGGAGGAGGAGGAGGAGGAGGAGGAGGAGGAGGAGGAGAAGGAGGAGGAGGAAAAAAGATGGGAAAAAACAAGAAAGAGGATAAGACAAATAATATAACAGATAGGTAAGATAAAGAGGGAGGAGAGGGAGACAGGAAGAAGGAAAAACAATGAACGTAAAGGAAGCAAAACACTAAGAAAATAAGACCAAAGGAAATGAGAGAAACAAAATATGAGGAGGAAGAAGAGGAGGAGGAGGAGGAGGAGGAGGAGGAGGAGGAGGATGCAAGGTCAGGTGTTAAGCAAAGTACAGAAAGGTTGTTTTGGAATGTTGGCAAAAGTTCATATTTGTGTTGTGGACTCCCTCACATCGGGCGACTTTTATTTTTTTTCTTCTTTTTCTCTTGTATTTAGGTGTGTGTGTGTGTGTGTGTGTGTGTGTGTGTGTGTGGTGTATGTGTGTGTGTGTGTGTGTGTGTGTGTGTGTGTGTGTGTGTGTGTGTGTGTGTGTGTGCGCGCGCGCGTTCCTTATAAGTATTTAGTCGTTTTAGGAGGATAGGATAGGATTGCAAAGGATAAGAGTTTAGTAAAGGATTATTTTCGATTATTTGTGGAATTTTATAACGAAGATATTCAAGTTATGTCAAAAATATTACTGAAAATGCCATCTTGTGCGTTGTATGTGTCCAGATCAACGGTTCAGGGCAAAGAACTTCACGTACTACATCAACACTAGCTGGCGGCTATTACCGGCTATAGCCGTTACCAAGGTCGCCACTCGGGTGATATTTTGGTAATTTGTTCATTTATAGCCATATCAAGATACAGATGAAGACATAAAATGACACAGACTCTCCAGATAGCCCCTTCTAACTTTCCTGAAATCATGGATGTAAAATGTAAGTATTAACGCCACCAGACGTCTGTAAATAAAAAAGAAACGTTGTCCTGGCGACTTTAGTGTTATCTACGGTAGTACATATAGATAAACAAAAAATCTTTCACACATCAAGAAAATAAACGACGCGAAACAAAATACAATATTACCACTGCTTCACTCGCCTTCATCCTATTTACATTTCTTTTTTACTTCACAATTTTCCTGAAAGCTCCGCGGAAAACCTAAATTACGAAATGTCAAGTGCCAAATAAACCTCCCGGCGGCACCCTCGCTCTCCATTTTAGGTGATTGGAGGTTATTTGAGGTTATTTGAGGTTTATTTTTGGTTATTTTAGGTTATTTAAGGCTATTTCAGGTTATTTGAGGCTATTTCAGGTTATTTGAGGCTATTTCAGGTTATTTTAGGTTATTTGAGGTTTATTTTATTTTGTTTTAGGCTATTCTAGATTATTTGAGGTTTATTTTATTTTGTTTTAGGTTATTTGAGGTTTATTTTTGGTTATTTGAAGTTATTTAGGTGTATTTTATTAGTTTCAGGTTATTGTTGGTTATTTGAGGTTATTTGAGGTATATTTTTGTATTACCAGAAAATCATGTGCGAAATTTTAAAGTGAAAAATACCTATACAAGGGAGGAATATTTATCTTGTGCATGAAAAATTGAACTGACGAAAGGGAAGAGGGAGGTAAGGACGCAGGTTGAGGGGGAGGGGGAGGGGGGGAAGGGGGGGGGGGGGAAGGCAGACAGTGTTGGCGCCAGTGGGGAAAAAAACAGCGGCAGAGGAGAAGGGGCAGGAGGAAGAGGAAAAGGAGGGAGATATACATTAAGAGTAGAGAGGAAGTATGGTAAGGACTAGTAGAAGGTGGGAATAGAATAGGTAGAGAGAGAGAGAGAGAGAGAGAGAGAGAGAGAGAGGAGAGAGAGGAGAGAGAGAGAGAGAGAGAGAGAGAGAGAGAGAGAGAGAGAGAGGAGAGAGAGAGAGAGAGAGAGAGAGAGAGAGAGAGGAGAGAGAGAGAGAGAGAGAGAGAGAGAGAGAGAGAGAGAGAGAGAGAAGAGAGAGAGAGAGAGAGAAG
>JACEEZ010007556.1:12500-15000 GCA_016584305.1 Chionoecetes opilio
TGTATTTTTTCTAGTTTATCTATGTCCTTTTTATAATAAGGTGACCAGAACTGCACACAGTATTCCAGATGGGGGCGAACAATCGAGTTAAAAAGAGTGAGTATCACTTTTTCAGATTTGAAACTGAAAGTTCGTCCAATAAAGCCAACCAATTTATTTGCAGTTTTTACTACCTCTATAATTTGGTTATTCAGTTTGAGATCTTTCGAGATTATAACGCCTAAATATTTTTCTTTATCAACACTTGTTAGTTGGAAATCGTTCATCACGTAACTTTCATGAGGGTTGTTATTACCGATATGTAGTACATGACATTTGTCAAGGTTGAAATTCGTTTGCCATGTTTTTGACCATTCTGTTAGCGTGTTTAAGTCGTTTTGTATGAGTTGGCGCTGAGATTCTGTAGAGGCTATGTTTGTGATTTTCGTGTCATCAGCAAATTTCGACAGTCGACCTCGGAGGAGGAGGAGGAGCCGAGGAGGAGGAGGAGGAGCCGAGGAGGAGGAGGAGCCGAGGAGGAGGAGGAGCCGAGGAGGAGAAGGAGGAGGAGGAGGAGTCGAGGAGGAGGAGGAGGAGGTCAAGTGTTGGTCAAGGACATGGATCTCGGCCGCCGGGCAATCCGTGAGGCCCTGAGAGAGAGGCAAAGCGAGGCAACGAAGCCCAAAGGGGAAGCGAGTGGTGGAATTGAGGTCCTGTGTGTGTGTGTGTGTGTGTGTGTGTGTTTGTGTTTGTGTGTGTGTGTGTGTGTGTGTCTGTGTGTGTGTGTGTCTGTGTGTGTGTGTGTGTGTGGCTGTGTGTGTGTGTGTGTGTGTGTGTGTGTGTGTGTGTGTGTGTGTGTGTGTGTGTGCGTGTGTGTGTGTGTGACTTGGAAAGCGAGAAAGACACAGAGAGAGGGAGAAGTTCAAAGCACCGAAAGGATGAACAGATAGACAGACAGACAGACAGGCAGACAGACAGACAGACATACATAGACAGGCAGGCAGGCAGACAGACAGACAGCTAACCAGACAAAGCCGAGTCTCAGCCACAAGTTTAACACAAGAAGCCACCGTCGCCGTCACCCAATTTCTGAAGAGAGAGAGAGGAGAGAGAGAGAGAGAGAGAGAGAGAGAGAGAGAGAGAGAGAGAGAGAGAGAGAGAGAGAGAGAGAGAGAGAGAGAGGAGAGGAGATAAGGAAGAGAGAGAGAGAGAGAGGGGGGGCGGCAAACACACACACACACACACAATACCCACAATGCACTGCGTCACCCTCCTGTAAGGCATTGCGTGGTAGGCCAGGATACCAGAGAGAGACGTCCCGAGGTCATTTAACCAATGTTCCCAAAACTTACTCGCACCCCAATGCAGAGGCCTGAAGATCCTCCCTATTGTGTCCTTTGTTATTGGTTCCCATTAGCTGGCGGAGGAGGAGGGGAGGCAAGGATACACAGGAAAGGAAGTGACTTGAGAACACTGATTTTGGAGAGATGAGGAAATGCATGAGGAAGAGGAGGAGGAGGTAGTAGTAGTAGTAGGAGGAGGAGGAGGAAAAGGAGGAGGAGGAGGAGGAGGAGGAGGAGGAGGAGGAGGAGGAGGAGGAGGAGGAGGAGGAGGAGGAAATGCATGGAATACATAGGAATACATAGGAATAACAGACACCAGGAGACCTATTGGTCCATAACTAGGGTATCTGTTGAACTACATACTACTAACTATCAACTACATGTAAGAGGACAGTTGGAAAATGATACCATGTCGCTAAAGAAGATAGGAACATGGAAGTTTCATAGTGAAGAATGGTAGGATGTAGGATTGAAATATGCTAACTACAACTACCACTAACACTAATCGATCCGGGGGACTATAATATGAATTCGCAGGGCAATATCAATACCCATTTACTTTACAGTGCGCGTCAAGTCTGTTTTTAAATGAAGTTATTGTGCTGGCTTCGACGACATTTGCTGGTAATTTGTTCCATCGATCAGCAATTCTAACATTGAAATAATTTTTACGGAGATCGGTGATCCAACGTTGACCGTTCAGTTTTAAACCGTTATTTCTTGTTGTCACTTGAGTTGAAAGCTCGAATAGGTTCTCTTGATTAATGATATCAAATCCTTTTAGGATCTTAAAGGTTTCTATCAAGTCCCCACGGATTCTACGATCCTTTAAGGAAAACATATTAAGTTTCCGCAGTCTCTCTTCATAAGATGAATTTCGCAGAGATGGAATTAGTTTGGCTGCTCTTCTTTGAACTGATTCCAATTTGGCTTGATCGTTTTACGAAACAATGCGACCAGAATTGAACGGCATATTATAAATGCGGCCTAACCAAAGACGTGTATAATAGTGTCATTACTTTCGGAATTTTATGTTCAAAATTATGTTTAATGAAGCCCAACATCATATTCGCCTTTTTACTGGCAGCTAGGCAATGCGGACTGGTTTTAAGAGCATTACTAATGATGACATCTAAATAATTTTCCTGCTGTACTTCAAATAACGATTTATTATGCAT
>JACEEZ010007556.1:20000-22500 GCA_016584305.1 Chionoecetes opilio
GAGAGAGAGAGAGAGAGAGAGAGAGAGAGAGAGAGAGAGAGAGAGACAGACAGAGAGAGAGACACACAAAGACACAGAGAGAGAGAGACAGACAGACAGAGAGAGAGACACACAAAGACACACAGAGAGAGAGAGAGAGAGAGAGAGAGAGAGAGAGAGAGAGAGAGAGAGAGAGAGAGAGAGAGAGAGAGAGAGAGAGAGAGAGAGAGAGAGAGAGAGAGAGAGAGAACATAAGAACATAAGAACATAAGAAAATAAAGAAGCTACAAGAGACCGTGAGACCTACATGTGGTAGTTCCTGTTACTTAATACTACCTACATCCACCTTTCATCCCGACACTTAAAGTATCCATCTGCCCTGTTGACACGTTCCATCCAAGTCTTTGTTATATTTAACATGGGATCAGAAATAGTCAGTATTAGAACATTCTGAGATTGTAGATATGTATTTAGCAGCTAAAATTATTGATCTATATATTCATACCTGATGCCTGTTCCTAAGAGCTTCCCCCAATCGGCCGTGACAGAAGGGTCTCCATTTATTTGTGTCTTTGCATTCCCTCCTTACATGCTCTAATCCTCTCATTCGTCTCTTGCCCCTTTCTCTCACCTACTCTAGCACCCTGACCCCCTATTTCACAGGGATCACCATCTATTACCCACCGCATTGACTTTCACAGGGGATCACCATCTATTACCCACCACATTGACTATTTCACAGGGGGTCACCATCTATTACCCACACCATTGACTATTTCACAGGGGGTCACCATCTATTACCCACACCATTGACTATTTCACAGGGGATCACCATCTATTACCCACACCATTGACTATTTCACAGGGGATCACCATCTATTACCCACACCATTGACTATTTCACAGGGGGTCACCATCTATTACCCACCCATTGACTATTTCACAGGGGATCACCATCTATACCCACACCATTGACTTTCACAGGGGATCACCATCTATTACCCACACCATTGACTATTTCACAGGGGATCACCATCTATTACCCACACCATTGACTATTTCACAGGGGGTCACCATCTATTACCCACACCATTGACTATTTCACAGGGGATCACCATCTATTACCCACACCATTGACTATTCACAGGGATCACCATCTATTACCCACACCATTGACTATTTCACAGGGGGTCACCATCTATTACCCACACCATTGACTATTTCACAGGGGATCACCATCTATTACCCACCGCATTGACTATTTCACAGGGGATCACCATCTATTACCCACCACATTGACTATTTCACAGGGGATCACCATCTATTACCCACACCATTGACTATTTCACAGGGGATCACCATCTATTACCCACACCATTGACTATTTCACAGGGGATCACCATCTATTACCCACACCATTGACTATTTCACAGGGGGTCACCATCTATTACCCACACCATTGACTATTTCACAGGGGGTCACCATCTATTACCCAACGCATTCACTACACTCATACACAGACTGCATATCACTCATATCACGTCCCGCCATTCTTTCTGTAAGACCAAACCATCTCAGAGTGCTGTGATTAACACCTTCCACCACTCCACATATAATATTTTCACCTTGGCTGGACAAACCAAACTTGTTATAATACAGCTTCATTATTTTCACTGATCCATTCCTCTCACACCCCAGGCACGCCTCAAATCACTCATTTCAACGGCTTGGATCCTTGACCTTTGTCTTTCAATCTACGTACACCCAAGCTAAGAGTAAACCATAGGAATATCTAAACATTACCTGTTTCTTAAGCAAACTGCACACAACATAGCATTAAGCCATACATCGTCATCACAAAGTTACAGCTTCATCCCCAACGGCGTCGGCAGATTTCTGGCTTTTTTTTTTCTTTTATTTGTAGAAATGTGATTATTAGCAACATTAAATGAAGGTTGAACATAATAACAGCACTCATCGGCCCATTATTTTGTTGTTTTGACAAAGTGTCTCCAATTTTGTAAAAAAAGGTGTCCTTCTTTTACCTTGAGAGTTGTTTTCATCAATTTTATTTATTATCATTATATTCATAATTATTTTTTTATTTTTTTGGGGGAGGGGGGGATCATAGAGCAATTTTTGGCTGTACCGAGCTGGCCCATGACATGAGGTAACTAAGCGGCTGGTTAGGGCCCTTATGGCCATCAGGGGCCCCAAGAGTGCTGGTTAGGGCCCTTATGGCCATCAGGGTCCCCAAGAGTGCTGGTTAGGGCCCTTATGGCCATCAGGGGGCCCCCAAGAGTGCTGGTTAGGGCCCTTATGGCCATCAGGGGGCCCCCAAGAGTGCTGGTTAGGGCCCTTATGGCCATCAGGGGGCCCCAAGAGTGCTGGTTAGGGCCCTTATGGCCATCAAGGGGCCCCAAGAGTGCTGGTTAGGGCCCTTATGGCCATCAGGGGCCCCCAAGAGTGCTGGTTAGGGCCCTTATGGCCATCAGGGGGCCCCCAAGAGTGCTGGTTAGGG
>JACEEZ010007556.1:40000-100000 GCA_016584305.1 Chionoecetes opilio
TGATAACAGTTTACCTCGCTTTATTTTTTTCCCTTTATTTTTTTTTTTACGCCCTGTTAGTTTTATAGGAATGAACGACCGTAAGAAGTAATGAATGGACTAGCGCTTGTTCGTTATAAGTAAAATGACTGAAGCTCCTCCTCCTCCTCCTCCTCCTCCTCCTCCTCCTCCTCCTCCTCTTTCTCCTCCTCCACCTCCTCTTCCTCCCCCACCTCCTCTTCCTCCCCCACCTCCTCTTCCTCTTTCTCCTCCTCCACCTCCTCTTCCTCCTCCACCTCCTCTTCCTCTTTCATCTCCTCCTCCTCCTCCTCTTTCTCTTCCTCCTCCTCCTCCTCCTCCTCCTCCTCCTCCTCTAGTGCTTTCTACCACCTTTTCCTTATTATTATCCTCCTCCTCCACCTCCTCTTTCTCTTACATCTCCTCCTCCTCCTCCTTCTCCCACTTGCTATTCATGAGGCGTCTTCCTCCTGCTGATACAAATTCGTCAGCCGCCGCCTCATTACTGAAAGCGAGTGAAAGCAGAGAGAGAGAGAGAGAGAGAGAGAGAGAGAGAGAGAGAGAGAGAGAAATACTACCCTTGTTTGGTTTGTTAATGTGAAGAAAATGCAGTTAGGATGAGAAGAATGAATGCAGGAGTGAGAATAGGGAGTGACAAAATGATATGTTAAGGCTGGGGTCCAGACAAAACCCCCCTATAGGACAAAACCCCGCTCGGACAAAACCCCCTAGGACAAAAACCCCTTGGACAAAACCCCCTAAGCTAAAGTGCGCAATAGACAAAACCCCCTCAGTTTAATTAATACCATTAAAATTAGAAGAAAAAATATAATTTAAGCCAATTTATTACTGAAGTAATCATGAAAAATATTATAATCTTTCTTTGTGTTTGTTCACTCCACCTGATCATTGTTTTGTCTACCTGAGTACCGTAAATCCCCATGTACCGTAAATAACACTAAAGTCGCCAGGACAACGTTTCTTTTTTATTTACAGACGTGTGGTGGCGTTAATACTTACATTTCTACATCTATGATTTCAGGAAAGTTAGAAGGGGCTATCTGGAGAGTCTGTCATTTTGTGTCTTCATCTGTGTCATAGTATGGCTATAAATGAACAAATTACAAAAATATATCAACCGAGTGGTGACGTTGATAATGGGATACACTAAGGTCGCCATCTAGTGTTTGTTCTGAGTGTCCTCCCGCCGTCGTCGTCGCCCAAAAAAAAAATCGAGTAGTGTAATTTGAAATCGTATATACTTGCAGATACAAAGCATAAAACAACGCTGAAACAGGGTAGATTATACAACCATGATATAAACTACTGTGTATCATCTTCAGTCATGGTACATATACAGCAGTAGTGATGCTATAATTCTACTATTTGGCGCCTGGCGACATTATTGCAGCTGGCGACTAAATTAAGTGTTATCTACGGTAGATACCTACTTATCTACCATAGATAATACCGTAGATATCTGTTATCTACGGTAGCTATAGGTAAAAACCTATCAAACCTATCAACACCGATCTATCAAAACCTATATATTATATAATGAATGTAATATTTTACATCGCAGAGAAGTGTCATAAACTACAAATAATAAGAATAAAAATTATGATTTTGAAATTTCTTGTTTTTTTGTCCCAGGGGGGTTTTGTCCTCAGGCCTTTTTTTCCTAGGGGGTTTTGTCCTAGGGGGATTTTGTCCTAGGGTTTTTTTCCTAGGGGGGTTTTGTCCTAGGGTTTTTTTCCTAGGGGTGTTTTGTCCATACGAGGGTTTTGTCCTACACTCGTTAAGGCTGGTTCACACTGGCGAAATAGCTGCATATTTTTGCCCCGGGGAGTAAAACCTTACGCTATTCCCCGGTATTTGGCCAGTGTGAACCAGTCTTTAGTATGGGAGGGACAATTTGGAGTAAGATATTCAGCAGTGAGAAAAATAGTGATAATAGATCAAATATTTTTTAAATAGTAAAATAGGTCATAGGAAGAGAGAAACGCCTCATGGAGGTTGGGAGAGAATGAATTAGAGCAGATGTGTGTATACTTTAGTACCCTGGAAATCGTGCATGAGTTCAAAAAGATGTGAAAAGGGAGCTTTAAAAGGAGGCTGGATAATTTCATGGATGGGGATGCAAGGTGGGTGGATGTAGGTAGTATTAAGTAACAGGAACTACCTCATGTAGGTCTCGCGGCCTCTTGTAGCTTCCTTATTTTCTTATGTTGTTATGTTCTTATGAAAAAAGGAAATTATGGAAAGATCAGCCAGGTAAACCATTGGGTTGGTCGTTGGAAGTGCTGCAAGGATGAGGGCTAGCAAGTATGAAATGTAGTACAACAAGGCGTGACCTGACTGGGGTCATTAAGCATCTGGCGCGGTCTGACCTGACCTGAGGGTAATTAGCCAGGTGTGCGGTCCCAACCTTGGGACCGCTACAAAGTGTTGAGGGCAGTATGGAAGAGTGTGGCTGTCCCAAGCATTGTGTATGGTATGGATGGATTGTCGGGAATGAGAGAGTGAAATAGGGGAGTGGTACTGAAGAAGGGAAGAGAAGTGGTAGAGAAGTGGGACAAAATAAAGTGGGGAGGATGGACGAAATGATTGCTGGCAGACTAAATTAATGTATGTGAATGGAAAATAATGAACGGTATATACACTTACGTAAAATAATACAGTGATGCAACCCTATAAACCGCATATAAGTGATGAAAAAGAGATATTTGAGTCGAAAGCTATGATGGACAGTAGATAGAATGGTCGAAATTATTGCTGGCAGACTAAATTAATGTATGTGAATGGAAAATAATGAACGGTATGTACACTTAGATAGAATAATACAATGACACAACCCTTTAAACCGCATATAAGTGATGAAAAAGAGATATTTGAGTCGAAAGCTATAGTGGACAGTAGATATTAGAGTGGAATTGATGGACGAAATTGATTGCTGGCAGGCTAAATTAATGTATGCGAATGGAAATAATGAACGGTATATACACTTAGATCAAATAAGACAATGGTGCACCCTTATAAACCGCATATAAGTGGAAAAAAAGAATATTTGAGTTCAAAGGCAAAGTGGTGCGCAAGGCGACCGTCATCATCCAAAGTTGTGTTTTAAATGAAGTGAATGGCCGAGGTGGCGGATATAGCAGTGTTTTTATGGTGTTTTCCCGCATTTAACTACCCGATTCCGTGTCCTCACCTACATCGCTCAAAGGTAAGACTAACAAGGCAATGATGTGAGGTGTAAATGCTTAGTAGTTTGTGAAATAAGCGAGTTAAGGGCAATTTAGTGTTATGGTTACTGGTGGTTACGAAGGGAGGTGTTTAGCATTTTTCCGCCCCGCCGCCCAACCCTTCCTCGTCTGTCAGGATGGAAGCCTTGTGCCGGGCAGGGGTGTCAGGCGAGTGTAGGTGTGTTACAGGCTGCCACTGGTGATGAAAAGAACAAAACACCTTATTGACATGGCTGACCTGAGCTGGTTACAGGGAGTTTCGTACACAAGTTGCTTCGTACCCAGGTTTTGTTAGTTGTTTCGTACACTGATTTTGAGTTTTTTCGTACATACCTGGTGTCAATTCGTAACTCTAGTAGTCAGGTTAAACTCTTGAGCTGAGTGTACGAAACGACTATGGTTTCATATAGACTACGAAACAACTTTTTGGTGTACGAATCTACTGGTGTACAAAACAACTTGTGTACGAACTGACTGCACCCCGCCACTGGTGATGAAGAGAACAGAACACCTTATTGACCTGACTCTTACCTGGCGGAGTTCACGTCACCTGGTTCAAAGGGTTTATGGTAACGTCGTCTACCGGATCTCTCGTCCCCGTCGGCGAGAGTTCCAACTTTTCACTTAGTCGAGTGTTCCTATTTGCTACGACTATATAGCTAATAAGCATTTACCTGTTTCTGTTTACCTAACCTAACTGGTAAAATTTCGGTAGTGGGCATTCACCGATTTCGTGGCCGAAACTTATATTCCTGAATAGTTATGATGTGTTTTAAGTGAATCTGGCATTCGTTTTTGTCGAAAGTAAATTTTTATTTACAGGTGGGGGGGGGGGGGGGCTGCCTGTCAGGAAGAGTACCTAGGCGTAAAACTCATGCCGCAAATTCAAATGCGGTGTAGTCAGTTCGTACACAAGTTGTTTCGTACACCAAAAAGTTGTTTCGTATACGAAACTATAGTCGTTTCGTACACTCAGCTTAGAGTTGAAAGTTGTTTCGTACATGACAAACCCTCTTCGTTATTGTGTTTCTACACATTGTTTGTAATAGTTTCAGTATGTTTGGACGCATAAAGCCAGTACCAGATTAATATAATAGGCTTTATACATTGATACAAAAAAGCTCTCATAAGACTGCTATGCTTTTGAATTAGGAGTCAAACTTGACTACTAGAGTTACGAAACGACACCAGGTATGTACGAAAAAACTCAAAATCAGTGTACGAAACAACTAACAAAACCTGGGTACGAAACAACTTGTGTACGAAACTCTGTAACCATTCAAATTCAAATGATGAACGCTGACAATAGAATTGGAAGCGTATCATCGACCGACTAACCTCATAAGACATGGGAAAATCTGACTTTAAAATGGAAGATGAGGAAAAACTTTGCACTGCCATAGTATTGATAATTTTCTTTTTTTCATGATATCATCTGTTACTAAACCAAACCCCACCTCTAACCTCACCTAATCTGATTTAACGTAACTGAACCATTTCTGGCTGAAATAACGGTAGATTTTCGGCAGTACGTGTATCGCCATTATTATTCAATTGCTCCGTGGGAAATGGGGTTCAAAAGACTCGGGATGAAAAAAATCTACATGATGATGTAGGTAAGAATCCTAGGACTTTTGAATGCCCACTACCAAAATGATACCACCTAACCATTACCGTCAGTGAGAGTTCCGGGTTTGTGTCGGGACGAGAATTTCGGAAGACGAGAGTACCAGGCACCGTTCCAATGTACCCTGGGCGTGAATACATGGGAGGCTGAAAGACTCGTTACAGGTTATTATGGAGGTTAACGAGGCGCCCGCTGCCGGTCCTCATACTCATGTTGTCAGGTAAAACACTTGTCATATTAACGGCTAGGTTAGCTTATAGGTAGTGTTAATTTAAGCATAGGATAGATTCAGGTGAAGTTAAGGTTTTGTTGAATTATTTACATTAGGTTAGCGGATAGAATAAGAGGATCACCTAACCGTTACTGTCAGCTAGAGTTCCCTTGCATTTGATTATCTGATAGAAGTTTTTAAATGGATAAAGGGATATAATAAAGGAGAGGTAGGAAAAGTTTTTGAGGTAGGAAAAGTTCTTACGGCTAGTAACCAGGGTAGAACAAGAAGTAACGGATTCAAGCTGGAAAAGCGTAGATTTAAAAAAGAAATAGGGAAAAACTGGTTCACAAATAGGGTGGTGAATGATTGGAATGGTCTCAGTAGACAGGTAGTTAGTGCGGAGTCATTTGAGAGGTTTAAAAAGAGGCTAGATAAATTCATGGATGGGGATGAAGGGTGGACTTAAGTAGTGTTAAGTAACAGGAACTACCTCGTGTAGGTCTCACGGCCTCTTGTAGCTTCCTTATTTTCTTATGTTCTTATTTGAGTCTACCTGCCTTGTATTTGATCTCAGTAACACTATCTGTCCTTCCACAGGTATCACGGAGGGCAAAGCAGTGTGTGTGAGTACCAGGATCAAGGGCCGACACCTCCCCTAGAGAACAAAGACGACACAGTGTTGTGAGGTGTGAGGATGGAGGACACGTTGAAGGAGATCCGGGAGGTGGTGATCGGCGCGGCCACCAACCTGGAGGCGGTGTGGACGGAGTGCGGCTTCAGCCCGGAGATGTGCCACCACAGACAGCGCAAGATGGTCAGCCACGTCAAGGTGTGTATCCTCTTTCCTGCCTCACAGATATAGGCTCATTATATAGACTTGTTTGGGGAGCCTCTTTCTTGCCTCACATATATAGGCTCATTATATAGACTTGTTTCAGGAGCCTCTTTCCTGCCTCACAGATATAGGTTCATTATATAGACTTGTTTGGGGAGCCTCTTTCCTGCCTCACAGATATAGGCTCATTCATAGACCACTGTATACCTGGACTGCGCACGGAATATCGGCCTGTCGCACAAGGCCTGAAGTCGGAGGGCCGCTCGGATTCATATACGTATATATATATATATATATATATACGGATCATATAGACTGGTTTATCAGTATATATGATATACTGTAATCTTCGTAAATGTTTGTTCTATAATATCAAATAAAAAACAGTAAAACACAGTAAAAAAAGGCCATTACAAGACTGAAGAAATATGCATGAACTTAATATTCACTTCAACTCTTCGCCATTTAAAACTTTGCGAGTCAACTTTTATCATGAAGGGTATCAATAGAAGCGCAATTTTATTAGCTTTCCATTGCTATATTTCGTTATCTGATAAATTAATTAGAACCATGCATAAATTAGTGTTAACTAAATAAATAAAATCATCAATCGGGTAATTTTCCCGATTGATGAGGTTATTTATTTAGTCAATGCTAATTTATACATGGTACTAATTCATTTATCAGAAAACTAAATATATAAGTAAATAAATAACCTCATCAATCGGGAAAATTACCCGATTGATGATTTTATTTATTTATTTAACGCTAATTTATGCATGGTTCTAATTAATTTATCAGATAACGAAATATAGCAATGGAAAGCTAATAAAATTGCGCTTCTATTGATACCCTTCATGATAAAAGTTGACTCGCAAAGTTTTAAATGGCGAAGAGTCAAGTGAATATTAAGTTCATGCATATTTCTTCATAGTCTCGTAATGGCATTTCTTTAGCGTGTTTTACTGTTTTTTATTTGATAATATTATAGAACAAACATTTACGAAGATTACAGTATATCATATATACTGATAAACCAGTCTACAGGGAGGTCCCGAAGATACGAGCAGTTAGGTTCCACCTGGCATACTCGTAAAGCGAAATCTCGTATAACGAAAACACATAACTAATGGTAAAATATAGGTTTGGTTCCAGGACCCCATCAATTAAAAAAAAAATATAATAATAATAATAATGTTTTCCAAGCTAAAATAAACTATAGCAAACAACAAACACACAGCGTCTATATTACCCACACTGTACTACTTATTCTGTAGAAAAAACATTCTGAAAGAGAAAATAGCACACAAAATAACATAACTGCACATTAATTAAACATGCATAACAAGCAAAAAAGACCTTGTAATGTAGGGGACGCTGCGTGATACAAGAGAAGGTAGTGTAGCGGTCCCAAGGTTGGGGCCGCACACCTGCTAATTACCCCTAAACGTCAGGCCGCGCCATATGCTTAATTACCATTCAGGTCACGCCTTGCTAGGGGTGACCTGACTGCGGTCCCAAGGTTGGGGCCGCACACCTGCTAATTACCCCTAAATGTCAGGCCTCGCCATATGCTTAATTACCCTTCAGGTCACGGCTTGCTAGGGGTGACCTCACTGGGGTCAACCAAATCCCCCTTTGTCCAGCCCGGGAGTGGTAGGGCACGCATTTTGAACTTGATAATTTTACTCACCCCAGTTGTTCTGGATCTGGCACCCCAGCTATCATTGGATTTTCGATCTCGTATATTGAAAATAGACCCTAATTTACACATTTTGTATCATCGGATTCTCGTATACCGAATGCTCGTATAACGGGACCTCCCTGTATATGATAGTCCATAGACCACTATATCTCTGTCGGGCGCCCCGCAGGCCCCTATGCAGCCCCGTAATTCAAAACATTGTTTCGTGCGCAGTCCAGGTATACAGTGGTCTATGGCTTATTATATAGACTTGTTTGGGGAGCCTCTTTCCTGCCTCACAGGTATAGGCTCATTATATAGACTTGTTTGGGGTGCAGTCAGTTCGTACACAAGTTGTTTCGTACACCAGTAGATTCGTACGCCAAAAAGTTGTTTCGTGGTCTATATGAAACCATAGTCGTTTTGTACACTCAGCCCAGAGTTGAACTTGATTACTAGAGTTACGAAACGACACCAGGTATGTACGAAAAAACTCAAAATGAGTGTACGAAACAACTAACAAAACCTGGGTACGAAACAACTTGTGTACGAAACTCCCTGTAACCTCTTGCTTTTACTCTCTTGCTTTTCTGTTATTTTTTATTGTTATTATTTTATTTTATTTCATTCCAACTTCCTCCTGTTATTTTTGCTTCTTCGTCATCCTGTTTTAGTATTTCAAAGTAAACGTGCCTTGATATGTGAGAACCGTAGGCCTCCAATATCACTTGTACTCAAGCTTTTCAACATAGCTTGTTTAGGATTCTTTTAGGTCATTTAAAGTTCAAAGCCTAATTCCTCTTACAAAGCACAGCAGATGCCTGTATACACTACCTTATTCTGCCTTTTTGTGGCATTGATGCACTTCATACATCCACTAATTTACCTCAGGTCTTATATCAGGTGTCCTAGAATCTTAACCCCTTGAGACCCAGAACGTAATTTCCATTGTAATTTGGGTATCATTAGACAATTTTTAGTGAACATAAACAATATTTTATAGATATGACCTGTTTAGTATCCTTGTCGACTAACTAATGTGGTATATTTAGTTACTTATTGTTATTTTATGGCTCGACAACAGACAATTTTATATAGCCAAGGAAAGGTCTGGGCGTGAAGGGGTTAAAGCATACACTATAATGAAGTCCTATTCTTCCCGTGCAGGACTTGATGACACAGATGCTGGAGGGAGAGAAGAACCTTATGAAGACCCTCGTCAAGAGCATTGATGATAATGGCTCAAAGTTCTACCACCTCAACAAGGTATACTTTGTTAGCAGATAACTTGATGTATGTACTTTTTCTATTTGTTGGACCATATATTGATGTTATTGTGATTATTATCGCAGTATGTTGTGCTCAATAGAATATCTCTATCTATCCATGTAAACTTTTAATGTGTCAATCCAACATGTAGCTACAAGTTATATTACATTGTCCCATTGATGGTAGTTGGCAGACACTGATAATACTGATTTAATTCTTAGGGTAATAAATACTTCTCCCTCGAAATAGTATGAGCCTCTTTTTCATGTCACCAGCTGTTTTCATACTGTAGTTCGTCCTTGTGTTTTCAGGAGCTGGGAAGCGGCATACCTGAGCCTGAGGAGCAGTTCACCCTGATAGAGCTTGAGCGGTACCTGCGCAGAGCTGTGGTGGACATGGAGCGCGATGTGAAGGCGCGTCACAAGAGGCTGGAGGATCTAAGGAGCCAGGAGCAAGTGAGTGTGTATAGTCACCACACGTTAAGGTGGCAAAAATGTGTCCCCTTCCGAACGCACGGTATTGGCTGAGTGGGTGTTGGGTGAGAATGCCGTACTCCAATCTCCGCCCTAAAGCCCCAACACCCAACACCTCAGCCAATCCCGTGCGTTCGGAAGGAGGGAGTGAAAGGGCCTCATTTTCGCCAACTTAACGTGCAGCGAGTATAGTGAGGAACCAACAGTAGATGCTTGCAATGATTCTGATGAGATAATGAGGTTGTGATGCAGTGCCTTGTCTTGTACCAAACAGCTGTATATTAGTGGATAATCTTGCATTTCTCCACACTGAATTTGTTTTCAATCGGGGATGATACTTCGTCGTCTTCTTTCTGTTTTAACGTCAGATTTTCCCATAATATTCTGTGAGGTTAGACGGCCGATGAAACGCTTCCAATTATCTCTATCCATTGCCTTAACCTCTTCAATGCCCAATGCTGCCAGATCCTCTTCAACACACTGCCTCCATGTTTTCCTTGCCCTGCCCGGTGGACGGCGACCTGGAACTTCCTCTCTTATCACCTCTCCCCAATGCCTCACCACCTTCTCTCTTCACGTGCCCAAACCACCTCAATTGCCTTACTCTGATGATGGGGGATGATACTAATGATGTCAAACTTTCTCAGGAGCTGTGTGAGTGTCTGAAGGAGGAGGTCAGTGTCTTTGAGAAGAAGGCGGTCCCCTCCAAGGAATCCATCAAGGACTTGGAGAGAATGATCAAAACACTGGAACAAGAAAAGGTTTGTGTGGAGGTTATTTATTGTAGACTCTTCTAACTTTTCTTCATTTCTTTGATGTAGAATTTTGTGTTGAATTTCACGTCACTTCATTGTAAACTTAGCCATAGAATCAAGTAAGAAAACAGGGCATCATGTTGTGTTTAAGGCATACAGTTATAATGTTTTTATATTGCAGCACCAGTGTCCACATATCACGCGCCTAGAATTGAAACGGCACAAGCGCCACTTTTAAAAAACTGAGAAAAACGCGCTTAAAGTTTAATCTAATATCTTCATTTGTTGCTGATTTACTTTGAAAACACTTTAGGTGCATTTTTTTCATGGATAAAAAGTGGCGCTTGTGCCGTTTCATGTCTTGATTTTCTTAGATTAAACTTTAAGCGCGTTTTTCTTGTTTTTTAAAAGTGGCGCTTGTGCCGTTTCAATTCTAGGTGCCTGATATAGCTTTCCATTTTCTTCAAGTCTTCTTTATTATCAAGTGTCTGTTTTAACACTTTCCTTTATTATCCTTTTTTGATGTGTTCTCTCCTGCATGTTTCCTTGTCTTATTTCACACTTTTTGAACCCATGTGCAGTTTCCAGCTTGTGTGTGTGTGTCATTCTCTTCCCGTTTTTATATATATTTTTGATGGAGAAAAAAGACAATGGAAATCATTTATATCATTTGTTTTGCCGCATTGGGACAGAAAGAAAGAGAGCCATTGGAACTATCCTTACAGAAGAAAAATAAAGATCCTATCCTTACAGAAGAAAAAGAAGCATTGTTTTGTCCGCATTGGTAAAGAAAGAAATTGAACCAATGGAACCGTCTATATAGAGGAACTACCACATGTAGCTCTCACGGTCTCTTGTAACTTCCTTATGTTCTCATGTTCCTTACAGGTGGACAGGAAGAAAACATTTTACCGCCAGAAGGACAACTTGGACAAGGTTCTGAGGGAGCTGGAGCAGTCGCCGGGCAGCTCCTTTGAGTGCTCCGTGGTGTCTGGCATGGAGGATCTGTTTGTCCTCTCCACAGAAAACCTCCGAAGGCTCAAGGTCCTCAATGAAGAATATGAAAGAAGGGTGAGTAAGGATTAGCTGTAGAAAAGAGCAGAGAAAACTAAAGTAGCTAAGAGAACACTGATTAGCTGTACTGGGTTATTGTGGGAAGCTTCTAGTAGGTTGTAGAATCCTTAGTTTTATCAATGTAATACAGGGGCAATATTTACTGTATTCAGCGAAGAGAAAGCCTGATTAGCTGTACTAGATTGTTGTGGGAAGTTTCTGAAGTGTTCTGTACTGTGGGAAGTATCACTGCAATAAGTTCTTGAGTTGTAGAATCCATAGCTATATCACTGCAATACAGAGGCAATATATAATATACATATATCAATATACTATAAGCAACAAAGAAAAGGCAGATTTATAGGACAGTGAAGAGTCAGGATTAGCTGTATGGGATTATTTTGGGAAGCTTAGGTTGTGGAATCCATAGCTTTATCAATGCAATACAGAGCCTACAATACAATATACAGTGATAATAATAGTAATAGCAGTGAACAGTGATAATAATAGTAATAGCAGTGAACAGTGATAATAATAGTAATAGCAGTATAACAGTAATACACAGTGATATCTTGGAACTCAAACATAATGCATTCCAGGAGGCAGTTAGAATTCCAAAGCAAATTTTTCATTACCAAATTTACCCTAATTTGGTAATGAAATACAATACATGCAACCATGACGTAATTTGTTGAATTCCAGGAGAAACTTAGAAGTTCTGGAGTACGAAGTAAATTTCCCAAAAAAGGTTAGAATTCCAAAGTTGTTTCGTAAATACCATTCGAAGTTCCCAGGCATCCTGCTACCTGTATGAACCAAGAAAACATTAAGACGTAAGACAACAGTACTCCATTTGTCTCTTGTTTTAATCCTGTTTTGTGGTAGTCAGGACACGCCTGAGAACAGCAGAATATCAGGGACCGTAAAGACCATACAGTGACTCCTCTCTTTGTCTCTTTTGTTTCTCTCTAATCCTGTCTTTGTGTGTACAGGTGGAGGACAACCGCCGTGAGAGTGTGGAGCTGCAGGAGAAGATCAGGCAGCTGTGTGACCGCCTGGGCCACGACCCCGGCGGGAGGGACCAGCTCCTCGCCACCATGGCCGGCCACACCCCATCCTCCCTCCACAAGGTGCGGTTTTTTATATATATATATATGGCCAAGGCAAAAAAGATAGGTAGCAAAAAGTCCTCTTAGTTGCCAGCCCATATTGTAGTTTTTTTTATTTTTTTATTATTAAGGAGAACCTCGTTTAACCGGCATTTAAAACAACGGCAGCCTCAAAACAACGGCACTATTCGACCCAGGCTTTTTTTTTTTTTTTTTTCCACTGATAAACTCTGGAACTCTCTTCCTGTTTCTATTTTTCCACTTTCCTATGACTTACATCTTTTCAAAAGAAGAGTAACAAGACACCTCCCGAACTAAATTGGCTCACCCCACTTTTTTATTTTATTCTCTGACTGTCTTCTTTATAGGGACTGGCAACTAAGCGGCCTTTGTGTTACCCATTTTTGTTGTGCCCTTGGCCAGTTCCTTGTGATGGGGGGGAAAAAAAAAAAGGAAAAAAAAAGGGATTTTGGGGGATTCCATAAGAGTAACTCTCAAAACAACGGCAAAATGAGTTATCCGGCATGCGCTCCCCCCCCGAGGGTGCCGGATAAACGAGGTTCTCCTGTATTATTATTATTATTATTATTATATTGGCCAAGGCAAAAAAGATAGGTAGCAAAAAGTCCTCTTAGTTGCCAGCCCATATTGTAGTTTTTTTTTTTTTTTTATTATTATTATTATTATTATTATATTATTATTATTATTATTATTATTATATTGGCCAAGGCAAAAAAGATAGGTAGCAAAAAGTCCGCTTAGTTGCCAGCCCATATTGTATTTTTTTATTTTTTTATTATTATTGTTATTATTGTTATTATACTGGCCAAGGCAAAAATAAGAGAGGTAGCAAAAAGTCTGCTTAGTTGCCAGCCCATATTGTAGTTTTTTATTATTATTATACTGGCCAAGTGCAAAGAAAAAAAGATGCAAGAAAAAGGGCGCTTAGTTTAGTCCCTATCGGTGCAGAGAGGCCCTGTATTTGTAACGAGTGCAAAATATACTGCCATATGCTGTTCTCTCTTTCAAAATGTGTAGATGTAGGAAGTAATTGTAAATGATCCACTGCCACATTTAGGCCGATTCTATTAAAGTGTGTATTCATCTAGTTGTATTTTACAGGGCCTGAGCTACACTCGTATGGCCCCGTCTCCAAAGCTATATTTTCATTTTTCTTCCTTAGATGTGTGGTGTGTTTGCATGTGTACTTGTCTCTGAATTAACAGAGAAAAGTCCGTTCCTGAGGTTTACAGGTATATTAAATCTAATAATTCAGAGAGTAGGGCTTCCTCATTTGGTTGTCACTTATCTTGTTTGGAGGAAAACCAAATTGTATTAGAATAAATGTGTATGTATTTTTTCTCTCTTCTTTAGTTACGAGAGGAGTTGGAGCTGCTTGAGAAGGCCAAGCGGGAGAACATGGAGCGCTTCATCTCCCAACTCAAGCAGGAACTGGAGGAGGTGTGGGAGAAGTGCTACGTAGGGGAGGAGGAGAAGGAGGCATTTACTCCTTACGTATCAGGTCTGTCCATAGCTTTGTTACCCAGTACATTATTTTTTTCTGGTGAGTTTTGATGTTATGAATGATTCTGCTAACCGTTTGTCACTTTTTTTTTGTTAGGTAAAGGTTAGTAGGCTAGGTATAGGTTCAAATTGGTTTTTTTGTCATTTTTGTTGCAAATCACTAAAAAAAAGTAATAATAAGAATAAAAATTGATTTGCGACAGAAAGGATTAACTGATTCATTTAAAACGCATCAAAACTCACCAGAAAAGAATAGTTTTGTTCACCAAAGGAAATTCAGTGTTCATCTGGAAATGTACCCATTATGTTAGAACTACCTAGTCTTCTATTGTATTGTTCTCTTTGATTCATAACATTGGGAAGGCCAGTGTGGGATTACTTTGATACAGAAGCTGAGCATAGAGTTTTAACCCCTCACGCCCAAATCTTTCCTTTGCTATGTATCGTCCGTCTGTTGGCCATTACGAAAAGTTGCTTAATATACTAAATTAGCAAGTGGACAATGGTATTGAGTAGGCCTTATCTATAGAATATTCCTTACATTCATTAAAATAGTCTAATGGTAGCCAACATACAATGGAAATTACGTTCTGGGCCTCAAAGGGTTAAATGTATGGCGAGAACATAGTTATATTAACCCCTTCACGACCAGATCTTTCCTTGGCTATAAATAATTGTAGGTTGTCGAGCCATAAAATTTCAAAAAGTGACTGAATATACCAAATTAATTAGTCGACAAGGATACTAAACAGGTCATATCTATAAAATATTGCTTATATTCACTAAAAATGTTCTAATGGTAACCCCAAATTACAATGGAAATTACATTCTGGGTCTCAAAGGGTTAATGCCTAAGTTGACGACAGACTATCTTTTGCTAATTTAGATGATTGCACCAAGGAGGTTTTGGAAGGCCAGTGTAGGATTACTTTAATACAGAAGCTGAGCATAGTGTTTAAATGTACGCATGAGAGAACGTAGTTATATTTATGCCGAAGTAAGACAGCCTCCTAACTTTTGGTTGTGTAGGTGAGTGCACGGAGGAGGTCCTGGAGGCGCACACGGTGGAGGTGGAGAGGCTGAAGAAGCACCTCCAGGAGAACAAGAAGCTGTTTGCCGCTCTGGACCACTGGCATCAGGTACAGTAACACAACCTTAACACTTTTTTAATGGGAAATGAATGTTGAAGAAAAAACTATACTCTTAATGAACCCCTTCACGCCCACATCTTTCCTTTGCTATGTGAAATTGTCTGTTGTTAGCCATAAAATTACGAAAAGTCACTGAATATACCAATTAGCTAGTGGACAAGGATACTAAACAGGTCATACCTATAAAACATTGCTTATATTCACTAAAAATGTCTTATGGTAGTCAAATTACAATGGAAATTACGTCCGGGGTCTCAAGGGGTTAACACAACCTTACTACTCTTTTTAATGGGAAATGAATGTTGAAGAGAAAACTATACTCTTAACCCCTTCACGCCCAGATCTTTCCTTTGCTATAGAAAATTGTCTGTCAGCCATAAAATTACGAAATACAACTAAATATACCAAATTAGTTAGTGGACAAGGATACTACACAGGTCATATCTATTAAATATTACTGTATTGACTAAAAATTGTCTAATGATACCCAAATTACAATGGACATTATGTTTTGGGTCTCAAGGGGTTCACTACCTAAGTGTTACTTATCCTTACAAGTATTTTTCTTGATGCAAAAATAACCTCTATCCGAAGGTCTTTAGACTAAACTAATGCTACTATTTTTTTTTTTTTTTTTTTTTTTTTTTTTTTTTTTATTTCTTTATTACGTTTTAATCTTGGAACTGTAGTATTCCTTTCTGGCACATATCGTCCAGTAACATTCAAAAGGAGTTATAACCCCCCAAAACAAATATGCTCAAACAAAAAAAATAATTAATAAAAAAAAAAAAAATAAAAAAAAAAAAAAGGGGGCGTGGGACTTTACCATTTTTCTCTCGTTTGGTCCTATGTCCATCCCATGTAATGAAGAATTACTCCTCAGCAGGAAAAAAGATTTGGGGCATTCGAACGATTAAACCCATCAAGCGATGGAAAATGGTTATCGGGTATGGCTCCCAAGAGGGAGGAAAATGAGGTTCTTGTAGTATTTTTTTACGAGTCTATAACTTCTTCTATTCCAAGCTTATCTTAAAAAAGTTATTACCGAAATATGGTAACTCTGATATAATACAGCTTTAATTTAGAAGAACTGTAGTATTCCCTTCTCCTGGCATCAAATATCAGTCAGTAAGCAGCAAGGGTCAGGATTTTTCACCTCGTAAAAAAAAGAAAAAAAAGAAGAAGAAGAAGAAGACTATAATCAACGTTTTTTCTCTCGTTTGGTCTATGTCCATCCCAGTAATGAAGTTTATTTTTCCTCCTCAGCTGTGGAGTAAACATCTTAGCCTTGAGGAACGATCTAACAACCCCAATAGGCTGTTTGGAAACCGTGGTTGTGCTTTGCTACAAGAGGAGAAGGAAAGGAGGAGAGTCCGGGGTGTAAGTATTGTTTATTACTTTTTGTCTGTGTACCTTGTTTATATTCCAACCAGTGCATTACTGTTGAGAGAAAAAGTGAAGGCCAAGTGTGGGGGGCTCTTATCTGCAGGACGTGATGGTTTCCTATGCTCTTTGATATATGAAACAGGACCTATCTATATATCTTATCTCTCAAGGGGGTGGCCTCGGTAGAAGAGCCTCAACCTCTCCTTATCCAAACACTCCCCAGACACTCCCTCCTTGCCTATTCAAGCCCCCCCTCTTCTCCTCTCACCTCTTTCCCCCTCACTCCTTTACCTCAACCTTCCATTGGGTCATATAAGGACCCTTCATTACACTCCTAGTCAGAAAAAGCCATGTATTCTTCTAGTTGTATTTTACAGGGCCTGAGCTACACTCGTATGGCCTCGTCTCCATATCTACATTTTATAATTTAATCCTTAGTCCTTACTGCTTAGTGTTGGCCAAAACCACTGTGTGTAAGGTGGAAGGAGCGAGTTTTTCCTTGATAACTGTACATCATCGTGTTTTATGCCTTGAAGGAGCTGCCTCGCATTGAGAAGGAAGTGGAAGACCTGGCTAAGAGCTTGGAGGAGAGGAGTGGCACGCCTTTCCTAGTGAAGGGGCAGGCGGTGGGGGAGTACGTACTGGACCACTGGCACCGCTACCATGACCAACGCAACCTGGAGAAAAAAGAACGGGTTAGTCTCTGCCTGTGTTTGTGTGTTGCTATACCAGCTGACATGATGTGATGGAGGGTAGAGGACTAGTGCTATAGAAGTGGGGAATTAATCTAATGAATTCATTAATATTGATTGTTTTTCTGTCTGTGTAGCAGTCGGCACGCACCAAACAGCTGCTGCATGAGACTCGTCTGGGCAGCAAGCAGCTGTCAGCTGTCAGCTTCAAGCGTCAGATGGCGCCGGAAGGGTCTATCAGGAGGGCCAAGCAGCGGCGGCTGCAGGAGAACAGCTCCCCAGACCCTTCCTCAACCTCCACCATCTGCTTGGTGAGTACAACGGATATGACCTCCATTGTTTTGAAAGTCACTAGATATATTGAAATATGTACCTTAATGTAGAATCTAGAACAATTAAGTTTAGTTGTGCTATCTTCCATAACATAAGGATGCATTACAATGGAAAATTTACACACACACACACACACTCCGTAGTGTAAGGGGTTAGCACGGGGAACTCCGTAGTGTAAGGGTTAGCACGCTCGGCTCACAACCGAGAAGTCCGGGGTTCAATCCCCGGGCGGAGCGAAGACAGACTGGCGGTCTTCTTAAAACCCGAGCCCCTGTCCACCCAGCAGTGAATGGGTACCGGGGGTTTGTGACCCGCCTCCCGGGGTGGTGGTTTCGGCCAACACTAAGGATGAATGAGAAAAATAAATGTTGATATGGAGACGGGGCCATACGAGCATTGCTCTGGCCCTGTAAAATACAACTAGATGAATACACACACACACACACACACACCCTGCCTGCATAGTTCTTCATTATCATCCTGGCCGCCCAGTCAGCAGACCTAGGTTCGTTGCCCTTTCAAGGCTCTTCAAGTTTTTTTTTCTGATGAGTGGGCAGTCACTCCCCTTGAGCAAGGGAATGGGCTGTGTGGTGTGTGAGGTCCCGACCTTACCCATACATTAACCCCTTCACGCCCAGATCTTTCCTTGGCTATGAATAATTATCTGTTGTTAGCCATGAAATTACGAAAAGTAACTTAATATACCGAATTAGTTAGTGGACAAGGATACTAAACAGGTCAGATCTATAAAATATTGCTTATATTCAGTCACTAAAAATTGTCTAATGGTACCCAAATTACAATGGAAATTGTGCTCTGGGCCTCGAGGGTTTAAGCTTCTAGTTCTATTCCAGGAGGGTAAGAGCTGAAAATAATTCCAGCTTGTGATTATGACAGTGGTGGGGCATAACATACACTTACACTATCTATAACTTGATCATGTGAGGTACTACTCCTACACTGGCTATAACTTGATCATGTGAGGTACTACTCTTACACTAGCTATAACTTGATCATGTGTTGTACTACTCCTACACTATCTATAACTTGATCATGTGAGGTACTACTCCTACACTGGCTATAACTTGATCATGTGAGGTACTACTCTTACACTAGCTATAACTTGATCATGTGTTGTACTACTCCTACACTGGCTATAACTTGATCATGTGTTGTACTTGCTCCCTTGCAGACGCCACAACACCTGAGGTCCCGAGGCATCCTAAGGGAACACAACCAGAAGCCAGTGCTGTCCATTGCCGCGGAGAAGAGCGACAACAACGCCTCCTCGCAAGACTCCTCCACCTACTCCAATTTCTCCGTAAGTTTAGATGTCTTTGTTGTTTGTTGTGCCTTTGTTTCTGATGTCATTCTTCATAATTTTGACTTGTGCTCTTAGTTTTATTATTTACTCAATGTTTTTATTTTATCCATATTGTTTTACTGTATATTATGCCTCATTGTTTTTATTCTATCCCAACCCTGGTCGTGTACATTTAATTCCGTTGCTCAGCGTACTATTGATGTGACTTCTTTGCCTGTTAGCGGTCACAGGACTCGTCAGTCCACTTGGCGACTCATGAGTGGAGGTTCCCAGAGTCCAGACGGCGATATGTGTCAAGGTGGCGAAAGTGACGTGATCAGTGAGTGGTGTGTAGGGTTTATGGAACTCTCGCTGAAACACCAACCAACCCAGAACTTTTGCCGACATTGGAACACTCGCCGACTTGGAAATTTTTGGCAACAGTTTAACTTGTAATGTATGAAAAGGAAGCTAACCCAACCTAACCACATACCCTAGCCTAACTATTCAGGCTACTGTTGGTATTTAATCCCTGAATGCAGAAACACGGGTAATGAGAACACTCGCCAACGTGAAAAATAGGAACACTCGGCGACGTCGGCAAGTGTTCCTATCGGCGACAGTTCCAGGTACCGTGTGTATAGTCTATTTTTTTTAACAAGGCAAAAATTTCATGTTATCTTAAGGTCTCATGCTTAAAATGATGCCTATGTTTACCTGATACTATGGTTAACTATGATAAAATACAACTGAAATCAAGAAGAAGCGTAGTATTCCCTTCTCCTGGCATCAAATATCAGTCAGTAAGCAGCAAGGGGGCAGGATTTTTGGCCTCATTACAAAAAATAGACTATAGTTAGGCAGGCCGGGACAGTGCCTTGGTTGGTGGGAGACAGTGTAGATGTAGCCGGGTAACTTGCACTTAGTTGATCCTGCACCTCTTTCCTATATGAGTGTTGTACTATTTGAGGACATAACACAAGAAGAACATAAGAAAATAAGGAAGCTACAAGAGGCCGCGAGACCTACACGTGGTAGTTCCTGATATACCAAATCCTGTAGCTAACTTTAACCTTTCTTTTCACTTTTTCAACTTTCACCACAACAAATATCTAGAGACTGAAGCTGTGTGTATAAAGTTAAATGTTCGTCTAATATGTGAACCTGTATGGTAAGTGTGGGCTATAAGGGTGGTGATATAACTAGTAGTGGTGATGGTTGGCATTAATGGTTGTGTTGGGGGACACTGTAAGCATCAGAGGGTGTAAATGGAGAGGCACTAGAAGGTAGGGAGAGTATTTAAAAAGTTTGTCAAATGAAAATAATGCGAAAGAAGCAGCAGTAGTCTGTATAGGGAGGGGAGTCATTCAAAGTGATGCATATGTTTAGGGTGATGAAAATGTATGTATATTTTCCATTACGATAATCCCACCATCACACCTTCCAGAACACACTCCACCTCCGCAGCCGCCGTGAAAACATCCGCAGCTCTGCCGTGTATGGGGTGAGCCGCACCCCTGGGCCCTCCCACCGCACCTCACCCCGCAGACCCCAGGGACTCCCCAGGACACCCAAGACCCTGCCACGCATTGCCACGCGCCGTTCCCCCCGTCTCAACGCCTCCAGAATGCGGCACAACACAGGGAGAAACGCAACACAGGCTTCTCCAGGGCTCTCGGCGGCCTTCAGATCCCCTCTCCACAGGTCCTCGCTGAAGCCTGCCACCAACACCAACACCACGACAACACCCTCACGCTGGAGCAAGGTCAGCTTCCTCATCTGAAGGGGTGGTGTGCGGTGTTCCGGCACAAGGTCAAAGATAAGGTCATGGAGGCAAAAATCTGACTTAATAACGAGGTCTCATTGTTTTGTATCTTATGGCTAACGTTAACATGTGCTTTCTCTATGTTATTGTTCAGCAGTACTGGATGTGCATATGATAATTTTGCTTTAATTTGAATAGTTTACTTTCTCCCCGTTGAGGTGACTGTGAATTGAGGTGAAATTGCTAAGGAGTTGTATTGTCATAGTCTTGTTACCAATGACAAAGTTTGAATCCTTGGATGGATATTTGTTTTGTTTCAACATGTTCATTACACTTAGATTTTACAGAACATTTTGTTCGGCATACTACACAAGGCCTCATAAGTCGGGACACATTCATTCTGCTGCCTGAAGATTTTCTTTTCCCTTTTCTGTCAAGCATTTTATTCATTATTCTCTAGATTTTCTCTTTCTCTCTTTCTGTGATTTTATGCCACCTCCCATGGGCAGGAGGAGGAAAGTTGTATGTTTTTCTATACATAAAACCTCTGAACGTGTGGGGTGGCAGACTGTATATAATGAAATATATAATAGCGTATAGCATAACATGTATAGCATAGGAGAACCTTCATAAAGTGGGAAGATGAATTAGAATTGAGATGACTTGAAATCGAGGAGTGCATTAATGGAAGGCTTCTGATGGGAACTTCTAATATTGTGGAGTTCAGAACTTCAGAGAGAAGATGTCACAAGGGAAGTGCATATGTATTTGCAGGACAATAGCGTATAGTTTGTGTATTTATGTGAAAGGGGCATTTGAAGTGATGAAATTGGGTGGTGTGATAAATTGAAGTGTGTGTACAGATAGCGGGGAGTGGAATGAGTGGAAATGAATATCTTTAGATCATTTGGCCACATTGAGAGGATGAAGAAAGAAGAGTGTGAAATTTATTGTGAGTGAAATAGAGGTTCTTAGTTGAAGCAGACAATCACTCATAGGTAAGATAAGGGATGGACTAAAGGAATGCAGGAGGTGGCGGGGGAAGGGTGGCTTAAACAGGCGAGGAAGGAGTGGTGCGGTAACATTAGAGCTTTAGCTAGATTGATTATGTTTGTATATACGTATACCTAGATAGAGAAAATACATCGATTTTGCTTCCTACAGTTTTCTCACTCTTTGGTCACAACTTTTCTCACAACTGTCACATATTCCTCTTCTCTATCTTTCTGCTGCATCACCAACATTCTTTCCCTACAATATTTTCCCTTTCCTCCCTTTCCCGACCTCCCTGTCTCGCGGACATTCTCCCGGAATCCCCCTCCTTCTCACTGAATCATTTAATCTTCCTCCAACAAATCCACATCCTGCATCTCCAACAAATCCACATCCTGCATCTCCAACAAATCCACATCCTGCATCTCCAACAAATCCACATCCTGCATCTCCAACAAATCCACATCCTGCATCTCCAACAAATCCACATCCTGCATCTCCAACAATCCACATCCTGCATCTCCAACAAATCCACATCCTGCATCTCCAACAAATCCACATCCTGCATCTGATCTAACCATCCTGCTGTAACATTCCGTCCTTTCCCCTTCCCTCATCGTTCACTATTTTTCTATAACCCTGACCCTTTATATGCTTTGCCATAGTGCCATATGACCTCTGATGTCTGGCACATTTTCCCCTTTTTTGGCATTCAATCAATCAATCCTCTATCTTTCTGCTGCATCTCCACCGACATTCTTTCCCTACGATATTTCCAAACTTGTACCTTTCCTCTCTTCATGCTTCACCATCATAATTACTCACATCACACCCGTTTCCTCCCCACCGCATCTTAAGTACACGTTGTTGCACACAATCATATGTTGACAGTGCTTGACCCTATAACCCTCAGCATTCCAGTATTTAGCTAAGGTTTCAGGTTGGAGTGTGTATGTAGGTGTGCATTTCTTCTGTCAATACTTTACTCCGTGTCAATGTGTATAGTGTTTCACGCCGTCGTACTGTTGGTTGATACGTTCATAGAGCTTTTAATCACTGTGCTGGTAGGCAACTTTAGACGTAACAAATCTGAGCATAATATTTAATCCTGTACAGTTTCCTTCTGATCACTAAAACATGACTCACACAGTCGTGTGTCTTTGTTACCGTCCGTAGCTACTGTTCTGCATTGGTTTCTGAATTATCTTTTAGTTAACAAGAGAGCTTTAAGGTTTTTTTCTTTTTTTCTGTAGGTGGATGTGATTCCTTTAAGTTTTAAGTCCTGTGTTTACAGCATCAATAGAGTATGATTTGTGTACTCATTTTACAGAGCTGGGCACTAAATACATTGAATGTATTTAAATACTAAATACATCAATTATATTCAAATACATTTGTAAATACATTTTAAATACACACAAATTTTAACATGTCCGAAAAAAGTGGATTTCCCAGGACTTCCTTAGATTTTGGGTTTCCTTAGAAATTTCCTTCTCAGGCCTAAATTTCCTAAATAATAAGGAAAATTCCTTGAAAGTGGAAACACTGGTTCACTGTAACATCAGGGTTGCTAGATAGTTGGGTGGGTTTATAGCTAAATTTACTGATAAAAAAGTATTTACATTTGTATATTATAAGTGTTTTAAGTACAATGTATTTAAATACTCATAAAAGTATTTAAATACTGTATTTAAATTCATGACAACGAATGTATTTATAAATACATTTATAAATACACAAATGTATTTAAATACGTATTTAAATACTGCCCAGCTCTGTCATTTTATACACCTACATTATTTTATACACTGTGTGAGACCAGTAGCACCAGGGTCACTTTTCTGTTGATTTTCTATGGAGTGTATGGCTAACGTGTGTGTGTGTCTGTGTCTGTGTCTGTGTCTGTGTGTGTGCTGTCAGATATGTATGTGAAAATATCCTCATATGTTGAAGCTGCATAATTTTGTACCTCTTAATATTTTTTTATATAGTATATATATCAAGGATTAAATATTGTTTTCTACTATATTTATTCGTTTATTCAAATTAAAGAATGTTACAAAATATGTGATGGTATGTGAAGGGTAATGAGACTATACCCTCCTATGGCCCACAAATTCCACTCACTCACCCTTTCCATCATCTTTCTGTTTAACGTCAGATATCCCCATAATGTCATATGAGGTTATACAGTCGATGATACGCTTCCAATTATCTCTATCCATTGCCTCAACTTCTTCAATGCCCAATGCTGCCAGATCCTCTTCAACACACTGCCTCCACGTCTTCCTTGCCCTGCCCGGTGGACGGCGACCTGGAACTTTCACTCCAACAGCTCTTCCCAATTCCTCACCACCCCTCCTCGCATGCCTAAACCACCTCAATCGCCTTACTCTCACCTGAAACTTCCACGCCAACAACTCTCCCCAATGCCTCATCACCACGTGCCCAAACCACCTCAATCACCTTACTCTCACCTGGAGCTTCCACTCCAACAGCTCTCCCCAATGCCTCACCACCTGCCCAAGCCACCTCAATCTCCTTACTCTTCACCTGGAACTTCCACTCCAACAGCTCTCCCCAATGCCTCACCACCTCAATCTCCTTACTCTTCACCTGGCACTTCCACTCCAACAGTTCTCCCCAATGCCTCATCTCCTCCTCAATCTCCTTACTCTCAGCACTGCACTCAGCTCCTTCGATCCACATCCTCTTGCCACCTCTTCTCCGCATGTGATCCCAGTCATATACCTCAACATTCTCCGAACACAACTAACCTATTCAACATCCTCCAACTTCTTCATCAAAACCCATGTCTGAGAACCATACAGCAATTCCCACAGTATCCTTCTCCAATCTCAACTCTGCTGCTGTCATTACTAGTTTTCCTGCCACCCAAGAACTAACCCTTTTTTATGCTTTGCCATAGCGCCATATGACCTGATGTCTGCCACTGGCACATTTCCCCATTTTTTTGGCATTTAACCCTTTCACGCCCAGATCTTTCCTTTGCTATAAAAAATGGTCTGTTAGCCATAAAATTACGAAAAGTGACTGAATATACAAAATGAGTTAGTCGACAAGGATACTAAACAGGTTATATCTCTAAAATATTGCTTATATTCACTAAAAATCGCCTAATGCTGACCAAATTACAATGGAAATTACGTTCTGGGCCTCAAGGGGTTAAATCAATCAATCAATCCACCCAAGAAGCAAACAAATTACCTGGGAATTGTCTACTTTTGTACTCTAGATAAGAGTGGGCCAAGCTATCCTTGAAGAAACAAACAATACTTTAATTTTGAATGAGAGATTAGATCTTTTTTAAACACCCACATTCCATATACAGACGTGCAGACTGAGATGAAATACAATATGGACTGCCGTTATGAAACTCAATAAAATGGCTCGCTATGCTGAAGTAGAGACTCTATTAGTACAGTTTCTGATTTACATGGAAAGAAGGGACAGGAAAGATCGCAAAATTAATATTAGTAAATCCTGACGCAATGTTACCTACGTAGAAAAAGAGGCAACAATGGATGGCATGAAATAGAGAAATGCATTGCCTGTAGCCTATATATGAAATGATAAAAAAAAACTGGGTAAGACAGAATTATGAGAAGAAAAAGGAAGGTGTAGAATTAGAATAGTAACCCATGTATGTATGTTAAGCTAGGAATAATTACACATTCCTGAAAAGTCAAAGATAGTTCTCAGTAGTCCAGCTGAAGCTCCTGACTGTAAAACCATAAGAATAAAGGTAAAAGAAAAAAACTGGGAATTGCTGTATGGTTCTCAGACATGGGCTTTGATGAAGAAGTTGGAGGATGTTGAATAGGTTAGTTGTGATAGGAGAATGTTGAGGTATATGACTGGAATCACATGGGGAGAAGAGGTGGCAAGAGGATGTGGATCGAAGGAGCTGAGTGCAGTGTTGAGAGTAAGGAGATTGAGGAGGAGATGAGGCATTGGGGAGAACTGTTGGAGTGGAAGTGCCAGGTGAAGAGTAAGGAGATTGAGGTGGTGAGGCATTGGGGAGAGCTGTTGGAGTGGAAGTTCCAGGTGAGAGTAAGGTGATTGAGGTGGTGAGGCATTGGGGAGAGCTGTTGGAGTGGAAGTTCGGTGAGAGTAACTTTTAAGTGTAAGTGGGCCAAAAGTACAGTCCCCAGACCCAGACCATTAGCTAACCAAAACAACACCAGGATGGCCGGGTGGATCCAGAAAGTAGCGTCAGTATGTCGGCTTCAAAGACCTTCATTTTATCGGCCATGGGTGCAGGCGGGTGTGCAGCATGTGAGGCCGTCGTCGCACTTCACCTACTACCCCGACACCCTTCCGGAGTCCCACGGTAACCACTTTAGGAACAGATTTTTTATTCACTTTATTTCTGCATTATTTTCATTATCGCTGCTGGCTTTATTACTCAGGTTTTCTGTATGATTTCTTCTTCAACATATAGTAAATATATTGTTAACTGCCGGAAACTAATAATTATGTATTAAATCCACCGGAAACTAGTGAAAATATGCTTATTTGTATTGACGGAGGTGGCGACCAGTAGTACATATTATGCCATAACCAACTGTCTTCTGTTACTTCTGTACTTGTCACCCTTCGCTCTAATAGTCATTTTGCAGTTTGTAGCATTATATCTCAACATTAAACATCATCGCCAATGCACAGAAATTATGGAACTGTCGTCGACCGGAATTCTCATCAAAACGAACCGAGAATTCGTCGCCGTGTAAATTTTTAATGACCTTTCAATAATAACTGGCGGTAATTATGGAGGAGAGTTTCACGTTCGTTTTCAGAGACACCAACTACTTTTTCTTGGCCTACAATAGGTGCTTGTTCTAATGGTGCTAGTTTTATTTTGCACAAACCAAAAAAAAAATGGGGAAAAAAATGAAACCTAACCTAACCTTATGTTTTAATGAAACCTAACCTAACCTAACCTAACCTTACAGGTTTTAAAGAAACCTAACCTAACCTTAACCACAAAATATACATTTTTTTTTTTTTTTTTTTTTTTTGTTTGTTTGCGCAATATAAAACTAGCACCATTAGAACAAGCACCTATTGTAGGCCAATAAAAAGTAGTTGGTGTCTCTGAAAACGAACGTGAAACTCTCCTCCATATTAACCTAACTGGCTGCTGGGAAACCATAATTAGGGTGTTTTTAGCTAGTGCCGACTGGGGTAATTTGGTCCTTCCAACGGACCGGTTCTATTCGGACCGCCATTTTTGCTTTGGTGTTTGTTTCAATATAAATAAGAGTGTAACAGTTTTGAATATCCCATGTAGTAAAACAACCATTTTAACATTTCTAGTACACAGCGCGCCAAAGCATTGTTCGCGACATCATAACACAGCGCTTCCATACGGGAATTCAGAAAATGTACTCTATGGCAGCCTACTGACTTCCGAGAGACTTCATATCTTACATATGGCAGCTTGTTTAAGGCATGGGCAGTCCATCAAGACCGTTGAGGAATGTTCAGATGCCACTTGTCAATTATAAACGAAGCATTTAAAAAAGTATCGCCTTCCTTCCCGCGAGTAATTTGAACAGACGCGCATTGGTATAGCTATCATTATATGCATAATGAGTGGCAAGAAAGACCTAACAAAGGAGCAAATTAAAGTTATTGTATCTCTACACAAGGCAGAGAGGCCAGTGGAAGAAATATCAAGGATTGTGGATGTTACGAAGAGATGTGTGCATAAGTGGGTGGAGAGTTTCGGGGTGGCACGGCGGGGTGGCGACAGCCGCGACACCAGAACATTATAAGTGGCCAGGGCGAGGATGTAAAACCTCAGCAAGCACCCTAAATGTCATGAAACGTCAAGTGGATGCCCATCCTCAATTAAGAGCAAGAAAAATATTGCGATATGACTTTTACATCCTCACCCTGGCCACTTATAATGTTCTGGTGTCGCGGCTGTCGCCACCCCGCCGTGCCACCCCGAAACTCTCCACCCACTTATGCACACATCTCTTCGTAACATCCACAATCCTTGATATTTCTTCCACTGGCCTCTCTGCCTTGTGTAGAGATACAATAACTTTAATTTGCTCCTTTGTTAGGTCTTTCTTGCCACTCATTATGCAAATAATGATAGCTATACCAATGCGCGTCTGTTCAAATTACTCGCGGGAAGGAAGGCGATACTTTTTTAAATGCTTCGTTTATAATTGACAAGTGGCATCTGAACATTCCTCAACGGTCTTGATGGACTGCCCGTGCCTTAAACAAGCTGCCATATGTAAGATATCTCTCTCGGAAGTCAGTAGGCTGCCATAGAGTACATTTTCTGAATTCCTGTATGGAAGCGCTGTGTTATGATGTCGCGAACAATGCTTTGGCGCGCTGTGTATTAATATGAATATAAATATCGATATGTAACTGAACCCAGAAACCAAAATAGAAAATGAGTAAAATGACAGCAAAAAAAAGTTGCGGCAAAGTTTGTTTACAAAATCAGCTGATTTGGCGAACTTTCATGGGATTCAAATACGAGACGGAGTACATTCTTGTAAATAAGCGTATATATAGTGTTTTTCCTCTACTTTAACATGAAAATATCAAAAATGCTCTATCTTGTCTCATTTTCGTATGATCAATGCTCAGTTTGGGTCCGTATTTACCCCGGTGACAAAAACACTCGTGGGGTAAATTGGACCCAGTGTAATGTACCCCTCACGGCATATCACGGTGAGGATTAACTGCTTATTTGCACTTGTTTCTTTTGTTTCAGATTGTTGAATGCTAATATGGAATTAGTTTAAGGGTGCTGGTATATAAATTAAGGGTAAATTTTTACTCAAGGACCAGAATTCTCTACACAATTGGGAGAATGATTTCTGTTTACTTTAATGGATACAGTAAATGTGCAGTTTCAACCAATACTTCCTATAAACCAATACTCTCCTGACATAACTGGGGGGCTATGCCCACCCATACCTCCCTGCTAGTTAACTAACCTAACATGGGCATTGATTACGTAACCTAACGGTATTATTTTACATTAGGACCGAAATTCCCTACACAATTGGGAGTGTGGTTCTGTTTACCTTATTTAATTCGAGGAAACCTTTTCTATGAGTTTCCGTCGCAAATCATTACTTTCGAAGATAATGACATGTTCATAGGGAGGCGAGAGCCAAGTGTTTACGTGCGCCTGACTCTTCTTCCTCTTGTGACCTGCATCGCCTCTGTTCTTCCCTTGCCGCGGACACTTTTTTAATGCAGATTTGACATTAGTTTGGAGGTTAAAGCGTGTGTTAGGTTAGGTTAGTGAGTCAAAAGGTGGGGTTAGGTTAGTTTAATTTTCATATCTCCTATACACTCGGATCTCCTTCCTTTTAAAAACATCTTATATCTCCGAAAGAAGTGCTTTGTGACGGAAGCTCATAGAGAGAATGTTTCCTAGAATCCAATAAGGTAAACAGAAACCATACTCCCAATTGTGTAGGGAATTCTGGCCCTAGTGTAAAGTATTACTAAATTAAGTAACAATGCTTAGAAATTATAAAAGAAAAACTAACATAGACCTAAAAAAAGAAGTAAGACTAGGAACTCAAAGACTGGAACCCAAACGTGTGCGTGTTGGTCATCTTTTCCGCCTAACCAGAGAATGTGAAGAACAGCTCACATAATGTTTGATAGTGGCAATGGGCATGGTATGACATGTTTCAGTTTTTGGAGGTTTGTCAAATTTTTAAGAATTTTTTTTTTTTTTTTATATACTGTAGGGATATATGACCAATTTACCCCAGAGGTAGGTCCGATTTACCCCATTTAGTGTAACAATGCGGTCCGCACTTCGCAGTGTATTGCTAACAGAGCTATAATGGAAATTTGTTCAAACTTTAATGACATATAGATAGTGACCCTCCTATGATTGTATTAACTTTTTGTTTGTTTATTTCAATAGATATGGAAACTAGATCAAAGTTTGTCAAAACCAGGACCAAATTACCCCGGTCGGCACTATACATCGTGAATATGATGCCTTTGTTTATAAGTAATATAATGTAATATAACCACACACACCTACTTACCCTTCAATAATCTTAGATATTGCAAAGAAACCCATAAATTGAGGCAGAAATAGAAGAAATATGAAATACGAAGATTTTAATGAAGGCCTTAAAATCGAGGGGTGGAAAGGCAGCTGGTGTTTGTAATATCAGTGCAGAGCTCCTCAAAGCTTGGGGTGAGGCCATGATCCACGGGTTGCATGCTGTCCTGACTGCCGTGTGGCAATCAGGTACCATTCCTCCTGACTGGAAAAGGGGCTTGTCGTCCCTATCTGGAAAGGGAAAGGGGACCGTCAGGACTGCAACAATTACCGCGGTATTACACTGCTCAGCGTGCCAGGCAAGATGCTTGCCCATCTATTGCTGATGCGGATCCGCAGTCATCTGCTGAAGCATCAGAGACCCCGGCAATCTGGGTTCACGCCTGATAAGTCAACAACGGACCGTATCCTAGCGCTTCGTGTCCTGGTGGAACGCCGACGTGAGTTTCGACAGGGGATGCTTGCAGCCTATGTTGATCTCAAGAAGGCATTTGACTCAGTGCATTGTGAGTCACTTTGGGATCTTCTGCGACTTTGTGGGATTCCTGCAAGGACTATTGGTTTGATGACTGGTCTGTACTCTGGGACTGAGAGTGCTGTGAAGTGTGGGGCAGGTGTATCCGGCTTCTTTCCTGTTAATACAGGAGTGAGGCAAGGGTGCGTCCTTGCCCCATCACTTTTCAACACTTGTATGGACTGGCTATTGGGCAAAGTTGTAGATCAAAGTGATTGTGGAGTATCCCTCGGCAACACCAAGATCACTGATCTTGTTTTTGTCGATGATGCAGTAATCTTTGCTGAGTCGCTGGAGGTCCTGGTGATGGCTCTCGAGGCGCTGCACCACGAGGAGACAAAGCCCTTGGGACTTGAGGTCTCCTGGCTCAAAACCAAGGTCCAGGTGTTTGTGACTAGATGAAACAGTACAGTCTGTTTATGCGTACGGCAAGGACATTGAGATCTTGGAAAGTTTTACATACCTTGGTAGCGCAGTCCATAGTAATGGCGGGTTCCATACGGCGGATTGGCATAGCCCACAGTGTTATGGACTCGCTCAGCTGGAGTATTCGGCGTTGTCGGTACCTGTGCAGGAGGACAAAGATCCGGCTCTTCAAGTCGCTTGTGATCCCTGTCTTACTCTATGGTTGTGAGACATGGACACTTAATAGCGACTTGAAGAGAGGAATCGATGCCTTTGGTAATAAGTGTCTTCATAGAATCATGGGATATCGCTGGGATGATTACGTGTCAAACCAGCTATTGCACTGTGAGACTGAATCGAGGCCTATTACCTGCATAGTCTGTCAGCACCAACTTCGGCTATATGGGCATGTGGCACGCTACCCTGAAACAGATCCTTCCCATCGGGTTGTATCTGTAAGAGACAATCCGGCGTGGAGGAGGCCACAAGGCTCGTGGCTGGGGTAAGTTGATGTTTCTTGTCGAGAGCTGCTTGGTATGGGAAAGGAGCCTACATGGGGACTCGCGCGTGGTGACCCCCGGGAGTGGCGTCGTAGGGTGGGCGAGGCGACGCGCCCCCCGGCGTATGCCCCCGATGAGTGATTGATTAAAATCGGCGAAAGATAATAGAAAGGTGTTTTTTTTTATCTCAGGTGCTTAAAAAGGTTATCAAATCCACATTTGGAGAAGGAATAAAAAAAGTCAAAAATTGTTTTTTAAATACGCGATGATTTATTTATTTTAAATTTATTTTTAAATATGCGATGGCAGCTCAAATTACAGACTCAGACCAAGACCTTGTCATTCATTCCCTCCTAAATAGATTTAGTAACTAAAAACAGTGATGAAACAATAGATAAACAAAATATAAGAAAAGAAATACGATAAGAAACAAAATATTAAGTTTTTACCTATTTATTGTGTATATTAATGAGTAATGTTAATGAGTAATGTCATGCATGTAGCCTCACACCCTTACTTGTCCCTTCCAAAGCCTAGACATTACACAGAAAGCCGTAAATTGAGGTTAAATATAAGTGATTACTAGAAATAAGCCAATATGACCGCTTGATGACGACTTCAAGAGGGTCTTGATCTTGACTTGACAGTGGATTGTACCACAAACCCATGAGCCAAAATTTCACAGAGATAACGCATGATAAGGTAAGGGAATGATGCAGAAGAATCAGAAATAGCTAAAATATAACAAAAAGTATAAAAAATATCCAAGGTTTTAAGTGAAAGTATGAAAATAGTGAGGTAAGCAGTGTGGTTGTCACAGATCACAAGGCACACAGATGGGCCGAGTTGGAGCCACACTATTGTCAGATGTGGGCAATCAAGAATCAGTGAACCTCCATTCAGGTGCATTGAGTAGCTGGGTGTATGGTGAAGATGATCTCTGAGCCTGATACTGAGTCTACCACCTAGCTGTTAGTACGAGTCATAGTTTTTCAGTCCAGCCATATTTATTTTCAGGTGAGACGGAGCGACTCAACATGTTCCAGTCCATCAACAGCGCCATGGACCACGCCCTCGCCACAGACGACACTGCAGGTAAGGGTTGCCAGCCCCACCTTGACTCTTGGTTTCTGTTGCACCTTCCCATATTCAAAGTATACTCTGTTTAAAGGCAGGTGAGAAAAGAAAATTGATGTAGAAGACTTATTTCAACAAGGAAACTCAACGTAGGGAACGAAATAGGGAAAAACTGGTTAGGTTATCACTTACTACACAAATAGGGTAGTAAATGATTGGAATGGACTCAGTAGACAGGTAGTTAGTGCGGAGTCAATAGGGAGCTTTAAAAGGAGGCTATTTCATGGATGAAGATGAATAATGGATGTAGGTAGTGTTAAGTAACAGGATCTACCTTGTGTTGGTCTCGCGGCCTCTTGTAGCTTCCTTATTTTTGTATGTTCTCATGTTCTTATAAAACGTTGATAAGACAGGTCAAGAAACTACAAGAGAAGAGATAACGTACAACATGTACAGTTTCCCAAAATAAAGGAATACATCAGAAAAATGCCCTAACAAAGCAAGTTACGTGTGTGAGTAGAAGAGCCAGATGAATGCTGGAATGAGTCACACGGCTGATTAGAACCCAAATAGCCTATGAATTTAATGTTAGTTGGGTTCAGTCTCTTCTCATGTCATATGAATTACCTCTATGTATATTTTTTGTTATATATGCCTTTGTTCTTCACGGATTTGCCTTGATATGTCTACTGCTTCTAGAATGTGTCACATTTATTTTTATTTTTTTCCTATGTTGCTATGTCATACAGGCATCATGCGTGGGTGTTTTCCTTGTCTTATTCACACTTATGATTTAAATTATATTTCCTTATCTTTATCACATATCTGTTGTTTTAGGCATTTTCCCTGGTTTTATTATATGCATATATGCATAATTTAAACGTGTATAGTGTTTTAGGCAGGGTTGTTTGATTTAAATCAGGTTGATTTTAATCACTGATTTAAATCATGATTTTAATCACTGATTTAAATCATGATTTTAATCACTGATTTAAATCATGATTTTAATCACTGATTTAAATCATGATTTTAATCACTGATTTAAATCATGATTTTAATCACTGATTTAAATCATGATTTTAATCACTGATTTAAATCATGATTTAAATCAATTTTTTTTTTTTCTAAATCACTGATTTAAATCATAACCTTATCATTATTTGAAAACGAGAGGGGAAAGAAGGAAAATTAAGCAAATGGGCTTTATGAACATCAATTTTATCATTGTAGTATAATGATATCATAATGAGACACAATGAGTGGTGCGGGGAACCACTGTGGCACTTTGAGATAGCAAATTGCCATGTGGCTGTTTTCACAGCAGAAATATTTTGTTCTCAATTATATATATATATTTGTTTTACTGTACAAAAAGCCACACTACTATAACCAAAAGTTGAATGTGCATGTTACTTTTGTTTATAAAAAGCCAAAGTGATATTAACCAAAGTTTAATATGCATTATGATTAATTATCAAACAAAAAATATAATTCTCTTGTTTAACCGCCGAAGTAATTATTACTACAACAAAAGTCCCATTGAATCCGATTGCCTTCCCATTGGGAAGTCAAGTAGCAGGGATGACTATGAAAATTAGGCCCAACAGTATGATATAGCAAATTCAGGCAATATTTTGTGTAGCTGACTCATCACAGACAGAATGATGACCTTTCTTTCATATGGCAGCTAGGAGGTTATTACCGGAGGTCAAATTAATAATCATTTGGTGTGTCTTGGGGGGGGGGGGGGGTAAGGCTTGCAGGACGGTAATCCCCCAGCCAATAGGAACCATGAATGGGACAGGTTAGTCTGGATGTGTTTTCGCGAGCATCAGTGCAGCCTGGGCCAGCCTAGACTGGTCTAGAGCGGCCCTGGCAAACGCGCGGAAAACGTGCTTATAGACCTATTGGTGTGAAAATGTCCATCACAGAAATAGAAAATATGTAAATTCATCTGTATTTCATGTTATATGCATTTGTTTTTTACTTATACTTTTTCTTTTTAGTTATAAATATGCTAAATAGTATCCTGTAGTAGTTAGATTTCATGTAGAACATCAAATTAATAAAAATAATAAAAATCGATTTAAATCAAATATATCATTTTTTTTTTATGTAAGAAAGAAATAAAAAAAATCTACAACCCTGATCAAAACTCGCCAGAAAAATATAGTTTCAGCCATCAAAGTGAATTCGGTGTCAAGCTGGAATGAGACCTTTTGTTGTTGTTGTTGTTGTTGGTGGTGGTGGTGGTGGTGGTGTTCCTAGTTTCCCTATCATACTTCTTCTTTTTCCTCATTTCTCTTGAATCATAACAAGGTTTAGAGTTCGAAATAACACACTTTAATTACATAACACTCCTGCGTTGTGATTACTTTTAGGGGAAGTCATTGTAGTTGTTGTTCTCATCATGGTTTTTATTATTATTATTATTATTATTATTGTTATTATTATTATTATTATTATTATTATTATTATTATTATTATTATTATTATTATTATTACTATTACTATCATGAAGAAGGAATTGAAGTGAAGGAAAAAACAAAAAAAGTCAAGGAGAAATATAGGTGGTGATGAAGAAGAAATAGGAGCAGTGTGGTAACGTTGTGGTGAGAATAAGGCAACAGTGATAGTGGATAAAGGTGGGGAGGAAGGAACACTGGCAGAGAAGTGACGCTGTGGGAGGGTGTTGAGGGAGCCAGGCAGGAAGGGAAAGAATAATGGATGGGTTGGGTTTATTTATATTATAGTGACAAAAAAGATACTGACATATATAATAATGAACACTTCAAAGTTGCCTGCCTCACATTCTGGCTGGCACAGAACACACATATATAACTTGTAGGTTTAGAACACCAGGTAGTGATGCAGAACACAGCCATCGCCGTGATGCGCTGGGTCACCACACGCATCACGAGCCTCACCACGCAAACACAGTCAAGAATATAAACACAACTTATGAAACTGTAAACACTATTGTCCTGTAGTAGTAATGAGGCGAGGCTGCCTCTTCACTGCCAGGCACGGGCAGTCCCTCTCTCATTCTTTTTTTTTTTTTTTTTTTCTTTTCTTTTTTTTTATTCAGTTTTTTTTTTTTTTTTTTTTTTTTTTTTATATTATTTATTTATTTATTATTTATTTATTTATTTATTATTATTTTATTATTTTTTTTTTTTTTTTTTTTTTTTTTGCCACTTAGCGGTGTAAATCGGCAGAGGTTAGAATCTGCTCACTCCTCACAGCGCTGCTTCGCAGGCCTGGGTCTTCACTCCTTTCTCTTCTGTTTGGAGGAGCCCTTGGTGCTAGCTCCCTTGGCCTCTCTGCCCTTGCCCCCCTTGCCGCCCTTGTTGTCCCGAGGCACGGCCGCTGCCTTCTGCTACTCAGGAAACAGCAATTTCTTGAGCTCAGCAAGGGCGTAAGCCACGTCCTCGGGTGCCCCCGTGACGGTGCCGCGGCCCTCGGCCTCACCCTTGCGTGGGAGCTGCACGCGCACGTCAAAGCGTCGCTCCACCGTGGCGCGGCAGCCCTGCAGCACGCTTCTCTTCTCTGCACTCACCGGGAAGCCGCGCGTCATCTCTGTTTCCGGCACTGCTGTCTCCTTGTTTTCCTTCTCTTCATCACACTCTTCGTCTGAACTATCCTCTTCGCGCCGCTCCCGCCGCCTGCGTCGCGGCTTGCCAGCGGGGACAGTGGCGGCGGCGGGACGCTGCTGCACCTCGATGCCCCAAGCGGGGTCAAGTGACTCTTCGGGGGCAGCAGCCTCGTCCTGCTGCTCCTATCCTTGCTGCTCCTGCTTCTGCTTTCTTTTCTTTAACTTATCCTCGGTCTTCTGCTGCTGCCTCTCCTTGGCCTGCTGCTACTTCTCCTGCTCCGACTTGCGTGAGAGGACCTTCCTCTTGGTGTTATTGAGGCGGTCCATGACCCTGTCGTCCCGCCGGTTGACGAGGATCTTGTGCACCTCCTTGGCGCAGACGAAGCCCACCTCGCCGGCCTTCATGTGGCGGGTCTTGCTCAGGTTCGATCCCAGCGTGTACACCACCACCACGTTGCCCAGCTTGTTGCCCTTGGCACTGTTGGCCTTGCACAGCTGTGCCGCGTCGTTCAGAAGGACGCGGGGCACGTCGCGCAGGGCCTGGCCGGGCTCCAGCTGGAGGTACACGTGGGCCGAGGGCAGGGCGTCCACGTGAAAGAACACGAGGCGCTCCGTCGCCTGCGCCAGGAGGTGTTCGTTCTCATGCTTGTCGGAGCCCATAAGGAGGGTGGCGGGCGGGTCCACCACGTCGCTGTGGAAGGCTATCACAGCGCCGCGTGGCCGCAGCAGCAGCTCGGGGGCGGCGGAGGGCGGGGTAGCATTCTTGGTGCCCGCCTTGGGGGTCTTGGTGGTGCTGGGTCCTGCCATTGATTGTGGCGTGAAGGTCTTCAGTTTCATTGTGATTCCCTTCTGCTTCATCACCCTGAGTCTGATATACAGATGAAGGTGCACGCAAAACAGGTAGGGTGGCAATATTAAGGATGTCTTAAAAAACACCTGATTGAACAAAGCCAAATAAGGGCAGCAGTGATAGGAAGAGGTAGGAGTTAGCAGCAGCTTGGAGTTATGAAGAATGGAACTTTGTAGGTTCTATTCTTCATAACTCCAAGCTGCTGCTAACTCCTACCTCTTCCCTTCCTTCTTTCCCGCACCACCACCACCACCACCACCACCTTCTTCTTCTTCTTCTCTTGCTCCTCCTCCTAACTCCTACCTCTTCCTGTTTCCCGCACTTTCTTCACTTCTATCACCACCAGTGACCACCACCACCTTCTGCTCCTCCCCCTCCTCCTCCTCCTGCTCCTGCTCCTCCTGCTCCTGCTCCTACTCCTGCTCGTCCTTCTCCTGCTCCTCCTTCTCCTGCTCGTCCTTCTCCTGCTCCTCCTTCTCCTGCTCGTCCTTCTCCTGCTCCTCCTTCTCCTGCTCCTCCTTCTCCTGCTCGTCCTTCTCCTGCTCCTCCTTCTCCTGCTCCTCCTTCTCCTGCTCGTCCTTCTCCTGCTCCTCCTTCTCCTGCTCGTCCTTCTCCTGCTCCTCCTTCTCCTGCTCGTCCTTCTCTTGCTCCTCCTTCTGCTCCTACTCCTCCTGCTCGTCCTTCTCCTGCTCTTCCTTCTGCTCCTACTCCTGCTCCTCCTGCTACTCCTGCTCCTCCTTCTCCTGATCCTCCTGCTCGTCCTTCTCTTGCTCCTCCTTCAGCTCCTACTCCTGCTCGTCCTTCTCCTGCTCTTCCTTCTGCTCCTACTCCTACTCCTCCTGCACCTCCTTCTCCTGATCCTCCTGCTCGTCCTTCTCCTGCTCCTCCTTCTCCTGTGATCTGGACTGGGGACTTGTACAGTGTACTTGTACAGTACACTGTACAGTAAGCCACCGCTCAACCGTTCGTTGAGCTAACACAGTCTCCCGTACAATTTTTTTTAAACTAAAATTGATCTTATATAAGGTGTGAATACGAGTGACCTGATCTGCAGTCAACTGTGACTCAGACCCCATATCCAACTGAGCGAAAACACTTTCCCAAAATGTTTTGGTGACGTTTTGGGAAATTGAACCGGGAGTGACGCTAGGAAGCAAAATGTCCTGGTCACTGACCATTAATGACTAATGAGTTGAACTGCAAGCAGGAAGTCAAGGCCGTGAGGGAGTTGTCAGACACCTTTTTTTTCAATCATTCCCCATAGGAAGCGCCGGAAGGGAATTGAACTAAATTAGTCAAGGAGCGTGACGGATGCAAGACACCGCCAACTTCCCTGTCTTGCACTGTACACTGCAATGTCAATGTAAACAAAATAATGATAATATGTCTTGGTGCCTGCTGGTTCATGGACCCTTCTATAATGGTACTGGCACACTATCTGCATTGGCCATCTATCTATCTATCTCTGATGCCCTCATGGAAATTCACTAAATATGTGGAGATAGGGTTAAATTTTCAAAAATAAATTGGAAAAGTAAAGAATGGTCGCATGTTTGTTTAGTTTCAAAAGAAGAGTCGTAATTAGTTTAGTTTATTGATCTCGTATCGCCCAAGTGACAATTATGGTGATGGCCGCGACAGATGGGTCTCCATTTATTCCTGTCCTTGCACGCTCTAACCCCCTCGTTCTTCTGGCGCCCCTTTCTCTCACATACTCCAGCACTATGTCCCAGGGTGGTTTGATTTAAATCAGGTTGATTTTAATCACTGATTTAAATCATGATTTAAATCAATTTTTTTTTCTAAATCACTGATTTAAATCATAACCTTATCATTATTTGAAAACGAGAGGGGAAAGAAGGAAAATTAAGCAAATGGGCTTTATGAACACCAATTTTATCATTGTAGTATAATGATATCATAATGAGACACAATGAGTGGTGCGGGGAATCCACTGTGGCACTTTGAGATAGCAAATTGCCATGTGGCTGTTTTCACAGCAGAAATATTTTGTTCTCAATTATATATATATATTTGTTTTACTGTACAAAAAGCCACACTACTATATCCAAAAGTTGAATGTGCATGTTACTTTTGTTTATAAAAAGCCAAAGTGATATTAACCAAAGTTTAATATGCATTATGATTAATTATCAAACAAAAAATATAATTCTCTTGTTTAACTGCCGAAGTAATTATTACTACAACAAAAGTCCCATTGCATCCGATTGCCTTCCCATTGGGAAGTCAAGTAGCAGGGATGACTATGAAAATTAAGCCCAACAGTATGATATAGCAAATTCAGGCAATATTTTGTGTAGCTGACTCTCATCACAGACAGAATGATGACCTTTCTTTCATATGGCAGCTAGGAGGTTATTACCGGAGGTCAAATTAATAATCATTTGGTGTGTCTTGGGGGGGGGGTAAGGCTTGCAGGACGGTAATCCCCCAGCCAATAGGAACCATGAATGGGACAGGGTTAGTCTGGATGTGTTTTCGCGAGCATCAGTGCAGCCTGGGCCAGCCTAGACTGGTCTAGAGCGGCCTGGCAAACGGCGCGAAAACGTGCTTATAGACCTATTGGTGTGAAAATGTCCATCACAGAAATAGAAAATATGTAAATTCATCTGTATTTCATGTTATATGCATTTGTTTTTTACTTATACTTTTTCTTTTTAGTTATAAATATGCTAAATAGTATCCTGTAGTAGTTAGATTTCATGTAGAACATCAAGTTAATATAAAAAAATTCGATTTAAATTAAATAAAGCCGATTTAAATCAAATAAATCTTTTTTTTTTTTTTTTTTTTTTTTTTCTTTCTTTTTCTTTATAATAATAATAATAATAAATAAAATCAACAACCCTGGTTTTAGGTGTATTTATGTTTAGTGTTTGTTGTATAGTTTGTTGTTTTTATTATTTCCTGCTCTGTAATCATGTTTTATTTCACTCATCATTATCTATCTTTCATAATTTCAGTTTATTTCCTGTTCTTTAGTGTGCCATATGACCTCTGATGTCTGGCACATTTCCCCTTTTTTGGCATTAAATCAATCAATCCTGTTCTTTAGTCATGTTTTTGTTATGTTTCAGTGATATTCGGGGAGGATGTCGGGTTTGGGGGAGTGTTTCGGTGCACCATCGGGCTGCAGGACAAGTACGGCAAGGACCGGGTCTTCAACACACCGCTGTGTGAACAAGGCATCGCAGGCTTTGCCATCGGGACGGCCGTGGGCGGCGCCACCACCATCGCCGAGGTGCAGTTTGCTGACTACATCTTCCCTGCCTTTGACCAGGTGGGTGCCGGTGACCTTTGGCAAGACCTTCTTTAATTATTCCTTGATCAAACTTTTACATACTTATGGTTAATACAGCCAAATTCCCAACATCCGACCTCCAAACATCCGACTTGTCCAAACAACCGACTTTTTTCACCACCACATTGTGTCTTGTTTTGGCCATTTATTTTACTTCGTTTTTTTTTAGTTTTTTGAAAACATTGATTTGTGGCTTTATTTATGCATGAATTTTACTTTCGCGTATACCACTGGATCGGCCTTCAAGAGCTGCATCTTTTATGTTCTATACCATTTTGTCCTTACGTTTATGGTTACTGTGATATCCGAACATCCGACTATTCCAATTATCCGACCTACCTTCGGTCCCCCCAAGGTCGGATAATTAATACTTAGCTGTAGTATAAATCTGTTAATGAAAGGAAATATTTTGCAATTTCAGTTCTGTTTTTGTTCTAAGATTGAAGCCAGGTGAGGCCTATAGACTATTTCTACCTTTGGCAAGACATTCTTTACATTTTTCTTGATCAAACTTTTACATACTTATGGTTAGAGTATAAATCTGTTAATGAAAGGAAACATTTCGTCATTTCAGCCATCTTATTGTTCTTAGTTTCGAAGTGTTATTAGTAAGGGACGTCATAGTTAGGATCAGACCCCTAGAATAACAGGCCTTCCCCCATTCCCTTGCAGATAGTGAATGAGGCCGCCAAGTACCGCTACAGATCCGGCAACCTCTTCAACTGTGGCAAGCTGACCATCAGGGCTCCATGTGGCGCGGTGGGGCACGGGGCTCTCTACCACTCCCAGTCCCCCGAGGCCTACTTCAGCCACACCCCGGGCCTCAAGGTGGGACGCTGCTGTGTTAGGGAGGCCTCTTGTAGCTTCCTTATTTTCTGATGTTCTTATTATGCCTACCTGTATAAATCTAAGAGTCTTGGGAGTTTAAAGTGAGCGTGTTGTCAGTCCCCCTAAATCATGGGAAAATCATACACTACAGTAGACAGGTAGTTAGTGCAGAGTCATTAGAGAGCTTTAAAAGGAGGCTAGATAAATTTATAGATGGGGAGGAAAGGTAGATGTAGGTAGTGTTAAGTAACAGGAACTACCTTGTGTAGGTCTCACTGACTCTTGTAGCTTCCTTATAGGCAAAGGTTTAGTTTAACATCTCATTCTTTATAATAGGCAGAGGTTTAGTTTAGCATCTCATTCTTTATAATAGGCAGAGGTTTAGTTTAGCATCTCATTCTTTATAATTGGCAGAGGTTTAGTTTAAACATCTCATTCTTATAGTAATAGGCAGAGGTTTAGTTTAACATCTCATTCTTTATAATGCAGAGTTAGTTTAGCATCTCATCTTATAATGGCAGAGGTTTAGTTTAACATCTCATTCTTTACTAATAGGCAGAGGTTTAGTTTAGCATCTCATTCTTTATACGTAATGGCAGAGGTTTAGTTTAGCATCTCATTCTTTATACTAATGGCAGAGGTTTAGTTTAACATCTCATTCTTTATACGTAATAGGCAGAGGTTTAGTTTAACATCTCATTCTTTATACGTAATAGGCAGAGGTTTAGTTTAGCATCTCATTCTTTATACGTAATAGGCAGAGGTTTAGTTTAGCATCTCATTCTTTATACGTAATAGGCAGAGGTTTAGTTTAGCATCTCATTCTTTATAATTGGCAGAGGTTTAGTTTAGTCGCAATTAATCTCATTCTTTATAATTGGCAGAGGTTTAGTTTAACATCTCATTCTTTATAATTGGCAGAGGTTTAGTTTAGCATCTCATTCTTTATAATTGGCAGAGGTTTAGTTTAACATCTCATTCTTTATAATTGGCAGAGGTTTAGTTTAACATCTCATTCTTTATAATTGGCAGAGGTTTAGTTTAACATCTCATTCTTTATACTATAGGCAGAGGTTTAGTTTAGCATCTCATTCTTTATAATAGGCAGAGGTTTAGTTTAGCATCTCATTCTTTATAATTGGCAGAGGTTTAGTTTAACATCTCATTCTTTATCAAATATTGGCAGAGGTTTAGTTTAACATCTCATTCTTTATAATTGGCAGAGGTTTAATTTAACATCTCATTCTTTATAATAGGCAGAGGTTTAGTTTAGCATCTCATTCTTTATAATTGGCAGAGGTTTAGTTTAACATCTCATTCTTTATAATTGGCAGAGGTTTAGTTTAACATCTCATTCTTTATAATTGGCAGAGGTTTAGTTTAACATCTCATTCTTTATAATTGGCAGAGGTTTAGTTTAACATCTCATTCTTTATAATTGGCAGAGGTTTAGTTTAACATCTCATTCTTTATACGTAATAGGCAGAGGTTTAGTTTAGCATCTCATTCTTTATAATAGGCAGAGGTTTAGTTTAGCATCTCATTCTTTATAATTGGCAGAGGTTTAATTTAACATCTCATTCTTTATAATTGGCAGAGGTTTAGTTTAACATCTCATTCTTTATAATTGGCAGAGGTTTAGTTTAACATCTCATTCTTTATACGTAATAGGCAAAGGTTTAGTTTAGCATCTCATTCTTTATACGTAATAGGCAAAGGTTTAGTTTAACATCTCATTCTTTATAATTGGCAGAGGTTTAGTTTAACATCTCATTCTTTATAATAGGGAGAGGTTTAATTTAACATCTCATTCTTTATAATTGGCAGAGGTTTAGTTTAACATCTCATTCTTTATACGTAATAGGCAAAGGTTTAGTTTAACATCTCATTCTTTATACGTAATAGGCAAAGGTTTAGTTTAACATCTCATTCTTTATACGTAATAGGCAAAGGTTTAGTTTAGCATCTCATTCTTTATACGTAATAGGCAGAGGTTTAGTTTAACATCTCATTCTTTATAATAGGGAGAGGTTTAATTTAACATCTCATTCTTTATAATTGGCAGAGGTTTAGTTTAACATCTCATTCTTTATAATTGGCAGAGGTTTAGTTTAACATCTCATTCTTTATAATTGGCAGAGGTTTAGTTTAACATCTCATTCTTTATAATTGGCAGAGGTTTAGTTTAACATCTCATTCTTTATAATAGGGAGAGGTTTAATTTAACATCTCATTCTTTATAATTGGCAGAGGTTTAGTTTAACATCTCATTCTTTATAATTGGCAGAGGTTTAGTTTAACATCTCATTCTTTATAATAGGCAGAGGTTTAGTTTAACATCTCATTCTTTATAATAGGCAGAGGTTTAATTTAACATCTCATTCTTTATAATTGGCAGAGGTTTAGTTTAACATCTCATTCTTTATACGTAATAGGCAGAGGTTTAGTTTAACATCTCATTCTTTATACGTAATAGGCAAAGGTTTAGTTTAACATCTCATTCTTTATAATTGGCAGAGGTTTAGTTTAGCATCTCATTCTTTATAATAGGCAGAGGTTTAGTTTAACATCTCATTCTTTATAATTGGCAGAGGTTTAGTTTAGCATCTCATTCTTTATAATTGGCAGAGGTTTAGTTTAGCATCTCATTCTTTATAATTGGCAGAGGTTTAGTTTAACATCTCATTCTTTATAATTGGCAGAGGTTTAGTTTAGCATCTCATTCTTTATGTTTTGAACAATTGGAAGATTATAGATTAGGTTTTGTACATTGTTAGGCTATAGAGAGAGGGTATAGATCTCATGAAGTGCTGTGTAAAGCTGTGGTCTGATAGATATAGCTTTCTTGTCAGTGATTTGGTCTTTATTTTATTTTGTTCATAAATCTGTGTCAGGCACAGAAGGGAACTCTGTAGTGTAGTGGTTAGCACGCTCGGCTTACAACCGAGAAGTCCCGGGTTCGATCCCCGGGCGGAGCGAAAGATAGATGGGTGGTCTTTCTTAAATCCCTAGCCCCTGTCCACCCAGCAGTGAATGGGTACCGGGTGCCAGCCGGGGACTTGTAACCCCCCCCCCGGGGTGGTGGCTTCGGCCAACACTAATATGCAGCAGCGGTAGATCACTATGGCTCTGAGGCATTATCCTCTAAACAAAAACAAACAAACAAACAAGAAACAAGGCTGTCACATAATGAGAAATAGAAACAAAAGCTACGTGAACAGACACACATCATGAAGACAGTATTAGCATAGCACTAACAGAAGGGAACTAGAACTATACCTACAAAAATGTCACGGTATTAACCCCTTCACGCCCAGTTCTTTCCTTGGCTATATAAAATTGTTTGTTGTTAGCCATAAAATTACGAAAAGTAGCTGAATATACCAAATTAGTTAGTCGACAAGGATACTAACAGGTCATATCTATAAACTATTGCTGATATTAACTAAAAAATTGTCTAATGGTACCCAAATTACAATGAAAATTACGTTCTGGGTCTCAAGGTGCAGTAAAACCTCTCGTATTCGGACCCTCATTATTCGGACTTTGACATTATTCGGACCTCCTCTTTTTATTTTTTTTTTTATTTTTTTTAGGGGTCGAAATTTCGTAGCTATATACTGTATACACCAATTTTTTTTTTTTTTTTTTTTTTTTTTTTTTTTTTTTTTTTTTGGGTGGGTCAAAAATTTCTTAGCTTATATACACGATTTTTTTTTATTTTTTTTTTATTTTTTTTATTTTTTTTATTATTATTATTATTATTATACATATCCCCCATTATTCGGATCCTTGCATTACTCTGACCACTCCTTGGCCCAATTAGTGCGAATATGAGAGGTTTTACTGTATTAAAGACACTCGTATATAACCACAGAGATGCAAGCTAAGGTTACATCAACAACCACAGGTAGTTGTGCCACGCGGGCCCATCAAGGCTAAGGGTTTGTTGCTGTCGTGTATCCGGGACGACAACCCTTGCATCTTCCTGGAGCCCAAGGTGCTTTACCGCTCGGCCGTGGAGATGGTGCCCTCCGAGGACTACACGTACCCCCTCTCCTCAGCAGACGTCCTGGTGGAGGGTGAGGAGACTTACACTGCTCTCCTCTCTTGTACTCTACTCTACTCTTACCACTCTTACTCTCTTATAGTGCCTCATCACCCTTTCTCTGCTCCCAGCATTGCCTTGAATGAGAAAGAATGTGTAGGAGGGAATGGCGAGTGAAAGATGAAAGACTTCTCCAGTGGGAAAAAGTAGTATGGGAAGCTCCAGAAAAGATCTACTTAGCATTGAGAAAGATTAACTCTTTGTCTCAGTCTCTTACCATGCTCTGCGCCACTATCCTTTGTTCCATTGTAAAGCTTGTCTCAGTCTCTTACCATGCTCTGCGCCACTATCCTTTGTTCCATTGTAAAGCTTGTCTCAGTCTCTTACCATTCTCTGCGCCACTATCCTTTGTTCCATTGTAAAGCTTGTCTCAGTCTCTTACCATTCTCTGCTCCACTATCCTTTGTTCCATTGTAAAGCTTGTCTCAGTCTCTTACCATTCTCTGCTCCACTATCCTTTGTTCCATTGTAAAGCTTGTCTCAGTCTCTTACCCTTCTCTGATCCACTATCCTTTGTTCCATTGTAAAGCTTGTCAAGGTACCTTTCATTCTGCCTTCCTTCTCCTCATGGTAGTTACATTGTGGCTATTGATCAAACAACTTAATGATTACCTTTAGTACACCACGGATAGTGTAGGTGACCTTATTGTTTCTAAATTGCAATAGTTTCAGAGTCAGAATATCATAAATATGTGTGGGAAAGCTGATGGAGAAGAGGTGTTTCTTTCTTAACATGTCATCTCTTTATTATAGTAACACCTTCACGCCCAGATCTTTCCTTGGCTATAAAAAATTGTATGTTGTCGAGCCATAAAATTACGAAAAGTAACTTAATATACCCAATTATTTAGTCGACAAGGATACTAAACAGGTCATATCTATAAAATATTGCTTATATTCACTAAAACTTGTCTAATTGTAGCTAAATTACAATGGAAATTATGCTCTGGGTCTCAAGGGGTTAACATTAAATACAATAACTCTTTCCTCCTTCTGTTTGTGACCCCAGGGGAGGACATCACCCTGGTGGGGTGGGGAACACAGGTGCATGTGTTGAGGGAGGTGGCGGAGCTGGCGAGGCAACAGCTCAACGTGTCCTGTGAAGTCATTGACCTGGTGACCATCCTGCCTTGGGACCAGCAGACGATATTTAATGTAAGTCTATGCTTTGTCCATGACCTCACATGTGACGGTTGTGATTGTTATTGTTATTCATGGCTTGTTATCAGTGCCGTTTCTATCCTTTTGGGGCCCCTATGCAAAATGCTGTTTTGAGGCCCCTATTTTGTAAAACTATGGTGGAGGGATTCCAAGCCCCCTAAGGTGGTCCGGGGGCACGCCTTTAATATTTAGATACATCTATCTGGTGCACTTTAAGAGGAAAAGAGACTAGATTCTAAAAATAAAGCAAATAATGGCAGCTTGGGGGCCCCTTGATGGCTTCGGGGGCCCTGTGCAACCGCATAGCTCGCATATAATAAGAAACGGCCCTCCTTGTTATTGTAAGTTTTTCATTCAGGTTGATTATGTGTGTACATCTGTTCATACATACGTGAGATCACTTTCTTTATTGACTGTGTAGGTGACTGTACACAGTTTGAATATTCATGTTGATGATATGACACCATCCGTTATAGGAATGTGTCTCCCTCATTCACTTGTTGTTCCGCCAGTCTGTCAAGAAAACGGGTCGGTTGCTTGTCGCACACGAGGCTCCTATCACCAGCGGGTTTGGGGCGGAAATTGCAGCTGCAGTCCAGGTGAGTTGCTGCAGATATTTGTAATAGTAATTAATGGTAATTGTTGTTATTGTAGTTGTTAGGAATGAATATGTTTAAGCTATCAACCTTTCAACTGCAGTCCAGGTGATTTGATGCAGATATATGTGATGGTAATTGTTGTTGTAGTTGTTATTGGGGATGAACATGTTTTAGTCAGATATTTATAATATAGTATTAGTTGTTATTGTAGTTGTTATTTGGGATGAATATGTCTTAGCTATCAACCTTTCTTGACTGCCACCTAATGTCAAGATCTCTTTCGCCCAGAGTGAGTGCTTCAGATATTTATGATGGTAGTTGTTGTTATTGTAGTTGTTATTGGGGATGAATATGTTTCAGTCAGATATTTGTAGTAATAGTTGTTGTTGTTGGGGGATGAATATGTTTTAGGCAGATATTTGTGATAGTTATAGTTGTTATTGTAGTTGTTATTGGGGGATGAATATGTTTTACTATCAAGTCAACCTTTCTTGACTGCCACCTAATGTCAGCCTGTCCTCCGCCCAGAGTGAGTGCTTCCTCCACCTTGAGGCGCCCGTGCAGAGGGTGTGCGGCTTCGACACGCCGTTCCCGCACGTGTTTGAGCCGTTCTATTTGCCCGATAAGTGGCGGTGTCTGAGTGCCATCAAGAATGTGATGAATTACTGAGTGCTGACGTGGCTCATCACATCTCATAGATTTCAATGAATACTTAAGTCACGTACTGAAAAGTGATATGTAGTTTGATTAATTGTGTTCGTTTACAAATTATCACAATGATGAAAGGCTTAGTGTTACTTACTCATTGATTGTACTCCAATGTAATGCTGTAAGTAGGTGGTTGGGAGATGATGTCGGTGTAGTACAGCATCAACATCATATTTCAGGACACATGGATGCCACACTGCACATTGATGAGTGGTTGGGTTACCCATGTACACGAGTAATGACTTTCATTGTACATGGGTATATCAATGTCACAATATATAAATCAATAAATAAATAATAAGTCACATGGGGCTTCAGAGAATACTGTTACATGCCTGCTGTCTGCCCACATCATGATTGGCTCAACATTGTCATTTTGTTGCCTCAGTAACTCAGACAATAATGCAAAATTTAAGAACACATCTGTGTGCAAAATCATAATGTTTTGCCCAACTTCCAGTGTAATTTTGCTTATTGCTAGTCATGTAGTATTAAAGGATACTTGAAGATCTAAATATCAGTAAACAGGTGACTGCAAAGACTGCAAGGAAGAGAGGCTGTGCTAGGTGATCATAATGATGTGTATCTTGAATGTGTGTAATTTAAAGTGAAGATCCTTACCGAGTATGTCACTGAAGAGAAAGGTTGTGTGCTTCTTAGAAGTTTGTGAGTGATGCATAGAGAGATGCAGTACTTAGAGATAAGCATAGATGTATAGCATTCCTTGGTGAGGCCTGGAATAGGGTGAGTTAGTCCTCTTGTGATGATGAATGCCTCGGAGGTGAGTCTGCGTAGCTACTATTCACCTTCGTTTTATTTTGCTTCGGATAGTCGAAAGAAGATATTTCTCTCACCTCTGAGTTTTAGAATGTGATTTAATTTTATGTATATTGGTAGTGTTGCTGGATGTATTTTATTGTAGAATAGTGTGCGGTCCTGTAGGATGTCTTGGTCGTATTGAAGAAACCAATACTTAGTGAGGATTAACAGCAGCTTTCTTGATTGTCAGCCAAATATTCTTCTGCCTTGGTATGAACTGTCCACATATTTTCCGAGGAGTTGGGTATCAATAGTATATAACAACATTTATGGGTTGTGCTTAGTTGTCGGCTCAATTTTGATAATCCGGGATGCTTTCATCTAACAAAACTGAAGACTCGGGACACACAGATACAGCTGATGGTGCATTGTTTAGATCCTTAACCCCTTCACGCCCAGATCTTTCCTTTGCTATATGAAATCTTCTGTTATTAGCCATAAAACAACGAAAAAGTAACTAAATAAACCAAATTAGCTAGTGGACAAGGATATTAAACAGGTCATGTCTATATATATTGTTTATGTTCATTAAAATCGTTGAATGGTGGTTATATTACAATGAAAATTACGTTCTGGGCCTCAAGGGGTTAAAGTAAACATGGATCTTTAGCTGGCATGGAGTGTGCTGTGTTTTGAAGGTAAATAGTTATGCCACACAGTATTTGAAAAGGGAAAATAAGTTGAATGTAGATTTCCATTTATACTCAAGTGACTCAGGCTAAAGATATGCAGTCTATTATGTCTAACTATAATAGTACTGTAGAATAATGTGTTCATGCATTTAGTACTCTTGTCATACATAGATTTTGATGTATGGTCACTAAATCATCATGAAAAATGTATATATGACTATTTAAGCTTATAAGGTAGGATTCCTCATTCCTCATTTGCTTTAGGAATGAGGAAGATGACTAATGGAAGAATGACTGAGGAAGAACACAAAATATGCTATAGTATGATAGAGATTGGGAAGAACTAGATGCTTTTTAGTTTTGATAGATAATGTCTTAGGAGACAATAAAGGGAAGGAAAGAAAATTATTTATTATTGACAAACAAGATATAAAGGCGTGGAATCTTGGCAAGTCAATCTGAGAAATGCCCCCTCCTTCTCCCGGGAAAATGTAACCTCCTTCCTCCAACAAATCCACATCCTGCATCTGATCTAACCATCCTGCTGTAACATTCCATTCCTTCCCCTTCCCTCACCGTTTCACTATTTTTCTATAACCCCTCCCTTTTTATGCTTTGCCATAGTGCCATATGACCTCTGATGTCTTGCACATTCCCCTTTTTTGGCATTAAATCAATCTATCTGAGAAATGCCTTTGATGTGAGAGGAGTGGATGGTGTAATGTTATATACTGTCCCTGGAGTAATGATCGAGTGTCCCTAACAAGCTTGATATAATAAGGGTGAAGGGATGAAATTTGTTTTTTTGCCCCTCATGTTATCAGTATTAACAACTATAACAGTGTGATTTCTAATCAGAACGCTACATGAGTCGAATTTTGGTGAGGAAGCCGTAAGAAGCCGGCTTCTTGCCGGCTTTTCTCTCGCTTGCGTGCCTCGCCAGAACGGCTGACAGTTGCCAGCTTCTTGTCGGGGCTCGCCCGCTCGGCAATCACAGCTGATAGCTGTAAACAAAACAACCACACAATGACGATTGATTGATTGATTTTATGCCAAAAAAAGGTGAATGTGCACACAAATGACGAATTGTCATCTTCAACTCATATCCAACCACATCTTCTCTCATAAACATACTGAATTAAATGCAATGCTAGTAATTTCCACAATATATACCTATCAGCTGCTCTACCGTAGATAACACTATAGTCGCCAGTCACTTGCCACTGCACTAATGTCGCCAGGCACAATATATTACGAATTTTAGCATCACTACTGATTTGTATGTGCCACTGAAGACGCATCCACAGTAGTTTATATTATGTACATCACACTACATGTCTTCAGTGCCACATAAAAGTCTGTAGGGATGCTAAAATTTGTAATATATTGTGCCTGGCGACATTAGTGCAGTGGCAATAGACTGGCGACTATAGTGTTATATCTACGGTACCTTGTATATTTTTATACGTGGTCTTAAGGTAAGTCCATGCTTTTGAATGTACATCTGTGTGTTTACTTGTGTCCTGTTATCTGTAATTACATTATTTCTACGACAATATTCACTCTATTACTAGTTCCGCCTGTCCTGCTGTTTTGCGAAATATTGTCAAGGCGCAAAATCCTGTAAACCTCCATTCATCGCTCTTATTTCACTGGTTTTACAGGTTAACTGCTGCCCTGATACATGTTACAGGCAACATCGAGTCACTAGCTTCCCATGAGAACACTTACAAGTAATAATAGTTGCTCAAAAGCTTAAATTATCCACGTCAAAAACAGTCAGGAGTATGGTTTTTATCATGTATTATTTTATCAACTATTATTACTTGTAAGTGTTCTCATGGGAAGCTAGTGACTCTATGTTGCCTGTAACGTGTATCGGGGCAGCAGTTAAGCTGTAAAATTAGTGAAATATGATAGATGAATGGAGGGGTCTACAGGATTTTGCACTGATAAGATTTCGCGCAACACCGCCACGTGTTGTTTTTCTCTGACGTCACGTATCGTGACGTATGAAGCCGAGAGAAGCGGGGCCCAGGGCTCGCTTCTTCCGGCTTCTTACGGCTTGGCCCAGCTGGGCAAGCCGTAAGAAGCCGGCTTCTTAAAAGTGCCCCGAGTTAACAGAAAACGCAAGCTGCAAGAAGCCAGCTTCTTACGGCTTCTTCACCAAAATTTGTCTTATATTATGTACATCACACTACCTGTCTTCAGTGGCACATAAAAGTTGTAGGGATGTTAAAATTTGTAATATATTGTGCCTGGCGACATTAGTGCAGTGGCAAGTGACTGGCGACTATAGTGTTATCTACGTAAATCCCTCACCAAAAAAAAAAAGTAACTTGGCTTGGTGTTTACGGCGATGATTTCTTCGGCTCTATACTAGCGTGGCTCCACTAGCCAGTTATTTTTTCTTTTCTTTTTTCTGCATAGGTATTTATGCTCTGGAATTAATCATGTTTTAACCACATGAAACTAAATTAAGAAGAGAGGAGCCGAAGTATGATGGTACCGTCAACTCCTAGAATGCAGAAGAAGCATTTCTCTATTTTCACATTTTTTTTATTGTTTCCACCACTTAATTTCCGGTAGGCCTTTTGCTATGTTGTAAAGGACATATTCACAAGACTGAAGCAATTGAAAGCATTTCTATTGCAATTAGTGAGAGGTCTTGACCGTAAAATGTCTGTGGACTATTGTGTATGTGAGAGAAAAGGGCGAGAGATGAGTGTAATGGCATGCAGGAGGGAGAAGAATTATTATTGGACATCTATGTTGCATTCATCCCCTTGGAGGAGCTGTTAGGAATGGGAGGTGATGGATAGAAAGACAATGAGAATGTATGCCTGAAGTGTGCACAGAATGAATACGGTAGTGATTAGGGTAAATGTAATACAAAAAGAAGTAAAGTAAAGTAAATAAATAAAAGTAAACCCACTTAGGGGAGAGTCCGCCGTGAATTTTAAATTGCATCTACGGTCATGAATAATTTATATGTTGTGTATATTAGTACCCTTGTTATCACATGAAAATTTCAAGCTGATCAGATGAAAGGAAAAATTTGAAAAAATTAAAGCCTATTTTTGTCGGTTTTTGATGAAATTTTGAATTGCATCTTCTCAGCCATTTTTTGACCGATTTCCTTGTGACATGAGCATCTGATAATTCATTGTTATTTTAACAATTTGCTCTGAGAATATTTTGAAAATTGTTTTCGAAGAAAAAAAATGAACATTTTAAGGATAATTTTCCCATATATCAAAACTGAGACTTAAAAACAAAAATTTTCTCAGAACAGATTTTTCTACGATATTTGATTTTGTGTGTCCTAAAGTTTCGTGAAAATCGTGCCAAAAATAAAAAGAGATTAATTTTATGTTCATTTTATACTAGTTTTGAGAAAAACGCGTTTGAAGTTTTGCTAAAGTTTCTGTGCTCCAGTGAAGGTACTATACTGTCAATGCTACTTTTATATGAATTTTATGGGATCAGTAATCACATATCAATGCATGCATAAAAGGATCTGCACCTTGTCCCCCCTTATAAAGGTATTAATTAATCGCTCAAAGGCGAGGGTGTCAGGGCGCCACGCCCCTCATTGTTGCAAGGTTCCATCAAAATTCACCAGGTGCCTAGCTTTCGGTTGGAATTCCTTTGTCTGTCTTCCTTTTCTTGTTTAGTGTCTTCTTCGGTGTAATTCTTCTCTTTTCTCTCTTTTCTAGTCCTTTTTGGATGTATACATTTGTTCCAAAAATGTTGTGAACAGGTTGCACTTTTCATATCCAAAATTGCTCCAGAATTGTTACCTGGGTAACAAACTTCACCCTGAAGATTGCAGTTTTTTTTTTTTTTAAAGGCTTAGTTTTGATATTGGGAAAATTATCCAAAAAAAATAAATTATTTTTACAAGTTTTGAAAGTTTAAATGCCCCTCGCTATGGGCAGTTAAAAAAATGTCCGACTGAACAAAATTCCACCATTCGAAAGCCAAAGGATAGGGTGTTGCCATAGACCATATAACTCAAATTCGTATATTAAAAAATTATTTTCATATTGTTACGGCGGTCTCTCCCCTTAACCTCTTGAGACCCAGAGGACCAATTTACTCACACCTAAAACACGGAGTATTATAAAGCTTTGGGTGCAATATAGGCTACATATCACTGTACTCATATTCTTTTTGCTGAGAAATGCACCATAAATGAAATATATGGCCTTTTTTGGGCCAAAATATCACAACACGGCGGAACGCGCTGTCATTGGTTGTGACGTAGTAACTGCAAACTCAGATCTCGCCTGATCAGCTGATCGGCTTGTTTTGGCTCAGCAAACCGCAAATTATAGTTTTATTTTACTAACCTAACTAACTTGCATTACCCCTACTACCGCAAGATGACCAGTAATCCTCCTTCAAGTGATGTAGTAGGTATTCACTGTGTTTGTGAATATGTAAGTTGTAGTTTATAAGGAAAAAGTGGATAGACAGAGATAAGTGGCCCGTGACACCTGACAAGTGACGACTTCTGGGATCGGCATTCCTTATAGGGAGCTTAAATGAACCTGCAATGACATGTAAAGCTAGACAGATAGACGAACTCATAGAGGAACAGGTAGAAATGTATGGTTAGTAAAGGTTGTAGTGGTGAGTAGTGACGAAGGGTGTATGTTTTGCTTATGTGGGGAAAGAAAGCCATACATTTCTACCTGTTCCTCTATGAGTTCGTCTATCTGTCTAGCTTTACATGTCATTGCAGGTTCATTTAAGCTCCCTATAAGGAATGCCGATCCCAGAAGTCATCACTTGTCTGGTGTCACGGGCCACTTTGCTCTGTCTATCCACTTTTTCCTTATAAACTACAACTTACATATTCACAAACACAGTGAATACCTACTACATCACTTGAAGGAGGATTACTGGTCATCTTGCGGTAGTAGGGGTAATGCAAGTTGGTGTATTAGTAGGTAGTACATAATAGTAGCGGCCGCTTGACAGCTGTTTTGCTCTGTTGTCTAAGCTAGTGACGTCACAACATGGCGCCAGTCGTTTTAGAGCGTATACATTTTCCTGCACTTAAATTGGCTGTATCATCAAAAATACTGTTCACATAGAAAAATCAACATCACTGCCCAACTATATGAGGCTTGAAGATGTCAAATCAATCCTTACCTCAAGTAGAGTAAATTGGTCCATTTGCCAATCATTAGACAATTTTTAGTGAATATAAGCAATATTTTATAGATATGACCTGTTTAATATCCTTGTCCACTAACTAATTTGGTATATTCAGTTACTTTTCGTAATTTTATGGCTGACAACAGACGATTTTTTGAAAGGAAAGGAAGATCTGGGCGATTTTTTGAGATTTTTTGAAAGGAAAGATCTGGGCGTGAAGAGGTTAAAAACAAAATATACTTACCTAAGACAAATACAACCAAAGATAGAGGAATCGGATAAGTATATTATATCTAGCGTTGTCTTTTTTATAATTGAACACGCCAAGCCTATCTCACTTGTTGGAAGCTGGAAAAGATCAACAACAACAAAGAGGTGCCAAGTCGTGTTATTCCAGCGTGGCGGCGATGGGATTCTGACACTTGAAACTGATACGTAGCCTTGAACGGGCGATTAGGGAACTCACTAAAGGTTATTTATATACCTCACATATCCAAACTAACCAGCTAGATATAAAATACCATGCATTTGGATTACCTAGTGTCTCAATACGCTTATTTCTCATCTTTGTTGTTAGTAGGGAAACTAGGAACACGGTGACTGTGCATTAGTATTACTCGCACGGAATAACTATTAAAGAAACGTGTTGTGAATTAAAATGTGATGAAGAGTCTTGTGAGTACAGCACAGTGATTCATGGCAGTAGGAAAACCATGCAAGGCCTCAGCGATGGGTGGAGGTAAGGAGTGACAATGACCTAGATCGTGTGACAGGCAACAGGTCAAAACACTTCCTGCCATGCCCCTTGCTGGCCTACCCTTGCCTGCTTGCCTGCTATTCCTTGGTGACCTGCTTGGCGTGACGTTCTGCTCCTGACTGCTCTATGGATGTGGCCGTCGGTATTGTTGCATGGAAGTAAGGTGACATCTAACTTTTTTGGTGCTTTTTTATATGATGATGTGGATTGGTGGTTATAATGAACGAGGACTTTGCGGTCGTTTTCAGAGACACCGACTATTTTTTTCCTGGCCTACATTAGGTGCTTTTTTTAATGGAGATAGTTTTATTTTGCGTAAACACATACTAGTTTAAAAAAAAAAAAAATTCTCACCGAATGTTATGGTACCGTTTCCATTAAAAACACTGTATCTCCATCAGAAAAAGCACTAAAACTTGGCCTGGAATAAATTAGTCAGGGTCTTATAGGTTTTAATGAAACTTAACCTAACCTTATAGGTATTAATGAATCCTATGAGGTTAGGTTAGGTATACTTTGTGGTTAAGGTTAGGTTAAGTTTCATTAAAACCTATAAGACACTGACAAATTTTTCCCGGCCAAGTTTTAGTGCTTTTTCTGATGGAGATACAGTGTTTTTAATGGAAACGGTACCATAAAACTCGGTGATGATTTTTTTTTTTTCTTTTTACGGGTTAGCGCAAAATATAACTTATCTCTATTAGAAAAAGCACCTATTGTAGGCCAGGAAAAAATAGTCGGTGTCTCTGAAAACGACCGCAAAGTCCTCGTCCATTATTACCGGATTGGTTGACTTTTTCGTTGTTTCTTTAGTTATATATTAAGGCTTTGGGTGTTATCGATTTTCTTAGGAGATGATGTGGGTGCTTGGTGCTTGTGTAATAACTCTTAATATTGCTTGCTGCATATTATTTCGTCTACTTATATGTATCCAATAGCGTTGTGTATGTGTATACTTATAATGCTAAATTCACTTTGGTAAAATTCTAGAGTCCTTTCCCGCTCTTATTAGGGGGCTTTTTTCCTCCAGACCTTCACAGATCCCTTCAGATACCTCTAAAACGTAATTATAAAGTGGGGGAGAGATTAAAAAAAAAAAAATACTATCCTAACCTCAATATAAGCTACCTACCTAACCTAACATAACATAACCTGGTAAAGTTCTAGTTTTTTCTTGCCCTTAGGTCTCGCAAGGAGGTTATTGGTAAGGTTATGCTAGGTTATAGGGAGGTTAGGTTAGTAATATTATTTTGGGGGGTTCAGGGCAGGGGTAATATAGGGGGAGGGGGGGTTGAAAGGGGCATTTCTCCCCTATTTTATAATTACGTTTTAGAGGTATCTGAAGGGATCTGTGAAGGTCTGGAGAAAATAAAACCACTAATAAAGGCGGGAAAGGACTGTAGAATTTTACCACTCTTAATATTGCTTTCTGCATATTATTTCCTCTACTCATATGTATCCAATAGTGTTATGCATTTGTATACGTATAATGCTATATTCACTTTTATCACGTGCGGTGTTATGTAAAATTTCCCCACATCAGTTCAGTTCTGTTCAGTTGTTGGTCGGGAGTCTGGCCTTTTTCATCGGCACTCCCTGACATGTATCTTCTTGCTGTCTGGGTCTTTAATTAGTTGTCTTCTCTTATTCTGTCTTTTAGATTCTTTCTCTTTCTTTCTTCTTATTTTCTCTGGTCATCCAAAAACTGTTGATTGTTCTTTTTGCTTCTTCCACATTTCCATCTCCAAACAAATACTCCCCCACTATATCCTCTTCCTCCTTTATGTAGGGTTGTTGTAGCCTCGCACGTATGTAGCCCCTGTTGATCCTCCATGCTTTGATGTATAAAAGCTGAGAGTAACTAACCGTAGGAGTAAACTTCTAGCCACTTTACCTGCCCCCTGCTGTCAGTCCTTGCTAGCCTGTTTGACAATGCTGACCTGTTAAGTATTGTCTGGGTGTCAACCTTGCCATTGTTGCTTGATAGTGACCTGAGATTACTATGTCATGGGGTAAAACCGATAATATTAAGGAGAACTGGGCTCTCTGATTTCTGGGCACGCATTATCTTTTTCTGTGTACAATATGATGGTTTTTCTAATAGAGGAAATTAAACATTTTAGGACACTTTGTTTTTGTTAGGAGTGAAACAAGAGACCTCATCCCATTGAGTGCCTGGACTAGAATGAGGCAATATAATAGATAGAGAATAGAAATAGGGAGAAACTGGTTCACAAATAGGGTGGTAAATGATTGGAATGGAAACAGTCATCAGGTAGTTAGTGCGGAGTCGATAGAGAGTTTTAAAAGAAGGCTGGACAACTTCATGGATGGGGATGAAAGGTGGATGTAGGTAGCGTTAAGTATCAGGAACTACCGCGTATAGGTCTCCCAGCCTCTTGTAGCTTCCTTATTTTCTTATGTAATGTTGGCTCCTTTCATGCTTCTCACATAGCAGTGGTGTTTATATGCTTACACACGAAAGAAGGGTGGTATTGTGGAGACACTACAGAGTTGAACTTTTATGCCAATCAGAAAGGAAGGAAAACTTATATTGATCTAATTATTTGCCTTTGCCTGTCCTCTGCTGGTTTGTTATTCATTCATAACGTGGCTCACTCTTATTTCTGGCTCTATTTCATGGCTGTCTAAATGGCTGATATATCCACATACGTATCTGTGACGAAAATACTTTTGGGGATTTCTGGCTGCTGAAAGTTATTGCCCAGTATTGTTGACAAGCACCTTTTTTGTCATATTACTGCGTTATTAGTAGTCCTAGAGGAAAAATGTATAGAAGTACAGTTATGAAGGTTGATGAGTTTTATCCAATGCTGCAGTCAGTAATCCATTAACTCATATAGTTACTTTTTGAGAAAAATTGAGTTTTTGTTAAAAATCTAAATTGTGTAGTTTTCTCGATTATTTGAATTCAAAACTAATTCTTGTACGTATAGCTCATTAGAAAGGTCTTTGCCTGTTATATCTTTAATGTTTTATACATTATTTGCATACACCTCATAGTTTTTAAGTTATTCAAATAAACATGATTTTTGCCAAAATTCTAAGGGGTTTTACATATTTTTAAATCTCGAATTTCATGGAAATCAGCCCATTATGTCTTCTTGGCAATTTGGCATGCTGAACACGAATCTGAGGATAGTTTTCTGATTTCTGCAATGCTAAGCCCCTATTTCACCTTATGTGTCCTTATTAAACACATGTATAAGACAGCCCCGGCAACCCCCTGTCTGGATTTGTAAAATCTCTGTATCTAGAGGCGCTCAGGACCCCTCGCCCCCCTTACCCAACTCCTCGCAAATAATTAATGGCAGGCAAGGGCGTCATCTGCAACAACTCTAAGGGCGCGGCAAAGGGATATACGCTTTCACAACAAGAATTACTGCTTACAGTGCTTAGAGTTACAATATCCCTTGGCCCTCAGAAGATTCCAAGAGCAAGGGGTAGGGACCTTTATTGGCGAACTCCCATGATGATAGGAGCGTTTATATAAATAGATATTGTCGTCTGCCTCCCGGTGTAGAGGGGGGGGGGGGGCTGGTGAGCAGGGAATTATTTATTATATCATTCAAAGAGTCCAAAGCTCCTGAAGAATGTCTAATCTCCCAAAGGCGTGGCTGGTATTATCATCTGTCGACAGTTCATGCGAGGCTGTGAGAGGCTGTAGCTGGCATAGGGTTAAAAGGCTTATAACACATGTGGTTTACTGGTCACGCTATGCTGATGAAACAATATATGTCAGCTAAAAGAATGCATGGTTAATATATTGCTATGTTATTGGTGTTGGCCGAGCGTTGCACACGGTACGTTCTCATTTTCTTGGACTCGTTGTGAAAAGTCATCATTACTACGTCTATTAACACTTAGCATCCCGTGATTCCTATAGTACTATGGCAAATCACTGTCTTGTATCATAGTGCGAGGCTGTTACTGTGCATTGGGTATAGTGTGCATAAGTAAAGTGGCACGAGTAATGGTGGTGTGTTAAAGTAAGGTAATGCGCGGTGTTGGCAGTCGCGGTGCACACGGCCTGCTAGCGGTGGAGGGCCGAGGGAGAGCCAGAGAGCGGCGCCTGTCACCATCTGGCTCGCCCTCCCTCAAGCCCTACTGTCACCGTTTTCTTCGAGGCTCTGCGCTGCTCTCGTTTTCTTCCCTGGTTGTAGATGAAGGAGAGACTCGTGTATTCGTAAGTAGAGAGAGAGAGGGAGAGGGAGAGAGAGTGAGAGTGAGTGGGGGAGAGGGAGAGATAGTGAGTGGGGGAGATGGAGAGAAAGTGAGTGGGGAAGAATGAGAGTATGAGAGGAAGAGGGAGTGGGGAAGAATGAAAGTATGAGAGGGAGTGAGTGAGGAAGAATGAAAATATGAGTGGGAGAGAGGGAGAGTGAGTGGGGAAGAATGAGAGTGAGTGGGAGAGAGGGAGAGTGAGTGGGGAAGAATGAGAGTGGGGAAGAGGGAATGTTTCAGAAATGAGGAAATAAGGGAAGTGGTATGGTAGAATGATAATAAATATGGGAGAGAAGGAGAGAGGAAGAATGACAGAAGAGATTAGTATTAATAGCTAGGTAAAAAGAGGCACATATACGAAGGTGAAGGAATGCAGTGTTATCATAGAAGAGAGAGAGAGATTTTATTCCATGTATTCATTCTGTACCACATTTATTTCATCACTACCTTGCTACCACCATTGTTACCGTAGCGTATGTGGTTCTGTTTAATCAATATTTATTCGTTTATATGGAAGTAAAGCAAAATCCTTCTTATGTTCTCAACAAAAGAGTAAGCGACGAGCACGTTTTAGGCCGATCATGTGTCGTGCCATTCAGAGAAAAAATCCATCACGTACCTTAGATAACACTATAGTCGCCACGGTGCACTAAAGTCGCCAGGCGCCATATAGCTATTACGAATTTTAGTATCACTATACTAGTATGTGTCACTGAAGACAGGTACATAACATAAACTAGTGTACATGCCTCTTCTGTGGCACACACAAGTCTGTAGTGATGCTTTAGTGGTGAAATTCGTAATATATGGCGCCTGGCGACATTAGTGCACTGTGGCGACTATAGTGTTAACTACGGTAGTCTAACACCGACAAACCTATACGATGATAGTGCGCCGCCTACAGAATGAAGAGTAGTGTACCATAACAACAAGATATAGGCATGAAGGAGCGAGCCACTGACTTGACGATCACTGATACCAGCTGATAGGAACCACTGATCAGCCTGATGTACTGTACGGCCTGGGGGAGGTTGGCCCTTGGTTAATAACAGAAGAAACAGAGATGAAAGGTGGCTGTAGGAAGTGTAAAGTAACAGGAACTACCACGTGTAGGTCTCACGGCCTCTTGTAGCTTCCTCATTTTCTTATGAGAGAGAGAGAGAGATGAACCTGCACACGTGAATTACAGGAACAACAATAGGCTTAGG
>JACEEZ010007556.1:105000-162500 GCA_016584305.1 Chionoecetes opilio
GTAAACACGGAGTTATACTTATACCATTAGTTTTATAGTGGTCGTCTTAGTATAGTAGTAGTAGTGGTAGTGGTGATGGTAGTGGCAGTAGTAGTAGTAGTAGTAGTTATAGTAGTAGTAGTAGTGGCAGTAGTAGTAATAGTATCGTAGTAGTAGTAGTGGCAGTATTAATAGTAGCAGTAGACGTGGCAGTAGTAGTAATAGTAGTAGTAGTAGTAGTAGTAGTAGTGGCAGTAGTAATAGTAGTAGTAGTAGTAGTAGTAGTAGTAGTAGTTAAATCGAAAGTAGCCGTAAATGAGAACGGAATACCTAGGCACGAACAAAGTAACTAAGAACTCTGGTAACTAAGGTCTCTGTGTTACTTTGGGCACGAATGGATGCAAACAAAATACGTAGGAGCTTCAACTCACTACATACTACTCTTAAGGCTGCCCATCTCTTCCCTTGTTAGCGTGTTAGGCAGTTAGAGTGACACCCTCTGAGCGCTGACCAGTCTGAAGTGTCTCCCAAGGCCGAGGTGATTGTGCTATAGTGCTAGATAGTGCTAGGAATCAAGGCCAAGGGTTGATCTGTTACTTACCGAGGGGGAGGACACCTTGTTACCCGGTGGCCACTTATGCATGCTCACGTTACAAGGAAAATAGTGTGATGCTTGTGATGCAAGGAAAGAGAGTTGGATTATATGTTTGCGTTAGTTTTTTAGATTTTTACGTAGATATGAGTTTGTGTGTGTAAATGGAGGGCGCTAATTGAACGCTTATTATGTTTAATTGACGTGGTGTGTGTGTGTGTGTGTGTGCGTGTGTGTGAGAGAGAGAGAGAGAGAGAGGGGGGAGTGCATAAGATGATAATGAACGAGGCTCTTGAGTACAGTTTGATAAAATATAATAGAACACACACACACACACACACACACACACACACACACACACACACACACACACACAATAATGGTAGGCATGACAGGATGACGTGATGAAGCACTTCTAAGATACATACATTTAACATCAACTTATCTCTCACACTCACAGGTGTAGACAGCCTCTTCTAACAGCAATCTAGTAAACTACCACTAATCTAAAACGATGAGGTTATTAAAGAAAGAGAGAGAGAGAGAAAGTTTCAATGAAGGCATCAAATAATATACTGGAAAGTGACGTTATACTTTCTCCAACACACACACACACATTGTCTCTCTCTCTCTCTCTCTCTCTCTCTCTCTCTCTCTCTCTGTGTGTGTGTCTGTATCTCTCTCTCTCTCTCTCTCTCTCTCTCTCTCTCTCTCTCTCTCTCCTCTCTCTCTCTCTCTCTCTCTCTTTTTGTGTGTGTCTGTATCTCTCTCTCTCTCTCCTCTCTCTCTCTCCTCTCTCTCTCTCTCTCTCTCTCTCTCTCTCTCTCTCTCCTCTCTCCCCTCTCCTCCCCTCTCTCTCCTCTCTCTCTCTCTCTCTCTCTCTCTCTCTCTCTCTCTCTCATAACGCTGAACCAACACTGTTCATGTCTCTGAATATGATGAGTGTTCAGTTCGATTGTCCTCCCGAGAGCCATCAACAACAACAATCATGAACAAGAAGAACAAGAAATCATGACCACTATACTATAACACTAGACTAACTATACTATACTATACTATACTATATATAACTATGTAACTATATATCTATACACTAACACTATACTATAACAGTTTCGCGATTTACAAACATCAATAACCGGGATAGAACAACTCGGTACACAATAAATACCTTACTACGTGGCATTAGGGTCCCATTACCCCATGATCTAAATAGCAGTCTTATAAACTACTCTTTAGATCATGTGTTACCCCTTACTCACTTACACAGGTTAGAGAGGGAAAAAAAACAAGCTCTATGGACTTTTAATAGATAGATAGTATAGATAATATAGATAAGAGATGAGGTAGCTAATATATAGATAGTATGTCTATTGATCTTGGAGAAAATGCCTTGTTACTGTGATGTCATTCGTAACGCCATCTTTGCGTGTTGGTCTTAGCGGTAACACCTGTTGGAACTTTACCTGCACGTCACCTATTAGTTCTCTCTCTCTCTCTCTCTCTCTCTCTCTCTCTCTCTCTCTCTCTGTTTCTGTCTTTTTTTTCTCTCTTGTCTGTATCTGTCTGTTTCTGTCTTCTTTTCTCTCTTCTTTTCTCTCTTCTTTTTTTTTTCTCTCTCTCTCTCTCTCTCTCTCTCTCTCTCTCTCTCTCTCTCTCTCTTCTAACACCTGCTACTTCATGATGTGTGTGTGTGTGTGTGTGTGTCTCATATCTTGCATGCTACAAGTGCGAGAGTTCAGTAGTATGTATGTTTGCAAGTGCTACCTACGTATATAAGTGCTGGTGCAGAAGAAGAATATGACAGCGCAGACGGTAGTGTTAAAAGTGCCTGATAAACTTGTGCTGTGTTGAGAGGAAGGTGCTGTGCCTATGTGTGTGTGTGTTAGTAAGCTGCCATAGCCCATGAAGATAGAAGAATATGACAGCACAGACGGTAGTGTTAACCCCTTGAGGCCCAGATCTCTCCTTTGCTATGAAAAATTGTATGTTTTCGAGCCATTAAATTACGGAAAGTAACTGAATATAGTACCAAATTAGTTAGTGGACAAGGATACTAAGCAGGTCATATCCATAAAATATTGTTTATATTCACAAAAAATTGTCTAATGGTACCCAAATTACAATGAAAATTACTTTCTGGGTTTCAAGGAGTTAAACCTGATAAACTTGTGTTGTGTTGAGAGGAAGGTGTTGTGCCTATGTGTGTTAGGTGCCATAGTCCATGAAGCTGTAATATATGTGTAGTCACTGACGATCTTCACCTGTATATCGAAAGTCCAATAAGTTACCTGTGATATTTGTGGTGAATGGAAAAGCTACTTGTGATATTTGTGGTGAATGGAAAAGTGCCCCATCCTGCTTATCTTGTTTTCCTATGCAAGTACGGATAAGTTGTTCTCGAGGCTGAGGATACCGCTCTCCTATTACTCCTCATGACGTATTGCTTGAAGGATATGAGAGAGAGAGAGAGAGAGAGAGAGAGAAAAAGAGAGAGAAACAGACAGAGATACAGACAGAGAGAGAGAGAGAGAGAGAGAGAGAGAGAAGAGAGAGAGAAAAAAAGAGTAGGTGAGTAGTGGTGCTTTCTCATCTTGATCTAACTGCAGCAAACTCTCTCTGACAATACTCTCTTCAAACTTCATCAATACTTTACCAACTTCAGCAATTTCACCAAAAGAGAAGGATAATTAGAGATAACTATCAACTTAACCCCTTGAGGCCAGAACGTAATTTCCATTCTAATTTGGGTTCCATTCGACGATTTTAAGTGAATATAAGCAATATTTTATAGATATGACCTGTTTAATATCCTTGTCGACTAACTCATTTGGTATATTAAGTTAATTTTCGTAATATCATGGCTAGCAACAGACGATCTTTATAGCGAATGAAAGATCTGGGCGTGAAGGGGTTGATTCCCCAAACTGTATTATTTTATCATGTAATACTGTATGCAGAAAAAGTTATATACTGCTCGTGTATATATCATATTTGTTTACTATATATTGCTGTTTATTATTGGTGTGTCTTCACAAAGCTGATCGTGACAGGTAATGTAGGTGGTGATTGCCTTGACTTCACACCTATGTATGAGCTATTTTACAACACATGCAGGTATTTCCTTACTCTGCCATATCTAAAGTGTTGTTGTTCTGAAGGAGAGGTAGGAAAAGTTCTTACGGCTATTAACCAGGGTAGAACAAGAAGTCATGGATTCAAGCTGGAAAAGCGTAGATTTTAAAAAGAAATAGGGAAAAACTGGTTCACAAATAGGGTGGTGAATGACTGGAATGGACTCAGTAGACAGGTAGTAGTTAGTGCAGAGTCATTAGGGAGCTTTAAAGGGAGGCTAGATCATTTCATGGATGGGGATGAAAGGTGAATGTAGGTAGTGTTAAGTAACAGGAACTACCTCGTGTAAGTCTCACGGCCTCTTGTAGCTTCCTTATTTTCTTATGTTCTTATATTCTTATGTTTTTGACCAGGGAATATATTGTCTCTGTCTATATATCTATTTATACATCTACCATCATATATAACATTTCAGCTGGGAATGTAATAAAACACTAAATATTTTATCTTTTTTCAGGAGGTAGCAGCAGGTGTTGGCTAATCTGTGGAGAGGGCACCTAGGAACCACCACCACCACCACCACCACCACCACCACCACCACCACCACCTCCTCATGGTCCTAGGGAGTGACTGGCACACAGGATGAGGCACCAACCACAACACAAACCTGAACCACAACACCCACCCATGGAATCAAAAGTGTGCCGTGCTTTAACATGTGACAGATAGTGATGCGTTCCACACCCCCAAGACAGTGCATTAGCCTTAGCCTGGTCATAGTGATCAGGTAGTGTTATTGGAACTACTACTACTAACAGCCGTACACACACACAGCAGCCATGGCGAGTGTGACCTCAGTGATCAGCATAGAGGGATGACCTGCCCTAAATGCGTGAGGAACATTGAGGGACTGGTGAGTGCCTTGCCTGGGGTGAGCTCCGTCAAGGTGGATTTCGAGGGCAAGCGAGGCACCGTCATCCACGACCCTAAAGTTATCCTCGGGGCACAGGTAGCAGAGCGGATCGATGATGTGGCGAAGTTTACGGCGAGGTTATTGAAGAGCGAGACCCTGGTTGACATGGAGGGTACCAGCGGTGTTCCCAGTGGTGAGGTGAAGGTGGAGAACTTGCTTGGAGAGACTGTCAACTGTGCCTGCGCGGACCAACTTGTTCAGGTGTCTGTGAAAGGTGAGACTTATTTTTTTATTTAATGCCAAAAAAAGGGGAATGTGCCAGACATCAGAGGTCATATGGCACGGCGAGACTGATCTTTGTATCTGAGAAGAGTCACACCGGGGAATGACATCTGAGAAACTGGGATTTAAATAAGATTACCGATTAGTATTAGAATTAGGAATGTTAAGGGAATGGGTTATAGAAAGGTGTGAAGGTAAGACAGAGCTTTGTATCTGAGAGAGAGTCACACACAGGAACGACATGTGAGAAACTGATATTGAAATGTGCTTACTAGTATGTATTAGAATTAGGAATATGAAGGGAATGGGTAATAGAAGGGTAATGTGGTTTATTTGAGCTTTGAAATTACCAGAGCTTTGTACCTATCTGAGAAGAGAGTCACACAGAGGAATGACATCTGAGAAACTGAGATTGAAATGAGATTACAGGGAGGTCCCGAAGATACGAGCAGTTAGGTTCCACCTGGCATACTCGTAAAGCGAAATCTCGTATAACGAAACACATAACTAATGGTAAAATATAGGTTTGGTTCCAAGACCCCATCAATAAAAATAAAAAGACATATTTTTCAAGCTAAAATAAACTATAGCAAACACAACAAACACACAGCGTCTATATTACCCACACTGTACTACCTATTCTGTAGAAAAAGCATTCTGAGAGAGAAAATAGCACACAAAATAACATAACTGCACATTAATTAAACATAAAACATGCATAACAAGCAAAAAAGACGTTGTAATGTAGGGGACGCCGCGTGATACAAGAGAGGGTAGTGTAGCGGTCCCAAGGTTGGGGCCGCACACCTGCTAATTACCCCTAAAGGTCAGGCCGTGCCATATGCTTAATTACCCTTCAGGTCACGCCTTGCTAGGGGTGACCTGACTGCAGTCCCAAGGTTGGGGCCCCACACCTGCTAATTACCCCTAAATGTCAGGCCGCGCCATATGCTTAATTACCCTTCAGGTCATGGCTTGCTACGGGTGACCTCACTGGGGTCAACCAAATCCCCCTTTGTCCAGCCCAGGAGTGGTAGGGCACACATTTTGAACTTGATAATTTTACTCATCCCAGTTTGAATGTCGTATCATTGGATTTTCGATCTCGTATATTGAAAATAGACCCTAATTTACACATTCGTATCATCGGATTCTCGTATACCGAATGCTCGTATAACGGGACCTCTCTGTACTATAGTCGCCGCACATTAAGTTGGCAAAAATGCGGCCCCTTCACTTCCCCCTTCCGAATGCACGGGATTGCCTGAGGTGTTGGGTGTTGGGTGAGAATGCCTTACTCCAAGCTCCGCCCTAGAGCCCCAACATCCAACACCTCAGCCAATCCCGTGCATTCGGAAGGGGGAAGTGAAGGTGCCCCATTTTCGCCTACTTAACTTGCAGCGAGTATAGTATTAGAATTAGGAATATGAAGGGAATGAGTAATAGGAGGGTGATAAGTTTGTATTGAAGGGTGTAAGGCTGTAGAAGGAGGTGAAGGTGAGACCAGAGCCTTGTATCTGAGAAGGGAGTCACGCAGGGGAACGACATCTGAGAAACTGAGATTTTAATGAGATTACTAGGGTTAGAATTAGGAATATGAAGGGAATGGGGAATAAAACTATTATAGAAAGCTAATATAGGTATTATAAGGTAATAAAAGTAATAATATAGGTGATATAAGGGTAATATAGAGTTTATTGGAGGATGCAAATGAGATTACTAGTATTAGAATTAGGAATATGAAGGGAATGGATAATAGAAGGGCTGAGATTACTAGTATTAGAATTAGGAATATGAAGGGAATGGGTAATAGAAGGGCTGAGATTGCTAGTATTAGAATTAGGAATATGAAGGGAATGGGTAATAGAAGGGCTGAGATTGCTAGTATTAGAATTAGGAATATGAAGGGAATGGGTAATAGAAGGGCTGAGATTACTGGTATTAGAATTAGGAATATGAAGAGAATGGGTAATAGAAGGGCTGAGATTACTAGTATTAGAATTAGGAATATGAAGGGAATGGGTAATAGAAGGGTGATATAGTGTGTTGAAGGGTGTAAGGCTGTAGAAGAAGGAAGGTTGGTAGGATGAAGAAGGGTAATAGTTAGAAGGGTTAGAAAAGGGAGGAATTTTTAGAAGGGTTATTGAGTGTATTGGAGGGTATAAGGATGCCGTGGCAGTGTAAGGGATAAGGGTTGTAAAGGAGTGTAAGGGTTTTAAAGGAGGGAGAAAGAGGGTAAGGGAGGAAGGAGTGTAAGGGTTAAGGGTTGTAAAGCAGTGTAAGGCTTGGTGAGGAGGGAGGAAGGGAGGAAGCAGTGTAAGGGTTAAGGGTTGTAAAGCAGTGTAAGGCTTGGTGAGGAGGGAGGAAGGGAGGAAGCAGTGTAAGGGTTAAGGGTTGTAAAGCAGTGTAAGGCTTGGTGAGGAGGGAGGAAGGGAGGAAGCAGTGTAAGGGTTAAGGGTTGTAAAGCAGTGTAAGGCTTGGTGAGGAGGGAGGAAGGGAGGAAGCAGTGTAAGGGTTAAGGGTTGTAAAGCAGTGTAAGGGTTGGTGAGGAGGGAGGAAGGGAGGAAGCAGAGTAAGGGTTGCTAAAAGCTGACATAGTTTCATTATTACAGGTATGACTTGTAACTCGTGTGTGCGGAACATTGAAGGCAACCTAGGAGAGAAGCGAGGTGTGCGTGCCATCAAGGTGTCCCTGGAGGATGCCCTGGCCACCCTCATCGTCACCCCGACAGACATCACGGCAGAGGGTGTCAGGTAGGTCTTGTCTCCTCCCTGTCCCACTACCACACATACAGGCAGAGGTAGGATAGGAATAACGGCTTTGTTATCATGGCTGTTGTTGCACTGTCACCAAAATTAAATCAACGCTTGTATGTTTGGGTTACCAGTCACACCTACAGACAGATTATCCCTGATCTTTATAGCCTTCTCCACTATCGGGGTCAAGATTGTTATGGTTATATTATGGTTATTATTCATTGGCACAATAAATGAGGCATCAAAACACTCTTAAGGAACTAAAAATATATCAAATGGACAACTGGATAACAATGGACAACAAATAATAACAGCTAGAATTACAAAGCAGTTCTTCCTATCAATAATTATACAGCTATACCATTATACAGCTATACCATTATACAGCTATACCATTATACAGCTATACCATTATATAGCTATACCATTATACAGCTATACCATTATACAGCTATACCATTATACAGCTATACCATTATACAGCTATACCATTATATAGCTATACCATTATACAGCTATACCATTATACAGCTATACCATTATATAGCTATACCATTATACAGCTATACCATTATACAGCTATACCATTATATAGCTATACCTATACAGATTTATACAGCTATACATATTAGCTTACCATTATACAGCTATACCATTATATAGCTATACCATTATACAGCTATACCATTATACAACTAAAAAAAAAAACCACGGAAGATAAAACAAGACAACATACAGACACATAAATTATAGGAAGAACGGCTTTGTTACCATGGCTGTTGTTGCACTGTCACCAAAATTTAATTAAAGTTTATATGTTTGGGTTACCAGTTACACATACATACAGATTATTGATAGGAAGGACTGCTTTGTAATTATAGCTGTTGTTGCACTGTCATCAAAATTACATCAAGGCTTGTGTGTTTGGGTTAGCAGTCACACACACAGGCTGAGCAATGATAGGATTCTTCTTTGTTATCATGACTGTTGTTGCACTGTCATCTAAATTACATCAAGGCTTGTATGTTTGGGTTAGCAGTCATTTCTTACTCCTGGCCATTATCCAATCAGACATGAAGTGTATTTCTTTTTTAGATGCAAACTATTGACCTAAAGAGCATTCTCCCTTCAGAGCCACGATAGGGGACTTGGGTTTTGAGGCCGTGCTGCTCCACAATGACGCCACAACAGTGACCATCGGCATAGAGGGCATGACGTGCATGTCCTGCGTCAAGAACATTGAGAAGACTGTCGGGGAGAAGCCAGGAGTTCTGATGATTAAGGTACCAAGTAGCAACTCAGCAATTCTTCTTTTTTCTTTCTGTTTACCGCCAGTTTTTCCCATCATTTTTATATGAGGTTAGACGGCCGATGATACGCTTCCAACTATCTCTAGAATCAACTCATCAATGAAATATTAATAGAAATAATGTGCATGAATTAATAATAATAATAATAATAATAATTTTATTCTCGCCCGAAGGCATACATACAAAAAACAAAGCGATAAGAACAGGCCAAAGAGTAGGAATTAGTGTGTCATGTGAGAATTGAATGTGAATGCCTCATGAATGTCTATTTTAATTACTAACATTTGAAACCCTATTCAGAACTTACCCAACATGCATCCCATTAACCCCTTGAGGCCCAGAACGTAATTTTCATACTAATTTTGGTACCATTAGACATGCATCCCATTAACTACTTGAGGCCCAGAACGTAATTTTCATACTAATTTTGGTACCATTAGACATGCATCCCATTAACCCCTTGAGGCCCAGAACGTAATTTTCATACTAATTTTGGTACCATTAGACGATTTTAATTAATATAACAATATTCTATAGATAGGACCTGTTTAGTATCCTTGTGCTCTAGCTAATTTGGTATATTAAGTCACTTTTCGTAATTTTATGGCTAACAACAGACCATTTTATATAGCAAAGGAAAGATCTGGGCATCAAGGGGTTAACTTCAAAGGGTAGACCTAATGCATACCAAACTGTAGACTGTAGTATTATATCATAAAATTAATACAATTGATATTTTGACCGTGCAGGTGAATTTGGAGGATAAGAAAGGAGTGGTATCTATGGACCCTAGAATAACAACGCCAGAGAAAGTGCGAGACCACATAAATGACATGGGGTTCAAGGCGACCCTTCTGCAAGCTGACTCCTCCAAGAGTGTGGCGAACTGTGTGGTGTCCATCAAGGGAATGAAATGCAACTCCTGCGTCAAGAACATAGAGGGCACCATAGGAGGGAAACCCGGCATTCTCAGCGTCAAGGTAAGTCTCCTGGCATTCTCAGCATCAAGGTAAGTCTCCTGGCATTCTCAGCGTCAAAGTAAGTCTCCTGGCATTCTCAGCGTCAAGGTAAGTCTCCTGGCATTCTCAGCGTCAGGTAAATCTGCCTGTCACTGTGAAGCAGAATATACAGAACGAAAAAAGATATTAATTTTTTAACTTCGTAATCAAAGGTTTGGTATTATTCCAGATGAACATGGAATTCACTTTGGTGGATGAAACTATTTTTTTCTGGTGAGTTTTGATGCGTTTTGAATTAATCTGCTAACCGTTTCTGTCGCAAATCCCTTTTTTTTTTCCTTTTCTTTTTGGGGGGGGGTTAGGTTATGTTAGGTAAAGGTTAGGTAGGTGTAGGTTCGGTTAGGGTCAATTTGTTTTTTTGTCATTGTTATTGCAAATCGCAAAAAAAAATATATATATGTTGCGACAGAAACGGTTAGCAGATTAATTCAAAACACATCAAAACTTACCAGAATTTTTTTTTTTCGTCCACTAAAGGAAGTTCGGTGTTCATCTGGAAATTTAGCCAAGGTTTTATGGTCTGTATTTGCCTATCACTGTGAACCAAAATATACACAACAAAACAAGATATTTATTTTTTAATCTCGTATTCAAAGGTTTTACGGTCTGTATCTAAGTTCATAAAAGTTGTATTGTTCTTTACCATTCATTTAATTTAACCATGTGAATAATTCGTATAGTGATTTCTAATTTTGTATGAACCATTGATTAAATTGTGGTCTTTTCACTATTAGTACATTAGAAAGGAAACATATTCATGATATTCTGAAAGTGTTGGCTTTCATTTTAACCCTTGAGACTCAGAACATAATTTCCATTGTAATTTGACCACCATTAGATGATTTGTAGTGAATATAAGCAATATTTTATAGCTATGACCTGTTTGGTATCCTTGCCGACTAACTAATTTGGTATATTCAGTTACTTTTCGTAATTTTATGGCTCGACAACAGACAATTCTATATAGCAAAGGAAAGGCCTGGGCTTGAAGGGGCTAAACAACTTCCGCCACCCGCAGGTCAGTTTGGAGGACGAGGAAGGCCGGGTGGAGTACAGCCCGTCTGTGCTGAGTGCCGGGGCCGTGGCGGACATGATAGGCGGCATGGGCTTTGCGGCGGCACTGCAGACCTCAGCCTCCACAGCCAGTAACAACAGTAAGGGAAAACACTCGCCTCTGGGATAGAACTCTCTGTTACACTCGCCTCTGGGATAGAACTCTCTGTTACACTCGCCTCTGGGATAGAACTTTCTGTCTTCACAATTCTCACATGACACCTTAATTCATGCACATTATTTCTCATGTATCTTATCATATTACCTGTGCAGCTCCCTGAGTCATATTATCTCACACACACGATGTTAAGGGATAGGTATGGGTGTGGCACATTGCACTAACAGGTTTCATCCAGTTCATTATTACTGGGTCAGTTAGTTTAATTCTATCTCTTATAAATATATGGTATCATAAACTAACTGACCTCTCACTGAACTAACTGACCCAGCAATAACGAACTGGATGAAACTTGGTAATGCAATGTGCCACACCCATACCTAACATACCAATATCTATCCCTTAACAATATCACATACACAATTTCTTTTCTTTTAAAGCTTTTCCTACACAATTTCTTTTCTTTTAAAGCTTTTCCTATACAATTTCTCTTTTAAAGCTTTTCCTATACAATTTATCTTTTAAAGCTTTTCCTATACAATTTATCTTTTAAAGCTTTTCCTATACAATTTATCTTCTTTTAAAGCTTTTCCTATACAATTTCTCTTTTAAAGCTTTTCCTATACAATTTATCTTTTAAAGCTTTTCCTATACAATTTCTCTTTTAAAGCTTTTCCTATACAATTTATCTTCTTTTAAAGCTTTTCCTATACAATTTCTCTTTTAAAGCTTTTCCTATGCAATTTATCTTCTTTTAAAGCTTTTCCTATACAATTTATCTTTTAAAGCTTTTCCTATACAATTTATCTTCTTTTAAAGCTTTTCCTATACAATTTCTCTTTTAAAGCTTTTCCTATACAATTTATCTTCTTTTAAAGCTTTTCCTATACAATTTATCTTTTAAAGCTTTTTCTATACAATTTATCTTCTTAAAGCTTTTCCTATACAATTTCTCTTAAAGCTTTTCCTATACAATTTATCTTTTAAAGCTTTTCCTATACAATTTATCTTTTAAAGCTTTTCCTATACAATTTATCTTTTAAAGCTTTTTCTATACAATTTATCTTCTTTTAAAACTTTTCCTATACAATTTATCTTCTTTTAAAGCTTTTTCTATACAATTTCTCTTCTTTTAAAGCTTTTCCTATACAATTTCTCTTTTAAAGCTTTTCCTATACAATTTCTCTTTTAAAGCTTTTCCTATACAATTTCTCTTCTTTTAAAGCTTTTTCTATACAATTTATCTTCTTTTAAAGCTTTTCCTATACAATTTCTCTTTTAAAGTTTTTCCTATACAATTTATCTTATAAAGCTTTTTCCTATACAATTTATCTTCTTTTAAAGCTTTTCCTATACAATTTATCTTATAAAGCTTTTTCCTATACAATTTATCTTCTTTTAAAGCTTTTCCTATACAATTTGTCTTCTGTTAAAGCTTTTCCTTCATTGCAGGTCAGGAGCCATCAGCCCATGAAGGCAGTGTTGGCAGCTCGTTCCAGGAGAATGCAGCCTTTGAGGGGGACGAGGCTGACCTTGAGAAGTGTTTCCTGCGCATCACCGGCATGACCTGCGCCTCCTGTGTGGCAGCCATCGAGAAGCACACCAAGAAGATCAAAGGTAAGGCTTCATACCACATCACACCCATCATAGGACTTCATAGGACTTCATAAGACTTCATAGGACTTCATAAGACTTCATAGGACTTCATAGGACTTCATAAGACTTCATAGGACTTCATAGGACTTAATAAGAATTCATAGGACTTCATAGACTTCATAGGACTTATAAGAATTCATAGGACTTCATAAGACTTCATAGGACTTCATAGGACTTCATAAGAATTCATAAGACTTCATAAGACTTCATAGGACTTCATAGGACTTCATAAGGCTTCATAGGACTTCATAGGACATCATAGGACTTCATAAGACTTCATAGGACATCATAGGACTTCATAAGAATTCATAGGACTTCATAGGACATCATAAGACTTCATAGGACATCATAGGACTTCATAGGACTCATAGGATTTCATAGGACATCATAGACTTCATAAGACTTCATAGGACTTCATAGGACTTCATAAGACTTCATAGCACATAGTACATCAAGAGTTAACCAGTATCTTCTTAACCTCTTCTCTGTCCCTCCTCCTAGGTGTGCACAGCATCCTGGTGGCCCTGATGGCGGCCAAGGCGGAGGTGCGCTACGACGCGGCCATGGTGTTGCCGGAGCAGGTGGCCGCCAGCATCTCCGACCTGGGCTTCCCCTCCTCGGTCATGGAGGAGGCGGGGGCGGGGCAGGGCGAGGTGGATCTGGAGGTGGGCTAAACACTATACCTTCTTTAATCTTATATAATCTAATGTATAATCTAATCTAATCTAATTTAAACTAATGTATAATCTAATCTAATCTCTTTCTCTGTGACTGGTTTTCCTGTTGGTGTATTTGATCTCTTCTCTGTGACTGGTTTTCCTGTTGGTGTATTTGATCTCTTCTCTGTGACTGGTTTTCCTGTTGTTGTATTTGATCTCTTTTCTGTGACTGGTTTTCCTGTTGGTGTATTTGATCTTTTTTCTGTGACTGGTTTTCTGTTTATTGTATTTTATCTCTTTCTGTGACTGGTTTTCTGTTGTTGTATTTGATCTCTTTCTGTGACTGGTTTTCTGTTGTGTATTTGATCTCTTTCTCTGTGACTGGTTTTCCTGTTGTTGTATTTGATCTCTTCTCTGTGACTGGTTTTCCTGTTGTATTTTATCTCTTTCTGTGACTGGTTTTCCTGTTGTTGTATTTGATCTCTTTTCTGTGACTGGTTTTCCTGTTGGTGTATTTGATCTTTTTTCTGTGACTGGTTTTCCTGTGATTGTATTTGATCTCTTTTCTGTGACTGGTTTTCCTGTTGTTGTATTTTATCTCTTCTCTGTGACTGGTTTTCCTGTTGGTGTATTTTATCTCTTCTCTGTGACTGGTTTTCCTGTTGTTGTATTTGATCTTTTTTCTGTAACTGGTTTTCTTGTTGTTGTATTTGATCTCTTTTCTGTGACTGGTTTTCCTGTTGTTGTATTTGATCTCTTTTCTGTGACTGGTTTTCCTGTTGTTGTATTTGATCTCTTTTCTGTGACTGGTTTTCTGTTGTTGTATTTGATCTCTTTTCTGTGACTGGTTTTCTTGTTGTTGTATTTTATCTCTTCTCTGTGACTGGTTTTCTTGTTGTATTTTATCTCTTTTCTGTGACTGGTTTTCCTGTTGTTGTATTTTATCTCTTCTCTGTGACTGGTTTTCCTGTTGTTGTATTTTATCTCTTTTCTGTGACTGGTTTTCTTGTTGTTGTATTTTATCTCTTTTCTGTGACTGGTTTTCCTGTTGTTGTATTTTATCTCTTCTCTGTGACTGGTTTTCCTGTTGTATTTTATCTCTTCTCTGTGACTGGTTTTCCTGTGTTGTATTTTATCTCTTCTCTGTAGACTGGTTTTCTTGTTGTATTTTATCTCTTTTCTGTGACTGGTTTTCTGTTGTGTATTTTATCTCTTTCTGTGACTGGTTTTCCTTTGTTTTATCTCTTCTCTGTGACTGGTTTTCCTGTTGGTGTTTTTATCTCTTCTCTGTGACTGGTTTTCCTGTTGTTGTATCTCTTCTCTGTGACTGGTTTTCCTGTTGTTGTATTATCTTTCTCTGTGACTGGTTTTCCTGTTGTTTGTATCTCTTTTCTGTGACTGGTTTTCCTGTTGTTGTGATCTCTTCTCTGTGACTGGTTTTCCTGTTGTTGTGATCTCTTCTCTGTGACTGGTTTTCCTGTTGTTGTGATCTCTTCTCTGTGACTGGTTTTCCTGTTGTTGTGATCTCTTCTCTGTGACTGGTTTTCCTGTTGTTGTATTTTATCTCTTCTCTGTGACTGGTTTTCCTGTTGTTGTGATCTCTTCTCTGTGACTGGTTTTCCTGTGGGTGTATTGAGTCATAAAGGTATAATTCCATCACTATAATAATGAGTGACCTGTGATGGAATATAATCAATACAAAACATTGGTCTTCCCCCGGCACAGATACAAGGCATGACGTGCTCCTCCTGTGTGTTTGCTATCGAGTCCAATGTGATGAAGATGAAAGGCCTCAAGTCCGCTGTGGTGGCGCTGGCAACCGAGCGAGGAAAGTTCCGGTTCGACCCAGCCATCACGGGGCCGCGGGACATCATAGAGTGCCTTAACGTGAGCACCTTCTTTGACTCTCTTCCTGTAGCGTTGTTAACCCTTTAGACCCAGAACATAATTTCCATTGTAATTTGGCTACCATTAGACAATTTTTGATGAATATAAGCAATGTTTTTTTTATAGATATGACCTGTTCAATATCCCTGTCTACTAACTAATTTGGTATATTAAGTTACTTTTCGTAATTTCATGCCTAACAACAGACAATTTCATATAGCAAAGGAAGGATCTGGGCGTGAATGGTTTAATCATTTCAACCCTCCATGTTAAATATTTTTCACTGTGTAATAGCTTGTACTCTTTTTAGCTCCATTTGCTTTCAGTAGCTTTTATTTGCCTCGACTCGACTCGACTCTCTTCTCTCGACTTCTTTGACTCTTTTTAATAGCCTCGACTCTCTTCTTGTAGCCTTGTTAACCCTTCACGCCAGATCTTTCATTTGCTATATAAAATTGTCTGTTGTTAGCCATGAAATTACGAAAAGTAACTAAATATACCAAATTAGTTAGTGGATAAGGATACTAAACAGGTCATTCTCTATAAAATACTGCTTATATTCATTAGAATCGTCTAATAATACCCAAATTACAATGGAAATTACCTTCTGGGCCTCAAGGGGTTAATCATTACAACTCTCCATGTTAAATCATAGTCACCGTGTTATAGTTTGTATGTACTCCTTTAGGTCCATTTGTTTTCAGTAGCTTTTATTATGTGTCTTGTGTTTGCCAGAGTGAAATCTCGTACAGGTTAAAATATAAGAAGTGTTTTTTGTTCTGTCTATTGTTGGATTTGGTCTTTAACCCCTTCACTCACAGATCTTTCCTATGCTATCAAAAATTGTATGTTGTCGAGCCATGAAATTACAAAAAGTATCTAAATATACCAAATTAGTTAGTGGACAAAGATACTAAACAGGTCATATCTATAAAAACATTGCTTATATTAATTAAAAATCATCTACTGGCGGTCAAATGACAATGTAAATTACATTCTGAGCCTCAAGGGATTAATGTTTGGATTCCTATGGCTCCTCTTTGCAGGGTCTTGGCTTCACGGCAACCGTATACATTCGGGACACCTCGATGGGAAACTATCTGGACCACAAGAAGGAGATAAGAAAGTGGAGGAACTCATTTATTGTCTCCCTTATTTTTGGTATGTCAGTGTGTAATGTTTTGTTGATAATATGTACCGTGCTTCATAGTTTATGTATCTTGTTTTTTCTGCAACTATTAGTGATAAGATTGCTAACTTCATGTCTTATAGAAAAATGTTTAGTAATTCATGTTACTCAAATGACATGAAATTTGAGATACTTACAAATTGAAGACTTTTTGCTGATTAGAACACAATGTTTAGTAAAGAAACTATAAAGAAATATGATCTAATGTTATGCGTACTTTGTGTGTGTGTGTGTGTGTGTGTCTCAGGTGTTCCGGCCATGCTGGTGATGGTGTACTTCATGGCCATGATGAAGCACATGACCCACGATGAGATGTGCTGCGTGCTGCCCGGCCTCTCCCTGGAAAACCTGCTACTCTTCCTGCTGGCCACCCCCGTGCAGGTACTGGCACGTCTCTGTGGCCTCCCTCCTCTTCATTGTACTGCTATAGGCGGACCAGCTTAACCCCTTCACGCCCAGATCTTTCCATTAATATATGAAATCGTCCGTTGTTAGCTATGAAATTACCAAAAGTAACTGAATATACCAAATTAGCTAGTCGACAAGGATACTAGACCAGTTATATCTATTAAAACATTGCTTATATTCACTAAATATCATCTTGTGGTACCCAAAATACAATGGATATTACGTTCTGGGCCTCAAGGGGTTAAACTGGCAGTCTGGGCGGCCACTCAGGAATGCGCTATTGCCACGTACAGTATTGAAAATAATTGAGGTTAACTTTTGTGATATTTGTAAAAGGCATCACAGGAAATATACACGTACACGTAGTGATGCAATTTCAACATAAATATTATACAGCTGGAGGCCTTGTGCAACTCCACCCAGACTGCCAGTCTAAGCCGGTCCTCCGACTATAGTCACCTCTAGTCACTTGCCAGTAGAGAGTTGATAGGCAATACCTCAGGGTAGCTGTACTCAAGTGTAATATAGTGTTAACCTAATGTGTGTTGCAGTTTGTGGGTGGGCATCATTTTTACAGCCAGGCCTTCAAAATCCATAATGATAAGAAAACACAGAGTTATAATTATCTATATACGTATATGCCTTAATTATGTCAATGTATTATACGTTTGAACCTAATGTCTGTACGTCTAACACCTCGGTAGCTCAAGTGTAATAAAATGTTAACCTAATGTGTTGCAGTTTGTTGGTGGGCGTCACTTATACGTATACTGTACCTTAATTATACGAATGTAGAAAACGTAGCGTTATGATTATCTATATACGTACTTTAATTAAACGAATGCATAGTACGTGTGAACTTTATGTGTGTTGCAGTTTGTTGGGGGTCGTCACTTTTACATCCAGGCCTTCAAAGTTCATAATGATAAGAAAACACAGAGCTATAATTATCTATATAGTACGTAAACACCTTAATGATATGACTGTATAATATGTGTGAACCTAATGTCTGCTGCAGTTCGTTGGCGGGTGGGCTTTTATTTTCACGTGAAAGCATACAATAAAAAAAAAAATTCATTATTATACAAACAGGAGTAAATGAACTTAAGTACTACCTAAAGCAACGTCTAATGTCTAATGTCTAATGTCCGTTGCAGTTTGTCGGAGGTCGTCACTTTTACACGCAAGCCTTCAAGGCGCTGCGCCACGGCACGGCCAACATGGACGTGTTGATCATGCTGGCCACCACCATCTCCTACGTGTACTCCCTGGGCGTGGTGGTGGCCGCCATGGTCATGCAGCAGACCGCCAGCCCCATGACATTCTTCGACACCCCTCCCATGCTGCTGGTGTTTGTATCACTCGGACGCTGGCTGGAACACATTGCCAAGGTGGGCACTGCTTTATTTTTTATTTTATTTATTTTTTTTTTTTTTTTGCAAAGGTGAGAACTTTTTTTTTTTTTTTTTGCCAAGGTGATTTTTTTTTTTTAACATCACAAAGGACTGGCCAAGGGCAAAAAAATACAAGTAACAAAATATCCGCTCTTTTTTTTTTTTTTTTTTTTTTTTTTACATCACAAAGGACTGGCCAAGGGCAAAACAAATACAATAACATAACACGTCTTTTGCTTTAAAAAAAAAAAAATCTTTTTTTTTTTTACATCACAAAGGACTGGCCAAGGGGGAAAAAAAAAAAAAAAAAAAAAAAAAAACTCACTTAGTTGCCAGTCCCTATAAAGAAGATAATAGAGAATATCAATCGGGAGGTGTCTGATCTAATGCTGTCTGTATGTGTCCATTAGATGAATATTAATAATGGTTTTCAGAACTAGTGAATTTTGTTTTTTGTTTACCTTTTCCTATACATAAGTGTCTATTTCAGCAGAGTATTCAAATTTCACTGTATATATTTAGTGGTGTCATTTTCTAATTCAGTCAGTGTTTGCTGTTTAATATAAATTATAAGACACCTACCGTAGATAAGACCATAGTCGCCACGGTGCACTAATGTTGCCAGGCGCCATATAGTACAAATTTTAGCATCACTACAGACTTGTATGTGTCACTGAAGACAGGTACATAACATAAACTACTGTACATGCCTTTCGTGGCACATACAAGTCTGTAGTGATGCTTTAGTGGTGAAATTCGTAATATTTGGCACCTGGCGACATTAGTGCACTGTGGCGACTATAGTGTTATCTACGGTAACATGTTCTGTCAAGAGTTATAGTAATAATAATTCTATTTTCACCCGAAGCCATACAGGAGAGCAACAACAACAAAGATAATATATAGACATGAGGGAATGAACTTAAGTACTAAAGCAAATAAAAGACATGTTATGACATTACCCAATTATTATGATCCACAAATCCTGCTATTGCATCATCACAAAACAGGAACTACCACGTGTAGGTCTCGCAGCCACTTGTAGTTTTCTTATTTTCTGATGTTCTTCTTATCACACCGCGAGACCTACACGGGGTAGTTCCTGTTACTTAACACTACCTACCTCCACCTTTCACCCCATCCATGAATTTATCCAGCCTCTTTTTAAAGCTCCTATTGACTCCGCACTGACCACCTGATGACTGAGTCCATTGCAATCATTGTCCACCCTATTTTGTGAGCCAGTTTTTTCCTCTTTCCTTTTTAAATCTACACATTTCCAGCTTGAATCCATTACTTCAAATCTCGCTATTGCACTCCAGGGGAAGACGTCTGAGGCCCTGGCCAAGCTGATGTCCCTGCAGGCAACAGAGGCCACGCTGGTAACCCTGGATGAGAACAGTGAAGCCATCGCAGAGAAGACCATTGACGTGCAGCTCATCCAGAGGGGAGACATTCTCAAGGTGGGACTCACACTCATCATCAACTGCACTGGAATTCATGATAGGACTCGCAATCATCCTTCATCATCATCATCATCATCATGCTCTTATGACATCAATAACCAGTGACGTTTTTGCAGGTTAAGCCAGGAGAAAAGATCCCGGTGGACGGGCGCGTAGTGTCGGGGGAGAGCCTGGCTGACGAGTCCCTCATCACCGGGGAGTCCATGCCGGTGGTGAAGAAGCCCGGCGCTCAGGTCATCGGTGGGTCCATCAACCAGAACGGCCTCCTCATGATCAGGGCCACACACATCGGCAGCGACACAACCCTGGCGCAGGTGGGGACACTCGCTTCTTCTTTCTGTTAAGCATCAGATTTTCCCATAATATCTTATGAGGTTAGACAGCCAATGATATGCTTCCAACTATCTCTATCCATTGCTTCTACTTCTTCAATGCCCAATGCTGCCAGATCCTCTTCACACACTGCCTCAATGTTTTCCTTGGCCTGCCCGGTGGATGGCAACCTGGCACTTCCACTCCAACAGCTCTCCCCAATGCCTCACCACCTTCTCTCCTCTTCACGTGCCCAAACCTCCTCAATCGCAATCGTGACACTCACTAGCACCTCTGAACCCTATTGGCATATCAGGATAGCTGTGTGAAGTAATAGACTGGAAAATACTCTTATTATCCTGTCATTAACCCCTTGAGACCCAGAACGTAATTTCCATTGTAATTTTGTAATTTGGCTACCATTAGACAATATTTAGTGAATATATATAAGCACTATTTTATAGATATGACCTGTTTAGTACCCTTGTCGACTAACTCATTTGGTATATTCAGTTACTTTTCGTAATTTTATGGCTCGACAACATACAATTTTATAGCAAAGGAAAGATCTGGGCGTGAAGGGGTTAAGCACTTCATGATGTGTTGTTTTGCTGGAGCAGTGTGTTTATATACAGTGTTTATTCTATGGTTGGTGTTGCAGATAGTGAAGCATTTTAAGACAGAGGACGAGGTGTGAAGTAATAGGCTGGAAAATACTCTTATTGTCTTGTCATTAAGCATTTCATGATGTGTTGTTTAGCCTCACTGCAGCAGAAAGTTTATATACAGTGTTGTGTTGCAGATAGTGAAGCTGGTGGAGGAAGCCCAGACCTCCAAGGCGCCCATCCAGCAGCTGGCAGACAAGATTGCCGGCTACTTTGTGCCCATGGTGGTGACTGTGTCCTCCATCACCCTCGTCTCCTGGATCATCGTGGGCTACGTCAACATCGAGTTTGTGGACGTCAATCATGCTCAAAAGGTACCTCTGTCTGCAACATGTCTCATCCTGTTTGCATTATCAGCAAAATGTTAAATGTCAGTCACACTATACTAATCGTCTGCCATATATAAATATTCGTATCACTATTATCATTGATTACAACAATTATAACAGTGATACGAATACAGTCGACCCTCGATTTAACGGACCTCGGTTTGATCGGATTTCGGATTTAACGGACTCCATTCACTACCGGACAAGCGGACTAAACCATTCAAAAAGTCCGCTGCTTGATAAATGTGTCCGTTAGGTCAGAGCTTTAATGTAAAATGTGTCCGAACAGTGCAGGTGTTCTTGCCAAATCCAGCATGTAGCGCCAGTCACTGTTTGCCTCCCAACCTAGCTACTCTGTCTGCTTGTGTTTGTTTGTGATTATTTCTCATGGATTTCACAATTTTTCCCGTTTTTTCTACATTTTCACACAGCCGGAAAATACCCTCGCTCTAACGGACAGTCGGCTCTAACGGACCACTTCTCGGAACGCACGGGATTGGCCGAGGTGTTGGGTGTTTAGTGAGAATGCCTTACCCCAAATCCCACCCTAAAGCCTCAACACCCAACACCTCAGCCAATCCCGTGCGTTCAGAAGGGGGGAGTGAAGGGGCCCCATTTTCGCCACCTTAACGTGCGGCGAGTATACAGCCAAATTCCCAACATCCAACCTCCAAATATCCGACTATCCGACAAACAACCGACTTTTTTCACCACCACACTGTGTCTTGTTTTGGCCATTTATTTTACTTCGTATTTTTTTGTTTTTAGAAAACATTGATTTGTGGCTTTATTTATGCATGAATTTTACTTTCGCGTATACCACTGGATCGGCCTTCGAGAGCTGCATCTTTTATGTTCTATACCATTTTGTCCTTACGTTTATGGTTACTGTGATATCCGAACATCCGACTATTCCAATTACCCGACCTACCTTCGGTCCCCCTAAGGTCGGATAATTAATACTTAGCTGTAGTTTGAAATCTGCATGATGATTCAGGAGAAGGAAGGAATCACCCGGACTGACTTGCATAATGCTTTTATTTCTACATCATTGTTGGTAGCCAGTTAGGAAATCACATAAAAAAAGTGATAATTTGTTTAGACACCTACAGTTTATATTTTTTTTTTTAATGAGGTGAAAAATCCTGCCCCCTTGCTGCTTACTGCCTGATATTTGATGCCAGGAGAAGGGAATACTACGGTTCATCTAAATTTCAGTTGTATTTTATCGTAGTTAACCATATTATCAGGTAAACATAGGCATAATTTTAAGTATGAGACCTTAAGATAGAATGGAATTTTTGCCTCGTTAAAAAAAATAGACTATAGTTTGTAGTTTACCTTGTAGTTTAGTAATAGTTTGTAGTCTGTAGTTTGAATTCTACATAATGATTTTTACAGGAGAAGGAGGGATTCACGCGGATAGAGATCATTCTGGAGTTTGCATTCCGCTGCGCCATCACCGTGCTGGCCATCGCCTGTCCCTGCGCCCTGGGTCTGGCCACACCCACGGCCGTCATGGTGGGCACGGGCGTCGGGGCAACCAACGGCATCCTCATCAAGGGTGCCGAGCCTCTCGAGAACGCCCACAAGGTAACATTTCGGCCCAGACTTAGAAAAACACCAATGAGATTTTTATTTTATTTCTAGATTTTTATTTTTTTATAGATTTTTTTTACATCACAAAGGACTGGCCAAGGGGGGGAAAAAGTAACAAAAAGCCCAGAGTAACAAAATATGAGATGGATGTAGTTTATAGCCTTTAAAATGAAGTATCCTGTAACAAAATTTACTATAAGGAATAACATTGGCAGTCACATTTCAAGAGTTTAGGCTTCAATAAGGAATGAGAATAAATTGCAATGATGAATGAATATGCAAAAAATCCCCTTTAGCCAGTCGTGTGTGATAATATGACATCTAATCATGTATGTTTATAAAAACCCTTCATGTCGCGGGGTTAGGAACAGAGGCCGCGTTAGCTAATCCGAGCCTTAAGCCGCGAAATGAGGTTTAGTGTATATCTTTTATCCACCCTATGTATGTACAATAGAACCATGCCAGAAAATAACACTAGAATGCTTGTGTAGAATTGAACCAACTCTTTGCTTTAGTAATAGTCAAGGGAATGGTGATTATAAACTCCAAATAGCCTCTCAGAATACATAACAACATAACATAAGAAAATAAGGAAGCTACAAGAGGCCGTGAGACCTACACGTGGTAGTTCCTGTTACTAATAACACTACCTACATCCACCTTTCATCCCCATCCATGAATTTATCCAGCCTCCTTTTAAAGCTCCCTAATGACTCCGCACTAACTACCTGACGACGGAGTCCATTCACGGTAATCTTTTTTTTTTCTTCTTCTTTTTTTTATAACTGGTGGTATTTTTTTATTTTTTTATATATAACTAACGGTAATCTTTTTTATTTATTTTCATATATAACTAACGGTAAATATATATATTTTTTTTATAACTAACGGTAGTCTTTTTCTTATTTTTTATTTGTATAGCTAACGGTAATCCTTGGTGTTGTGTTTATGTGTGTGTTACAGTATTGCTATAGTATTCATAGGTTTTTATAAGTCATTTGACAATCGCATGGGTGGCTCAGATAGGGATTAATAATACTAATACTAATACTGAAAATGCTAATACTGATCGTTGTATTGAAGTAATGATTAATCTAGCAATGCCTATCATATTTTTATGTCTTGTAGTAAGTTTTGTCTAATTTGTGGTTTTCAAGGAATATTCGGAAGTATCATGTCATTGTGAATTGGCTGAAATAGGGACTTCTAATCATTGTAACTGAAAACTGACTCCAAATTCGTGTTCAGCATGCCCGATAACTGCTAGGAACAAATTTTCAAGCAAATTATTTTTCAAAAAATATTGCAAATTTTGCAAGGGATTTGGCCTTGATTTTTTTTTAAATCACGTTTTTTTTCAATAACTAAAAAATTATGGCAGATAAGTGCAAGAATTATAGATAAGTAAATATGAAGTAGATCAAGGGCTATCATTTGGCATAAAGCAAAAATATATTGATTGGTAAATAACCGAGAAAATAGCATATTCGTACATTTATACAAAATATCAATTTTCTCGACAACCATGAGGTGTTTTGACAAACCGATTACTGCATCATGTAGAACACCTCAAGATGAGCCTTTGTTACTTCGATAAGTTTTCCTCTGACTCATAGTTTTGCGGCAAAATAACACAAACCTGATTTTCGTCAATTTTGGAATATTTTTGAGCAGCCAAAAACCTAAAAGTTTTTTTTTCACTAGATAAGTGGAAATGCCGGGGATACAATTGTAGATCCATCCATTTACAATAACCTTTGATGGGTAAGTGTGGCTGTTTGAGAAGCAAGTTGTGAGCTGAACGCGTTACATAGTGTTAAGTAACGGGAACTACCACGTGTAGGTCTCACGGCCTCTTGTAGCTTCCTTATGTTCTTATGTTCTTATGTTCATTCCAATCATTTACCACCCTATTTTTGAACCAGTTTTTCCCTATTTCCTTTTTAAATTACGCTTTTCCAGCTTGAATCTGTTACTTCTCGTTCTACCTTAGTTACTTCTTGTTCTACCCTACAATATGTACCCCAATTACCCTACCTGTCATTAACACCTGCCTTCCCCTCCTCCAGGTGAAAAGCATAGTGTTTGACAAGACGGGAACCATCACTCGCGGCACTCCCACCCTCACCCGCATCTGCCTCTACGTGAATGAGTCCGTCTGCTCCCTGGCACAGTTCCTGGTGGTGGTGGGCGTGGCCGAGAACAACAGCGAACATCCCATCGCATCAGGTACGTCTCTTATTATTATTATTATTATTATTTATTATTATTATTATTATTATTATTATTATTATTATTATTATTATTATTATTATTATTATTACTATTGATTTGTTTTTATTATAACAATTTAAATGAACCATATGTATATTTTTTTCTATATAACATATTCGAAACTAAAGTCCACACAATTCCACGACTGTTGTAATTTTAAAAAAATCTAAGGCATCAGGTCCATAAAAGAGTCTGCTCAATGGACGGCGGCTTGTAAAGGTAAAGGTAAAGATGGGAGCATACACAATGCTGCGCGTGGCATGCGGTGCTCATCTCCGTGGCATTAGCCCTTAGAGCCTGTGGTGGGTGAGGACCCGTTACCCCGGAACACAGGGCTAGTGTGACACCCAGGTTACCACAGTTACCTTCCCCAGGTTAACCCAGGTACCCATTTATCAACCCCGAAAGGAAGGAAGAACAGCTGGGTAGGCTGGTCACCGACTTGCCCTGGTCCGGATTCGAACCAGGGCCCGCAGATTCGTAGCCGGGCACGCTAGCCACTGCACTACGGAGGTGACAAATATATATATATAAGTAGTAATGTGTAATTAACTTTATGTATGTTATGTTAAGCCTAATAAAACAATCAATCAATCAATCGTCCAAGGATATCTATCTAGACAACAATCTATCTTACCTAACAACATATATACATTCTTTAACCTCGTCTAGATAACCACAGTAGTAAAATCACGCAAGGTTATTTCCTCTATAATATTTAGGGGTAGGAAATTGCTCCCATTTTCATCAGGTAGGTCTCATCCATGGTGAAAATAGTGCTTAATACCTAGTTAACCCTTCACGCTCTGATCTTTCCTTTGCTATGAATAATTATTTGTTGTTAGCCATAAAATTACGATAAGTAACTTAATATACCAAATTAGTTAGTCAACAAGGATACTGCGTAGGTCATATCAATAAAATATTGCTTATATTCACTAAAAATTGTCTAATAGTACCCAAATTACAATGGAAATAACGTTCTGGGCCTCAAGGGGTTAATAATTTACTGATCAAGGATATGTTGAAAATCATTGCACTGAGATGTGAGAAGGAAGGACATTGGGTTCATGTTTTAAGTTTTTCAATGTTTTTATTCCCCTGTATGTTACCTCTACGTAATGCAGGACTTTTCTCTCATCATTTCCTTTAGTCTTCCTAAATTTAGATGATAATAGCTCTTGAACATTAACCCCTTGAGGCCCAGAACGTAATTTCCATTGTAATTTGGCTACCATTAGACTATTTTAATTAATGTAAGCAATACTGTAATCTATAGATATGAACTGTTTAGTACCCTTGTCCACTAGCTAATTTGGTATAGGCTACTAAGTTATTTTTCGGGATTTTATGGCTAACAGACGATTTTATATAGCAAAGGAAAGATCTGAGCCGTGTTTTTGTCGTCCAAGCATCGTCTTGGTACGAAGACCGTTTTTTTCTCACAATTGAAAACGGATTGGTTTCTGCGACAAAAACACAACAAGCTTGGTAGGGGCCGAAATAATAATCAGTCCAAAACATTGCAAACAGTATCACAAAGCAGTATAACACACATTTCAGCAAGTGTTATTGGAGTGGTCTTCGTAATCCAAGACGGTGCTTGGACCACAAAAATACGGCTCTGGGCGTGAAGGGGTTAATCATGAAGTAATAGCATGTTGTATAATTGAGTGTATTCCCTCAAGCCATCTCCAAGTTCTGCAAGCAAGCCCTGGGTCACCTGAACGCCAAGTGTGAGGAGTTCAAGGCCGTGTCAGGCTTTGGTCTGCAGTGTGTGGTCTCAGGCACGGGACACCTCATGCAGGCCGCAGGCTCCTCCGAGATGCTCCTCAATGTGAAAAACCTCAGCATCACATACATCAATGAATATGGGTTAGTGGCTAAGTCTTTAGTAGCAGGAGTAGTTAGTAGTTAAGTCTTTAGTAGTAGTAGTAGTAGCAGTAGTAGTAGTAGTAGTAGTAGTAGTAGTAGTAGTAGTAGTAGTAGTAAAAGTAGTTAGAAATAGTAGTAGTAGTAGTAGTAGCAGTAGTTAGTAGTAGTAGTAGTAGTAGTAGTAGTAGTAGTAGTAGTAGTAGTAGTAGTAGTAGTAGTAAAAGTAGTTAGAAATAGTAGTAGTAGTAGTAGCAGTAGTTAGTAGTAGTAGTAGTAGTAGTAGTAGTAGTTAGTAGTAGTAGTAGTAGTAGTAAAAGTAGTTAGAAATAGTAGTAGTAGTAGTAGTAGTAGTAGTATAGTAGTAGTAGTAGTAGTAGTAGTAGTAGTAGTAGTAGTAAAAGTAGTTAGAAATAGTAGTAGTAGTAGTAGCAGTAGTAGTAGTAGTAGTAGTAGTAGTAGTAGTAAAAGTAGTTAGAAATAGTAGTAGTAGTAGTAGCAGTAGTTAGTAGTAGTAGTAGTAGTAGTAGTAGTAGAAGTAGTAGTAGTAGTAGTAGTAAGTAGTAGTAGTTAGTAGATGTAGTAGTAGTAGTAGTAGTAGTAGTAGTAGTTAGTAGTTAGTATATAGTAGTAGTAGTAGTAGTAGATAGTAGTAGTAGTAGTAGTAGTAGCTAGTATAGTAGTATAGTAGTGTATGAGATAGAATAGTTAGTAGTAGTAGTAGTAGTAGCAGTAGTTAGTAGTTGTAATAATAAAGTAATGTGTCCTTTGTACTCTGTTTTAGGCTGACAGACGTGATGGACCAGTCACCACGGCAGCGGGAGGACATGTTCCTGATCGGGGATGTCCTGATCGACTACTCCCTCCAGCCGGGCAGATCCGGGGACAACATAGACGACTCCATTAACTCAGACAACAACACGCAGCTCAATGAACCCTACAAGGTGAGGAAGGAGCTACAAGTTACGGGTATTTTGTTACTTCTGTTACCTTTTTTTTTTTTTTTTTCCAGTCAGTCAAAAAAAATGTAAAAAATAAAAAATAGAAAGACACTTTTTTTTTTTTTTATCACCACTTCTCACCCCTTGTCTTATACTTCTTCCTGCTTATCTAATATACTATAGGAGTAGCCGTGTGTCTGTCTGTGTGTGTGTCTGTCTGTTTTGGGTAGCCGAAACTGTAAATTCAATTTTGATGAGAGTAGGCTAAAAAAAATCGCACATAAATCGTAGGTGGTAAGCGGCTTGGTCCCATGTCGATTGAATCATTTTGAAGGGGTTTTGGGCTAAAACACTTTTAGGAGTATTAGATTACTGGAAAGACTGCGGTAACGTCTTGCCGCATTCCACAAACTCAGTAGACTCATTAACTTAACGTTTGTGTGCGTGTGTGAGTGTTTGTGTTGGAATCACACGGAACGTGGTCTACCCCAAGGCACTTTGACCAGTGACCAACGACAGCAACAACACGATTGGAGTTTGCAATCACATGTTGTCTAATATATACTACTACTACAAACATCAATACAGGGGTCCGAAGGGCTCACAAGCACTTGTAATTTGCTATAATCCTATCCATACTTCTTACTCTTACCATGTCCCCTCACTCCCTCAGGTGCTCATTGGTAACCGGGAGTGGATGAAGCAGAACTCGGTGGATGTGCCCAAGAACGTTGACATCCAGATGGCGGAACAGGAGGAGCAGGGCCGCACCGCTGTCCTCGCCGCCATCAACGGTGAGCCAGGCTGGAGCGGAGTAGAGGATGTTTGAATAGAGGGCAGAATAATACTTGAGTAGGTTGTAGAGGCAGCGTGTTTGAATCAACGGGAAGTGCTTCTAGTTTTGCCCGAAGGAATATATGATGGATAGGAAGAAATTGAGGAAGATAGAAGAAGGAATAAATGATAGATAGGAAGAAATTAGGAAGATAGTAACAATATTGATTTAGATAGTCGCATAAACAATGAGGTTACTTGATTAATTCTCATATCCTGGAATTAATTTATACCCCATGCAGGCCATGCAGGCTATCCCGTGTAGTTTGCATGTATGGCATCCCTTCCTCCTCCTCCTGACCCCTATCTTTCCTCCCCTTCTTTAGGACAACTGATAGGCATGCTGACGGTGGCTGACACCATCAAACCCGAGGCCGCCCTGACAGTGTACTCCCTCAAGAAGCGCGGCCTCAATGTCATCCTGCTGACGGGTGACAACCAGAAGACTGCCACGGCCATTGCCAAGCAGGTCGGCATCAGCAAGGTGTTCGCCGAGGTCCTGCCCTCCCACAAGGTATGCCGGGCTGGGATGGGAGGGGGATGGGTGGAGTAATATAACAGTGAATAGTACTTGTGGTATTCTATAATATTGCTTGTATGAGTAAAGGAATGTGACACTGTGAATGAGTTGTTGTTGTTGTTGTTGTTTTTGTGTGTGTGTGTGTGTGTGTGTGTGTGTATATGGATATCTACACACACACACACACACACAAATAAAATTATAAAAAAAGACAACAAATCAATAATATAAGTAATAATAAGTAAATAGATCAATAAATAGTAATAAAAAGAATAAAAAATAAAAATAATAATAATAATAAATAGTTTTTGTTGTTGTTGTTTTGCTCATCACTCATGCTCAGGGACTTTGGTTTTATGAAGTCAATATATTTTTCGTGCAGGTGAAGAAAGTGCGGCAGCTCCAGGAGTCCGGGCACAAGGTGGCCATGGTGGGGGACGGCGTGAATGACTCCCCGGCGCTGGCACAGGCCGACGTGGGCATCGCCATCGCCTCGGGCACTGACGTGGCGGTGGAGGCGGCCGACGTGGTGCTCATCAGGGTAACTTGGCGCTCACTAAAGGCTTTGTTCTGCCCATTGCTTGTTATTACAGAGGAGGCCATGGATAGCTTCTTCTTCTTCTTCTTCTTCTTCTTCTTCTTCTTCTTCTTCTTCTTCTTCTTCTTCTTCTTCTTCTTCTTCTTCTTCTTCTTCTTCTTCTTCTTCTTCTTCTTCTTCTTCTTCTTCTTCTTCTTCTTCTTTTATACTGTGTACAGCCTCATATTTATCCTTCACTATATATATTTTTTTCTTTATTGAAGTGGTTTCTTCAATCCATACTGTATTAGATAGAAATGGCGCATACAGTGTAATGAAAAAAGAGCGATGATTTTAGAAGTGTTTGAAGTGTTAGAAGGCTTTGGTCTTTACCCATTGCTTGTTTACGGAGCAAGCCATGTACAGCATATTTCCTTTGTTAACTGTGTACTGGCAAGAGGTTCATACTTAATTTTACCCTCTATTTATTTGTTTATTTAATGTTTTCTTACTTTATTCAAGTGGTTTCTCCAATCCATACTGTATTAGAAAAGGAGCATACAATGTAATGAACAAGGAGTGATGATTTTAGAAAGTCTTTAAAAGTCTTTTATGTGGCCTTGGTTTCCAGGATGACTTGGTGGACGTGGTGGCCTGTCTGGACCTGTCCAAGAAGACTGTGCGACGGATCCACCTCAACTTTCTCTTTGCCTCCGTCTACAACATTGTGGGCATCCCCGTGGCGGCCGGGGTGTTCAGGCCGCTGGGCTTTGTGCTGCAGGTGAGGCACGGCGGGAGACTACTATAGTCTATTTTTTTTAACGAGGCAAAAATTCAATTCTATCCTAAGGTTTCATACTTAAAATTATGCCTATGTTTACCTGATAATATTGTTAACTATGATAAAATACAGCTGAAATTTAGAAGAAGTGTAGTATTCCCTTCTCTTGGCATCAAATATCAGTCAGTAAGCAGCAAGGGGGCAGGATTTTTTGCCTTGTTAAAAAAAATAGACTGTAGCAAGTAATCCTTAGCAACACAAAGTACTTCAATTTAGGTTGAGAAAATATTGGTGCTAAGAAATTCTGAATACTTAATTAATGTTAGGGAGTCAGAATAATAATGTCTTAGGAGTCTCAAGTAACAAAAAGTGTCTACTGTGTATAATTTGCAGTTGATGAAGATAGCCGCCCTAAAGAAGGGGAGGAAAGATAGGGATAGGCTATCTTCATCAACTGCAAATTATACACGGTAGACACTTTTTGTTACGAGACTCCTAAGACATTATTATTCAGACTCCCTAGCATTAATTAAGTATACAGAATTTCTTAGCACAAATATTTTATCAACCTAATTTGAAGTATCTAGGAACGAGTAGATTTCTTTTAACACTCGCCGCAATTAGACTAGTGAGTAATGAAAGAGATGCTTCAAAACATAGATTCTGTTTTTAGTCAACATGCTTAACAGCTCCTAAGATGCAAGCTCGAAATTTGTCCACCATTAAAACCAGTGTTACTAAGTGGCCTGAAAAAAATAATTTAGAGAAATTGTCTCTTAAAATCTTACATAGAAACTTTTAATGAGGCTACTTGAATAGAGAGAAGAGATTAAATAAATTGTCTCTTAAAATCTTATATAGAACCTTTTAATGAGACTACTTGAATAGAGAGAAGAGATTAAAGAAATTGTCTCTTAAAATCTCATATAGAACCTTATAATGAGACAGTACTTGAAGAGAAAGAACAGATTAAAGAAATTGTCTCTTAAAATCTCATATAGAACCTTATAATGAGACAGTACTTGAAGAGAGAGAAGAGATTAAAGAAATTGTCTCTTAAAATCTCATATAGAACCTTATAATGAGACAGTACTTGAAGAGAGAGAAGAGATTAGCACATGACTCAACCCTTGACTCCTCCTCACCCTTCCTCCCAGCCGTGGATGGGGTCAGCAGCCATGGCCATGAGCTCGGTGTCTGTGGTAGTGTCTTCCCTCCTGCTCAAGATGTGAGTACACTACCTAGCCATGCCCTGGACTGTCACGGAAGTAGTACCTATTATTTTTTTTTTTCATCCCCAAAACAATCATATTAACAGTCATCGCCAAAACATAAACAAAGATATGAGATTAAGGCTCGTATTCGTAGTCACATACCATGATTGCTCGTGGTAATTGCTATGATTTTGTTCCATTTCTACTCAGTCAAAATTATTCACTTGATCTTGTAGCTGCCATGGAAAGTACTAGAGCAATCATACAGTACTCCTATTGCAATCACAACAGAGCTGGCATGACATATTGATTTAATTAGGACAAGACAAAAAGTGAACAATGATGGTATGTGACTACGAATACGGGCCTTAATTTGATTCAATGTTTGCTATAAAATACAGAAAAGGTTATTATTTCCTGCCTCAATGAGATAATTCAATATGGTCCTCGTCTACAGGTATAAATAGAGTACTTGAATACATATACGTAAAGGCTGAAGGCTCTACAGGAAAACCATCAACCCTTTTTGTCTACAGGTATCGGAAACCAACTCGGAAATCTTTGTCCACGCTGGAGTACCACAAGGAGCAGGAGTCACGGTTTGGTGGCCAGTTTGACGACAACATATCAGTGCATCGCGGCCTTGACGACATTCCTCCTCCCCCCTCGCCCTCCTCTGCCCTCTCCAGGTATGATCACAGTGAGGAACAGGGAGCCAGGGTTTTGCTTTTAACCACTTCGCTATTTTTAACATCCAGATCTTTCCTTTGCTGTAAAAAAATTGTATGTTGTCGAGCCATAAAATTACAAAAAGTAACTGAATATCCAAATTAGTTAGTGGACAAGGATCATCAACAGGTAGCAAGGTGAATTAGAAGAGATAGCAAGACAATTCCTGGGTTCTGTTCTCACTCTTCATCAAAACTTCAATGTGTTTATGACTCTTGGAAAGATTTAGCTGGTAAAGTTTTAGTACTGTAGATAGATTTTTGTTTTTATATGCATTTGTTTGTTGCATGCTCATACATTCTTACTACCAGTTTTAATAGATTGTATTATATTTGTTTTTTCTAAAGGTTTGCAGAGATTCTCCTTAATGGCAGCTTTTTGTTTGACCTATTTAGAAGATATTTGTATGAAATGTTTGAATTTCTTAGCACCAATATTTTCTTTAAATCTAATTTGCAGTAAGTCTTAGCAACGAGTGGATTTCTTTAACCCCTTCACGCCCAGATCTTTCCTTTGCTATATAAAATCGTCTGTTGTTAGCCATAAATTACAAAAAAGTTACTTAATATACCAAATTAGCTAGTGGACAATGGTACTAAACGGGTCATATCTATAACAAATTGCTTATATTCATTAAAATAGTCTAATAGTAGCCAAAATACAAAGGAAATTACGTTTTGGGCCTTAAGGGGTTAACACTCGCCTCAATTAGACTACTGAGTAATGAAAGAGATACTTCAAAACATAGATTCTGTTTTTAATCACCATGCTTAGCAGCTTTATATATTATTTTGTTGATAGAGTGTCTAGTTGTTTGCTGTCCAGTACTGAGTCTCCTAACCTGTATCTGCCCTGCATGCCTCTAAGCAGCCTCACAGCCTGCTGGGTCAAGGTTCCCATACTGTACCCTCAATAACACTATAGTCGCCACTGCACTAATGTCGCCAGGCAAATTTTACAAGCAAATATCACGAATTTTAGCATTACTGCAGACTTGTATGTGTCACTAAAGACATGTATATAATATAAGCTATTCATGCCTCTTTAGTGGCACATACAAATCTGTAGTGATGCTAAAATTTGTAATATATGGCGCCTGGCAACATTAGTGCAGTGGCGACTATAGTGTTATTGACTCTAGTGATCATGATGAAAAATAACACGGGAGAATGAAGGAGTGATTTGTGCCTTCCTGCATGTGAAGATTTGTACTTTTGTTATTGATTTATAATAATAATAATAATAATAATTTTATTCTCGCCCGGAGGCATACAGACAAAAACAAAGCAACAAGAACTTTATGCACACAGTTTTACGTGTTTACTTGCTGCCCGCCTTTTGCTCAAGTTTGCACAATAACATTCAGCTTTTTTATTTATGCACACAATTTTACGTGTTTACTTACTGCATGCCTTTTGCTCGAGTTTGCACGATAACATTCAGCTTTTTGCTTGATTAACACACACGTCTATAATTCAGTTGACAAAATGTGATGGGAGCACTAGTAATAAAAGTTTCATCCTTGGATAAGTGGGAAGAAGTCACAAAGCATCAAGGTTTAGGGATCTGTTTAAACCATTCATCATCATTTCTGATCTGTGTTAAGTGAGACAAGCTTGAATAGAGGTCCGTTAACTCCGCTTTGAGTCAAGATGAATGAATAGAGTTGTGGCTCTTTGCCCTGATTCTTAGACAATCTTAGATGATGTTACGCTAGAGTTACGATTCGACACCAGGTATGTACGAAAAAACTCAAAATCGGTGTACGAAACAACTAACAAAACCTGGGTACGAAACAACTTGTGTACGAAACTTCCTGTAACCGATACAAGTTGGGTAAAATACAGTTTGATAGAATACAATACAAGTGAAATACAGTGGAAGAAAGGCAAGGAATAACCAAACTAAGTCAATACAGAGACACAGAATGGAGCACAGGAGTACCTCGGGCCCTGTATGCTATAAGACAGATACAAGTAGGGTAAACAAAAGCCCTCATGACAATCTTAGGTACAGGAAGCTGATTTATATGACTCCGTGAGACACTAGATCAAAGGCAGCATAAACACCCCTGCAGCTAAGTAGTCATTGCCACGTCACTAAAGGTTCAAACTTTTTACTGGTATTCATACTTAACATGATATCCAGTAATATGTAAGGCATGTCCTGCAGGATATCATTACAAATGACATTACCAATATAAAGATTGGATTTCAGAGCAGTTATATGTGACAGTGGCGCGTTGTTTTGTGATTAAAGCCACCGGTAATTAACATAAACCTGCAGGACTTATGTCTGTAAACACTCATGATGATGTGTCTGTCTTGATATTGACTTGTGTGATTCTAAAATAACAATATTGTGATTTGATGGTGACTCACTTGGATATTTGATTACTTGATGTGCCTCTGTGATTACCCTTGCAGAACATTTAACTGTAAATCTGTAATAGTTAGTCAGTAAAAGTGAAGGTAATGTACAGAGCATCCCCGCAAGGCCACAGGAGCACACCAGGCTGCATGCTTGTGTGAGGAAGTGTATCACAGTTAACTCACCCATCTTAAGTCTGCAACATTTTATATGGATGTTAGAATTAAGAGCCTAAAACAAAAGTGTTATTTGATCGTGATAGCTGTCATCGCCAGTAGCTGTGCTCAAAAGTTGCTCCAGCAATGTTCTAGAACAAAGATTAGTAGTGTATGCAAATGAATAAGTCTATGTAGTGTACTGTGAAGTCTGCTGTTAAAAGCTGCATGTCATCTTTAGAGTTCCCATCAGCAATCAGCAACAACGATCACATTGCATTGTCTTGTTGCTGTTGAGCAACACAGCTGTTTATGAGCATGTCATTTTGTAGATAAATGGAGAAAAAAATTCACATAAGGAACGAGCAGCTGTAACACGTAGAAGCTGCATGTAAATATGTATCTGCATGATCAGTATGGGAATGTGCTCCTGTACATTTTGCCCCATTTTGCCTAAACATTCTTCCCTGCATTCCTTACTGTAGTTGGGTGCCAAAGACACCTTTAGTAGAAGACTCAGTGGTGGACAACAGCCGTGTGTTTGGGCCCAGACCCAAGACGTCTTTAAGCCTAAGCCAGTACTGTAACTGTAAGGTTTACCTCACCCTTGGTTCTCTGTGATGGTTTGTTCCACTGGCAACATGAGAATGTTCCTTGCCTCCCCAGAGTGAGAAAGAACCTGCAAGGCCTATACAGGTCGACCAAGCCAGAGTGTGAGTGCGCAGGCATGAGGTATGGGGGGAAGTGTAGCTGCACCTATACCCAGAACCTCAAAGCAAGGTACTCCTCGGCCCCTTACGTTGGATTGACTCAGGCAACCAAACAATATACTATAGTATTCAATGCAAATATTACAGATAGTTTTCCAGATCATTTTGTTATCACTAGTTGAAGCTTGATTTCTATGAATGATTGTATGCATATTACCTAAATGTTAAGGTTGTAATTAATGTTAATCATAATAATCATATTGATTGAACTGATTGAGTGTATATATATATATATATATATATATATATATATATATATATATATATATATATATATATATATATATATATATATATATATATATATATATATATATATATATATACGAGTATATATATATATATATATATATATATAATATATCGTATATATCTATATATATATATATACACTATACTTGATTTCCCAATATGCTAAACTGATTAATGCATTCATGCACTTCATGGTTGATCCTGTCATGAGTTCCTTTGATGCCGCCTCGTGCACTTGATGATATATCACTGCCATGCACTGCCTATAAGCTACTCCCAGCTGACCTGTGCTGTATCTGGTTGACTGATCTTTCAGAAAGTCAAAGATTTGTAGCAAGCATGACAACATTGCAGGTTCAACGCTCTGACTGGTGTTCATTTGGGAGGTGAGAGTGATGCAGAGATGGAGGAACTGTTGCCTAAGTTTGGGATAGATGGAGGAGGCTTAGGGGAGTTGTGTGAAGGTGGCAGAGTGGTGGTGGGTGGTAGTGAGGAGAGTGCCACCCTGGAACCATCTCAGTCTCTGGTGGTTCAACTCTAACAAGTAGCACCCAAGTGTCTGTAAGTGCATGCACTGCTTTTTTCTGCTTTCCCTTGCATGTTACATACCCCGTTGCCCCTACGGAGTGCACTGACGCAGCTGCTTTTTTTACCACAAACCTACTGATTTCATCATTGAGTCTTATTAACACATGCATGCAATAACACCGTCTCCCATGAATGTTTGTATATGAAATCTTGCTTTAACTAATCTCGTCTGTAGCAACTCTCATAGGGGGCCTTGCACAGCCTCCAGTCCCTTTACCACACGGCTCTGTCCCCAGGGTCTTCGGAACGCTGCGCGGCACATCCCGCCAAGGCCACATGCCTATCCCCCTGGATGACGAGGATGGCGAGGTGGAGCTCAAGTTTCTTCCCTCTTAGTTGTCACTGTGTAAAACTTTATACCTCAAGATATTTCAAGTCTTCTGAATAATTGATAAGAAAAACTCACATCCATTGTGTTGTGTAGCATGATACAGGGAGTCACTTCTCAGAGGCAGGTATGTCTTCAGAAATTTTCCATGTAGTTACATACTAAAATACTACTTATACTGCAACTTACTACCATATAAAGTAGAGCACTGGAGTATTTCCTTTCATGGTGAACTCCTAAGTCAAGTTCATATCTCATTCCACTGTATACTTAATGGCAGACTACATTATTGTGTTCTTGTTAAGCTCAGGCGTGGCTGTTGCTGCTGCAAGTCGAATGCACTGAGGATTTACTTACCAAAGGTGATATTAATTAATGACAAAAAAAAGTGGCTCCTCAAAAACATTCCAAGGCAAGTGAGAGACAGTGAGGTTAGGCAAACATGTGACCAGGTTGTCATGCTTGAGGGGAAAGTGTCACGTGATGAAGACTATATATATATCAGCTGGCTCATTAAAGTCACTTCATCGGGTTAAAAGAATTTAAATTAATTTATCCATGAGTATTCCTATATCAGAATGGAAGGTCATGTCACGGGAAGGTCTGGTGCTTCATCGAGGGTCGCTATGTATCAAAATTGCCCACCTCACTTAAGCAGCTCAAGAATTATGACCTCTCCAAAAACATTACTTAGTGCAAGTATGTTCACGTGTGATATTGTACTTACAGAATCTAAGAAGAGAAGAGTATAGCTATTAAAGGAAGAAAGCATTATAGTCATTGTCTATGTCAGGGGACACTATTTTTGTATCACTTGAGTACTTTTTGTAGCTATCTCTAGTTTGGTTCTGATGGTTTGCAACTGTGTATTATAGTCTTAGTATATATTTATTGTTTAATAACATTCACCAGTGAGTTAAAGATACACTTGTGGACATCTGTATTTATAACAAGTGTTCTGCGCTGTAATGCAAACATGTATGGAAAAATTTGAACGTTCTACTCGAGCCGTCATTATGAAGACATGTATCATTATAGCAGAGACTTTAACCCTCACTACTCAGAATTTTCACTTTGTTATAAAAATTGATGGAGCCATAAAATTAAAAAGAACTTATATACAATGTTTGTCACGACAACTAGACAGGTCTTTTATACAATTATGTTATATTACTAAAATTTGTTATGTACCTCAAATAGAAGAAATTACGTTCGGTCTCCAAGGTCAAAGTATGATTGCGAGAATATGGACAGTATTATAAATATGTAATGTTTTTTTCACATGAAAAGCTTACGGTCACAAGACTCGAAAGAAAATTACGTGGAGTCTACAAGGATGGAAAAGTAACTATACAAGAAGTCTTGTGACAGAAATCTCATAAAGTTAGCAGTGGCTGATATCACAAAAACATGTCTCAGACTGGACAAGAAACATACAAGGAAAGTCTAGCAAGGGACTGAACAAAGAAACATACAGGAAAGTCTAGCAAGGGACTGGACAAAGAAACATACAGGAAAGTCTAGCAAGGGACTGGACAAAGAAACATACAAGGAAAGTCTAGCAAGGGACTGGACAAAGAAACATACAAGGAAAGTCTAGCAAGGGACTGGACAAAGAAACATACAGGGAAAGTCTAGCAAGGGACTGGACAAAGAAACATACAAGGAAAGTCTAGCAAGGGACTGGACAAAGAAACATACAAGGAAAGTCTAGCAAGGGACTGGACAAAGAAACATAAAGGAAAGTCTAGCAAGGGACTGGACAAAGAAACATACAAGGAAAGTCTAGCAAGGGACTGGACAAAGAAACATACAAGGAAAGTCTAGCAAGGGACTGGACAAAGAAACATACAAGGAAAGTCTAGCAAGGGACTGGACAAAGAAACATACAAGGAAAGTCTAGCAAGGGACTGGACAAAGAAACATACAAGGAAAGTCTAGCAAGGGACTGGACAAAGAAACATACAAGGAAAGTCTAGCAAGGGACTGGACAAAGAAACATACAAGGAAAGTCTAGCAAGGGACTGGACAAAGAAACATACAAGGAAAGTCTAGCAAGGGACTGGACAAAGAAACATACAAGGAAAGTCTAGCAAGGGACTGGACAAAGAAACATACAAGGAAAGTCTAGCAAGGGACTGGACAAAGAAACATACAAGGAAAGTCTAGCAAGGGACTGGACAAAGAAACATACAAGGAAAGTCTAGCAAGGGACTGGACAAAGAAACATACAAGGAAAGTCTAGCAAGGGACTGGCAAAGAAACATACAAGGAAAGTCTAGCAAGGGACTGGACAAAGAAACATACAAGGAAAGTCTAGCAAGGGACTGGACAAAGAAACATACAAGGAAAGTCTAGCAAGGGACTGGACAAAGAAACATACAAGGAAAGTCTAGCAAGGGACTGGACAAAGAAACATACAAGGAAAGTCTAGCAAGGGACTGGACAAAGAAACATACAAGGAAAGTCTAGCAAGGGACTGGACAAAGAAACATACAAGGAAAGTCTAGCAAGGGACTGGCAAAGAAACATACAAGGAAAGTCTAGCAAGGGACTGGACAAAGAAACATACAAGGAAAGTCTAGCAAGGGACTGGCAAAGAAACATACAGGAAAGTCTAGCAAGGGACTGGACAAAGAAACATACAAGGAAAGTCTAGCAAGGGACTGGACAAAGAAACATACAAGGAAAGTCTAGCAAGGGACTGGACAAAGAAACATACAAGGAAAGTCTAGCAAGGGACTGGAACAAAGAAACATACAAGGAAAGTCTAGCAAGGGACTGGACAAAGAAACATACAAGGAAAGTCTAGCAAGGGACTGGACAAAGAAACATACAAGGAAAGTCTAGCAAGGGACTGGCAAAGAAACATACAAGGAAAGTCTAGCAAGGGACTGGACAAAGAAACATACAAGGAAAGTCTAGCAAGGGACTGGGACAAAGAAACATACAAGGAAAGTCTAGCAAGGGACTGGACAAAGAAACATACAAGGAAAGTCTAGCAAGGGACTGGACAAAGAAACATACAAGGAAAGTCTAGCAAGGGACTGGCAAAGAAACATACAAGGAAAGTCTAGCAAGGGACTGGACAAAGAAACATACAAGGAAAGTCTAGCAAGGGACTGGACAAAGAAACATACAAGGAAAGTCTAGCAAGGGACTGGACAAAGAAACATACAAGGAAAGTCTAGCAAGGGACTGGACAAAGAAACATACAAGGAAAGTCTAGCAAGGGACTGGGCAAAGAAACATACAAGGAAAGTCTAGCAAGGGACTGGACAAAGAAACATCAAGGAAAGTCTAGCAAGGGACTGGCAAAGAAACATACAAGGAAAGTCTAGCAAGGGACTGGACAAAGAAACATACAAGAAAGTCTAGCAAGGGACTGGACAAAGAAACATACAAGGAAAGTCTAGCAAGGGACTGGGCAAAGAAACATACAAGGAAAGTCTAGCAAGGGACTGGACAAAGAAACATACAAGGAAAGTCTAGCAAGGGACTGGACAAAGAAACATACAAGGAAAGTCTAGCAAGGGACTGGACAAAGAAACATACAGGGAAAGTCTAGCAAGGGACTGGGCAAAGAAACATACAAGGAAAGTCTAGCAAGGGACTGGACAAAGAAACATACAAGGAAAGTCTAGCAAGGGACTGGGCAAAGAAACATACAAGGAAAGTCTAGCAAGGGACTGGACAAAGAAACATACAAGGAAAGTCTAGCAAGGGACTGGACAAAGAAACATACAGGGAAAGTCTAGCAAGGGACTGGACAAAGAAACATACAAGGAAAGTCTAGCAAGGGACTGGACAAAGAAACATACAAGGAAAGTCTAGCAAGGGACTGGACAAAGAAACATACAAGGAAAGTCTAGCAAGGGACTGGGCAAAGAAACATACAAGGAAAGTCTAGCAAGGGACTGGGCAAAGAAACATACAAGGAAAGTCTAGCAAGGGACTGGACAAAGAAACATACAAGGAAAGTCTAGCAAGGGACTGGGCAAAGAAACATACAAGGAAAGTCTAGCAAGGGACTGGACAAAGAAACATACAAGGAAAGTCTAGCAAGGGACTGGAGAAAGAAACATACAAGGAAAGTCTAGCAAGGGACTGGACAAAGAAACATACAAGGAAAGTCTAGCAAGGGACTGGACAAAGAAACATACAAGGAAAGTCTAGCAAGGGACTGGACAAAGAAACATACAGGGAAAGTCTAGCAAGGGACTGGACAAAGAAACATACAGGGAAAGTCTAGCAAGGGACTGGACAAAGAAACATACAAGGAAAGTCTAGCAAGGGACTGGGCAAAGAAACATACAAGGAAAGTCTAGCAAGGGACTGGACAAAGAAACATACAAGGAAAGTCTAGCAAGGGACTGGACAAAGAAACATACAAGGAAAGTCTAGCAAGGGACTGGACAAAGAAACATACAAGGAAAGTCTAGCAAGGGACTGGACAAAGAAACATACAGGAAAGTCTAGCAAGGGACTGGACAAAGAAACATACAAGGAAAGTCTAGCAAGGGACTGGACAAAGAAACATACAAGGAAAGTCTAGCAAGGGACTGGACAAAGAAACATACAAGGAAAGTCTAGCAAGGGACTGGGCAAAGAAACATACAAGGAAAGTCTAGCAAGGGACTGGACAAAGAAACATACAAGGAAAGTCTAGCAAGGGACTGGACAAAGAAACATACAGGAAAGTCTAGCAAGGGACTGGACAAGAAACATACAGGAAAGTCTATCAAGGGACTGGGACAAAGAAACATACAAGGAAAGTCTAGCAAGGGACTGGACAAAGAAACATACAGGAAAGTCTAGCAAGGGACTGGACAAAGAAACATACAGGGAAAGTCTAGCAAGGGACTGGCAAAGAAACATACAAGGAAAGTCTAGCAAGGACTGGCAAAGAAACATACAGGAAAGTCTAGCAAGGGACTGGACAAAGAAACATACAGGGAAAGTCTAGCAAGGGACTGGGCAAAGAAACATACAAGGAAAGTCTAGCAAGGGACTGGACAAAGAAACTTACAAGGAAAGTCTAGCAAGGGACTGGACAAAGAAACATACAAGGAAAGTCTAGCAAGGGACTGGCAAAGAAACATACAAGGAAAGTCTAGCAAGGGACTGGACAAAGAAACATACAAGGAAAGTCTAGCAAGGGACTGGACAAAGAAACATACAAGGAAAGTCTAGCAAGGGACTGGGCAAAGAAACATACAAGGAAAGTCTAGCAAGGGACTGGACAAAGAAACATACAAGGAAAGTCTAGCAAGGGACTGGACAAAGAAACATACAAGGAAAGTCTAGCAAGGGACTGGACAAAGAACATACAAGGAAAGTCTAGCAAGGGACTGGACAAAGAAACATACAGGAAAGTCTAGCAAGGGACTGGACAAAGAAACATACAAGGAAAGTCTAGCAAGGGACTGGACAAAGAAACATACAAGGAAAGTCTAGCAAGGGACTGGACAAAGAAACATACAAGGAAAGTCTAGCAAGGGACTGGACAAAGAACAAAAGGAATAGCAGGACTGGAAAGACTACAGAAGCTAGCAGGACTGGACAAAGAAACATACAGGAAAGTCTAGCAAGGGACTGGACAAAGAAACATACAGGAAAGTCTAGCAAGGGACTGGACAAAGAAACATACAAGGAAAGTCTAGCAAGGGACTGGACAAAGAAACATACAAGGAAAGTCTAGCAAGGGACTGGACAAAGAAACATACAAGGAAAGTCTAGCAAGGGACTGGACAAAGAAACATACAAGGAAAGTCTAGCAAGGGACTGGACAAAGAAACATACAAGGAAAGTCTAGCAAGGGACTGGACAAAGAAACATACAAGGAAAGTTGCAAGGGACTGGACAAAGAAACATACAAGGAAAGTCTAGCAAGGGACTGGACAAAGAAACATACAGGAAAGTCTAGCAAGGGACTGGACAAAGAAACATACAGGAAAGTCTAGCAAGGGACTGGACAAAGAAACATACAGGAAAGTCTAGCAAGGGACTGGACAAAGAAACATACAAGGAAAGTCTAGCAAGGGGCTGGGCAAAGAAACATCAATTTGCGAAGTCTTAAATCAGCATAAAAAAACACATCCTCTAGATAACACTATAGTCGCCAGTCACTCGCCACTGCACTAATGTCCCAGGCACAATATATTGCGAATTTTAGTATTACTACAGACTTTTATGTGCCACTGAAGACATGTAGTGTGATGTACATAATATAAACTACTGAGCATGCGTCTTCAGTGGCACATAAAGTCTGTAGTGATGCTAAAATTCGTAATATATTGTACCTGGCGACATTAGTGCAGTGGCAAGTGACTGGCGACTATAGTGTTATCTACGGTACCTACCAGTCTCACAACTCACTGAAACTTACTCACGAGGGAAAACTATTAACGTTTGAGTTCCATAAATGTACAGGAATTACCACGTGAAGTCCCACAGCCTCTTGTAGCTTCCTTATTGTCTTATGTTCTTATATTTCTTAAATGAAAGAGAAAAGCACAGAAAAGCAGAAAACAGTGAAGTTAAGAAAATAACAGTCCAGTGCAAATAAAAATCCATGCGGTCTGAAGTATAAAAAAGACAAGACGTGTCGTGTCGTGGTGCGCGCGTGTGTGTGTGTTTGTGTGTGTACGTGATGAAGGTAATAGCTGAAGTAAAATAGAATAAGCAGAAGACTAAAGTTAAGGAAAAGAAGTCAGGTGCAAAGAGTCCATACTGTCTGTGAGTGTAAAAAAAAGACGACAATCTGCGAACGTGTATGTGTGTGATGAAGGTAATAGCAGAAGTAAATTATAATAACCAAAAGACTGTAAAGTTAAGGAAAAGAATAGTGAGGTGCAAAGAATTCATGGGGTCTGTAATAAATAAAAAATAAGTATAAAAAAAACAAGAATCTGCGAACAGGTGTGTAGTGTGCGTGTGTGTGCGCGTGTGTGTGTGTGACTGATGAGGCGCCGGGGTGACTCTTGCCACTTCCGGTCTATACCTGTCTAATCTCGGCGTGGACCGGAAACAGCGCTGCCTCGCCCCTGTAGCTCCGCCCTTACACCTGTGGGACGCCTACACCAACACTGAAATAGACAGTCTTGATACCTATGTTTAAAAGAGTATTACCTATAGCCTTTTAAATGTGTCATCTTTCCGGTCTTCCTGTACCTGATTTCTCTCTCTCTCTCTCTCTCTCTCTCTCTCTCTCTCTCTCTCTCTCTCTCTCTCTCTCTCTCTCTCTCTCTCTCTCTCTCTCTCTCTCTCTCTCTCTCTCTCTCTCTCTCTCTCTCTCTCTTGATATCTGGCACATTCACCTTTTTTGGCATTAAATCAAAAATATTAAAAAAATATCTCTCTCTCTCTCTCTCTCCTCTCTCTCTCTCTGATATAACATAAGAACATAAGGAAGCTACAAGAGGTCGATATGTGTTGTGGTTCTCTCTCTCTCTCTCTCTCTCTCTCTCTCTCTCTCTCCTCTCTCGTCTGTATCTCTCTCTCTCTCTCTCTCTCTCTCTCTCTCTCTCTCTCTCTTGATATCTGCACATTCACTTTTTTGGCTTATAAAATATAAAAAATCTCTCTCTCTCTCTATCTCTCTCTGATATAACATAAGAAACATAAGGAAGCTACAAGAGGTCGATATGTGTTGTGGTTCTCCCCTCTCTCTCTCTTCTCTCTCTCTCTCTCTCTCTCTCTCTCTCTCTCTCTCTCTCTCTCTCTCTCTCTCTCTCCCTCTCATCTCTCTCCTCTCTTCCTCCTCTCTCTCCTCTCTCTTCTCTCTCTCTCTCTCTCTCTCTGATATAACATAAGAACATAAGGAAGCTACAAGAGGTCGATATGTGTTGTGGTCTCTCTCTCTCTCCTCTCTCCCCCTCTCTCTCTCTCTCTCTCTCTCTCTCTCTCTCTCTCTCTCTCTCTCTATCTCTCTCTCCTCGATATAACAAGAACATAAGGAACTACAAGAGGTCGATATTGTTGTGTGTATGCTCTCTCTCTCTCTCTCTCTCTCTCTCTCTCTCTCTCTCTCTCTCTCTCTCTCTCTCTCTCTCTCTCTCTCTCTCTCTCTCTCTCTCTCTCTGATATAACATAAACATAAGGAAGCTACAAGAGGTCGATATGTGTTGTGGTTCTCTCTCTCTCTCTCTCTCTCTCTCTCTCTCTCTCTCTCTCTCTCTCTCTCTCTCTCTCTCTCTCTCTCTCTCTCTCTCTCTCTGATATAACATAAGAACATAAGGAAGCTACAAGAGGTCGATATGTGTTAGGGCGAAATAGTTTGGGATATGTGTGAACGAGGTATAAAATAATTGCTTTACATAAGAAAATAAGGAAGCTACAAGAGGCCGTGAGACCTATACGAGGTAGTTCCTATTACTTAACACTACCTACATCCAACTTTCATCCCCATCCATGAATTTATCTAGCCTCCTTTTAAAGCTCCCTAATGACTTATAACTACCTGTCTACTGAGTCCATTCCAATCATTTTCTTTCAATCAATCTTTCACACTATTTACATCCCCACTAGAAGCCACTTAAATATTTTCCTTATATCACGAACTAAATTGGCCCACCCCCCTTTTTTTATTCTCTTACTGTACTTCTTTATAGGAACTGGCAACTACGCGGGCTTTGTGTTACCTCTTTTTGTTGTGACCTTGGCCAGTTCTTTGTGATGTTAAAAAAAAAAAGTAAAAAAAAAAAATCGTCTCTAACTTCAGCATTGTTACGTTTATAGATCTTCTTTCTGTTTAACATCGGTTTTTTTCATCGTTACGTTTATAGATCAAAAGGATATAGCTACATATCACAACACATATACACTCAAACACGCACCATTCACTCCATAGGATCATTAACTCCTTGAGACCCAGAGCATAGTTTCCATCGTAATTTGGGTACCATTCGTCATCTGTGATATAAAGCAATGTTTAAATAAATAAATCTGTCACTAATTAATTGTTAGTATTATAGTCTTTTTCGTAATTATGGTCGTACAACGAAACTGTTTATAGTCAAAAGGATCTAGGCTACATATGCATAGAGATATCAGTCACACACGAAGCAACCTACCATAATGCAGTAACCTTGAGTCCACAGAGCGATAGTTTCCACTAATTGGGTACCATCGTCAGTCTAGGGTGACTATGCGTGAGCTGGCTTTCAGTATGACCTGTTAAGGCCCTGTCGTATTGAATTTTAATGGTATTAGTTCACTTCGAGTTTACGGCTCGACCATCCCATATTATACAAGGAAGAGGGGTCATAAGATGATTATGCACTAAGAGAGATCAGAGTCACACAGAACACAAGCATAACGCCCACTGAAGAGAAGATAGAGAGAATCAACACAAAGCGATGATATTTGCCGCCCACTGAAGGGAGAATAGAGGAATCATAACACGTCATGCGGCCTGGCGTGACGATGGGCCTTGCACATAGACTCGATTTGGGGGATGAGGAATCTTACACCTAATAATTGCGTCCTCACTGGGAGTGATACGGAGAATCCATTAACCTATTTGCACGAAAGAGAGAGAGAGAGAGAGATTCACTAAAGATGATATTTGCGCCCACTGAAAGAGAGAATAGAGAGAATCATTAACACAAAGATGATATTTGCGCCCACTGAAAGAGAGAGAATAGAGAGAATCATTAACACAAAGATGATATTTGCGCCCACTGAAAGAGAGAGAATAGAGAGAATCATTAACACAAAGATGATATTTGCGCCCACTGAAAGAGAGAATATAACAGAGATATTCCTATGAAAGAGATGAGAGTTTACCCACGACTGCTTACGACGAAAGAGAGAGAGAGAATCATTAACACATGATATTGTGCTCTTACTGAAAGAGAGAATAGAGAGAATCATTAACAAGATGATATTTGCGATTGCTGAGAGAGAGAGAGAGAGAGAATAATCTATGCTTCTCTTAACGAAGTAACAAACTATTTAATTACTACAATTCTAAACCCAATTTCACCGTATGTTACCTTTAAAACTAGTGGAAATGACCATAGCATCTCTCTGTTTAGGTAAGTTAAATGGTCTCATATTACATAGAAAAAATACAGTGAAATGACCCCCCACCACCCTAACTACTATTGTATGCAAAACAATTTCATGTGTCGATATCGTTCTTTAACTACGGCGATTCAAGTTTTGCATTGTTAACCCATCCACATATTTAGGCACTATATTCATAGCTACCTTCTCTGTTCACTGTCTACTTTTCATTGCAAAGGTATAGGTAGTGTAGTGTGAATATGGGTTTGATTCATGTAACCCCTTCACGCCCAGATCTTTCCTTGGCTATATAGAAACGTCTGTTGTTAGCCATAAAATTACGAAAAGTCACTCAATATACCACATGAGTTAGTGGACAAGGATACTAAACAGGTCATAGCTATAAAACGTTGCTTATAGTCACTAAAAACCGTCTAATGGTACCCAAATTACAATGGAAATTACGTTCTGGGCCTCAAGGGGTTAACGTTTCCTGCTCAAGGTGAACCAAACGCATTGACAAGGAGAGAAAAAATAAAACGTCCTATTCGGCAACTCACCACGCATTCTAAACACAATAACAGATGCTGAATAAATTATATTGAGTGAGTACTTCAATTAATCTTTTAGTACACTACAAAGGCGAATGTAGTGGTATATAACGATGTATTGAGGAAACACTATACATGAAAAACTGCTATATGGCATTCACTGAGCACCAAACGACAACACACACACACACACAGTCACACGCGGCAAGTCGGCAACACACACACACAATTAAAACCCTCTATTATACCTTACCCACACTTAAATAACACCTTTTCCACCTGAAATATATCCTTAAACACACTAAAACTACTTAAACCACACTTATAACACTACGAACTCACACCCTTCGTCACAGTAAACGACAACACACACACACACACACACAGTCACACACACACACACACGCGGCAAGTCGGCAACACAACCCTTCAGTTATGACCCAGCAGTGTGTGAGTGAAGGTGTGCGTCTCCCGCGTCTGTGGTGAACCGCACTTATACCATGTTACTCTGAAATTACTTAAAGTGACGAGGATCTGTTACCCCCCAGCCATGGAGCGTATCTTCGGAGCCACCGGTGAGTGCTGTGAGGGCGTGACTGTGTGTGTGTGAGGGAGGGGTGAGGAGAGCCCAGTGTTCCTCATCGATTTTTGAGGGAACAGGAGTGAACGCTACAGCCCAACCCGTGTTTCCCTTCCACTGTATTTCACTTGTATTTTATCTACTTGTATTTTACCCTACTTGTATTTACCTTGTTATAGCTTACAGGGCCTGGGGTGTACTGGTGTGGTCCTGTCTGTCTGTATTTACTTAGTTATTTCTTTCCATTCTTCCACTGTATTTTACTTGTATTTTATCTACTTGTATTGTACCCTACTTGTATTTGCCTTGTTATAGCTTACAGGGCCTGGGGTGTACTCGTGTGGTCCTGTCTCTGTCTGTATTTACTTATAGTTTTCCCTCCCACTGTATTTCACTTGTATTCTATCTACCAACTTGTATTTTATCCTACTTGTATTTGCCTTGTTATAGCTTACAGGGCCTGGGGTGTACTTGTGTGGTCCTGTCTGTCTGTATTTATTTAGTTTTCCCTCCCACTGTATTTCACTTGTATTCTATCTACCAACTTGTATTTTATCCTACTTGTATTTGCCTTGTTATAGCTTACAGGGCCTGGGGTGTACTCGTGTGGTCCTGTCTCTGTCTGTATTTACTTATAGTTTTCCCTCCCACTGTATTTCACTTGTATTCTATCTACCAACTTGTATTTTATCCTACTTGTATTTGCCTTGTTATAGCTTACAGGGCCTGGGGTGTACGCGTGTGGTCCTGTCTCTGTGTTTACTTAGTTATTCCTTTCCTAAGTTTCCTTTGCTTTTTCCTGTTGTATCCTGGAAGCATATTTACTGTATCCATCTCCGTTATGACTCCCGAGTGACCTGACAACCATGTGATGACGAGCACAACATCAAAAATAGGCCAATTTCTCTCTGGCATGCAATTATATATCTGTCATCAGTTCGTAAAGCTTTAATTTTGATGTATTTTATATTCCAACGCCCTTTTTTCCCCCCCGGTTTTTTCCTCATGACGTTAAGGCTTCACCATGGCTGAACTTCGTAAGGGATTTGAAACGGTTACACGGAGTTTCGTACACAAGTTGTTTCATACCCAGGTTTTGTTAGTTGTTTCGTACACTCGTACACTGATTTTGAGTTTTTTCGTACATAGCTGATGACTGATGTTGTTTCGTAACTCTAGTAATCAAGTTGATCTCTGAGCTGAGTGTACGAAACGACTATGGCTTTATATAGACTACGAAACAACTATTTGGTGTACGAATCTACTGGTGTACGAAACAACTTGTGTACGAATCTCCCTATAACCTTTGGAACACCCTCGTAGCTTTGGGTCAGGTCAGGGAAGGTCAGCTGTCGGTGTTACATAACTGGGAGTCACCTCGGCTGTATCGATATATTACGTGGAATTTTGGAGGGAGGTGTGGAGTGAGGGAATGGAGGGAAGTGTGGAGGGAGGGAATGGAGGAAAGTGTGAAGTGAGAATGTGGAGTGAGGGAATGGAGGAAAGTGTGGAGTGAGGGAATGGAGGAAAGTGTGGAGTGAGGGAATGGAGGAAAGTGTGGGAGGTGAGGGAATGGAGGAAAGTGTGGAGGGAGAATGTGGAGTGAGGGAATGGAGGAAAGTGTGGAGTGAGGGAATGGAGGAAAGTGTGGAGTGAGGGAATGGAGGAAAGTGTGGGAGAGTGATGAGGGAATGGAGGAAAGTGTGGAGGGAGAATGTGGAGTGAGGGAATGGAGGAAAGTGTGGAGGGAGGTGTGGAGTAAGAATGTGGAGTGAGGGAATGGAGGAAAGTGTGGAGTGAGAATGTGGAGTGAGGGAATGGAGGAAGGTGTGGAGGGAGGGAAATGTGGAGTGAGGGAATGTGGAATTTCCTTGCTATGCTATGGATTTCGATAGCCCCCTCTTTGCTCTTTTATATCACCATCATTATCACGTAATTGTTATTTTCCCACCGACTGTCAAATTCATGTTACTTGTCACGATTTGTTCCGCTTTCCCCGTTTCCCTCCCTCGCACTGTCAACCCCTTGAGGCCCAGAACGTAATTTTCATTGTAATTTGGGTACCATTAAACGATTTTTAGTGACTATAAGCAATATTTTTATAGATATGACCTGTTTAGTATCCTTGTCAACAAACTTATTTTCAGTCACTTCGTAATTTTATGGTTCGACATCATACAATTTTTTTTTTATAGCCAAGGAAAGATCTGGGCGTGAAGGGTTGAAGTCTGACAGCGTGGGGTTTTTTTTTCAACACTAATACGTGGTGGTGGTCTTTTTTTATGTAGAAAGAAGTATTAAATTTTCACTCCACGTATGAACTATTCACGCTATGTCGGGGAAGAGAGAGAGAGAGAGAGAGAGGGGGGGTTGGGTGGGTTTGGAGTGTAAAAAATAAAAGAAGTGTAAGGATTAGAGAGGAATGGGTAGAGGTAATAGTTGAAAGAGAGAGAGAGAGAGGAGAGAGAGAGAGAGAGAGAGAGAGACAGACCTTTATGTATCTCAGTGACACCCACGTCCTTGCAATGTGTGCTTGGCTGCTTGTTGACACACACACACACACACACACACGCACACACCACACCACACACAACACACACACACACACACCACACACACACACACACCACACACCACACCACACCACACACCACACACACCACACACACACACACACACACACACAGGTTGCGATAGGACGGGAATGTTTGTTGCCATGACCGTGGTTAGGGAATTCTAAACACAAGTATAATCTGTCCAGCTCGTTTCTGGGATTATACACAAGGGACTGGAAATATGCTGATTAGTGTGTAGATAATTGTAGTGATGGTTCTCCCAGTGCGTCCTGATCTAGTGTTTATTGAAGGACTGATTTACTTCTTTCTTTTGTAACTTTCAATATATAACTATAGTCTATTTTTTTTAATGAGGTGATAAATCCTGACCCCTTGTTGCTGACTGACTGATATGAGATGCCAGGAGAAGGGAATACTACGCTTCTTCTACATTTCAGCTGTATTTCATCATAGTTAACCATATTATTAGGTAAACATAGGCACCATTTTAACTTAGCATGAGACCTAAAATAAATGGAATTTTTGCCTCGTAAAAAAAAAAAACTATAATAGACACCATTTTAAGCATGAGACCTTATGATAGAATGGAATTTTTGCCTCGTTAAAAAAAATAGACTATAAGTATGGGAGTCTTTGTTGCATAGGTGTCCTTCGTAGTGAAAGTGGTGGCTTTTTACTGGAATAATACCATCTGTTGTCACCACGCGTTACTTTGTCTTGGGTTTGTGAGTTCGTGTTTTAGGCATCGAAATGTCAACAAATAACTAACCTGTTTTGTGGTCATCCATATCGATAAATTTTGCTGGCTTATCAATCTCTCTCTCTCTCTCTCTCTCTCTCTCTCTCTCTCTCTCTCTCTCTCTCTCTCTCTCTCTCTCTCTCTCTCTCTCTCTCTCTCTCTCTCTCTCCCCCCCCGTGTAAAGAAAAGGCCTGATAAATTTTCCATCAGGTTTTAATTTTTCATTTTCCAAGCTTGAGTAAGATCCGTATTGACTCTCTCTCTCTCTCTCTCTCTCTCTCTCTCTCTCTCCTCTCTCTCTCTCTCTCTCTCTCTCTCTCTCTCTCTCTCTCTCTCTCTCTCTTCTCTCTCTCTCTCTCTCTCTCTCTCTCTCTCTCAGGTAACGCGCGGTCTCCCTGCTTACTTGCGTGTTTTCCTTCCTTAGAACACACCATTTCATAACACAGATAGCAATGCCTCACATATATCCACCGCTACTCACACCTCACACACCTGGCTCCCTACACGCTGAGATAGATCATCCCTCACTCCATAATAACACCACGTCCAACAACACAGTCATTCCACACTACACTATTCGTCTTGGGGTGGATTTAGCTGTCTTGATATCGGCCATTACTACCGAGGAATCAGGAATCTCTACTATCTTCCTTGATCACAACATTATTATTATCGCCGTTTATCTACACAGTCCGAGCGTCTGTTGGAGCTTTCTCGTTACTCTTTAGTTTTGGTGATGACAGTAAATTCAGTAATCTCTCCAGTTTGAACCTAAGAACGTAAGGAAGCTACAAGAGGAGGAACATAAGAACATAAGGAAGCTACAAGAGGAACATAAGAACATAAGGAAGCTACAAGAGGAACATAACATAAGGAAGCTATAAGAGGAGGAACATAAGAACATAAGGAAGCTACAAGAGGAGGAACATAAGAGCATAAGGAAGCTACAAGAGGAACATAAGAACATAAGGAAGCTACAAGAGGAGGAACATAAGAGCATAAGGAAGCTACAAGAGGAACATAAGAACATAAGGAAGCTACAAGAGGAGGAACATAAGAACATAAGGAAGCTACAAGAGAAACATAAGAAACATAAGGAAGCTACAAGGGGAAAACATAAGAACAAAAGGGAAAAGCTACAAGAGGAACATAAGAACATAAGGAAGCTACAAGAGGAACATAACATAAGGAAGCTACAAGGGGAAAGGAACATAAGAAACATAAGGAAGCTACAAGAGGAGGAACTAAAGAGCATAAGGAAGCTACAAGAGGAACATAAGAACATAGGAAGCTACAAGAGGGAAACTAAGAACTTAAGAAGCTACAAGAGGGGGAAACATAAGAACATAAGGAAGCTACAAGAGGAAACATAAGAAATAAGGAAAGCTACAAGAGGAGGGAACATAAGAAATAAGGAAGCTACAAGAAAACATAAAAACATAAGGAAGCTACAAGGGGAGGAACATAAGAAATAAGGAAGCTACAAGAGAAACATAAGAACATAAGAAGCTACAAGAGGAACATAAGAACATAAGGAAGCTACAAGAGGAACATAAGAACATAAGGAGAAGCTACAAGAGGGGGGAACATAAGAACATAAGGAAGCTACAAGAGGAGGAACATAAGAGCATAAGGGAAGCTAAAAAGAGGAACATAAACAAAAAGGGAAAGCTACAAGAGGAGGAACATAAGACCATGGGAAGCTACAAGAGGAACAAAAGAACATAAGGAAGCTACAAGAGGAGGAACATAAGAACATAAGGAAGCTACAAGAGAAACATAAGAACATAAGGAAGCTACAAGAGGAACATAAGAACATAAGGAAGCTACAAGAGGAACATAAGAACATGAGGAAGCTTACAAGAGGAACATAACATTAGGAAGCTACAAGAGGAGGAGCCCATAAACATAAGAAGCTACAAGAGTTGAACATAAGAGCATAAGAAGCTACAAGAGGAACATAAGAACATAAGGAAGTTTACAGAGGAACATAAGAACATAAGGAAGCTACAGAGGAACTTTTAAGAACATAAGGAAGCTACAGAGGAGGAACATAAGAACATAAGGAAGCTACAAGAGGTGAACATAAGAACATAAGGAAGCTACAAGAGGAACATAAGAACATAAGGAAGCTACAAGAGGAACACTAAGACATAAGGAAGCTACAAGAGGAACATAAGAACATAAGGAAGCTCAAGAGGACAAAACCCAAAAGGAAGCTACAAGAGTGGATAACATAAGAATAAGGAAGCTACAAGAGGAGCGAACATAAGAACATAAGGAAGCTACAAGAGGAACATAAGAAATGAGGAAGCTACAAGAGGAGAACATAAGAGCATAAGGAAGCTACAAGAGGAACATAAGAACATAAGGAAGCTACAAGAGGAGGAACATAAGAACATAAGGAAGCTACAAGAGGAACATAAGAACATAAGGAAGCTACAAGAGGAACATAAGAACATAAGGAAGCTACAAGAGGAACATAAGGAAGCTACAAGAGGAACATAAGAACATAAGGAAGCTACAAGAGGAGGAACATACGGAAGCTACAAGAGGCCATGAGACCTACACGTGGTAGTTCCTGTAATTTGGTAACATTGCTTTCTACTAACTGGATAAAAAACAACATAACTGTAGAACATAAGAACATAAGGAAGCTACAAGAGGCCGTGAGACCTACACGTGGTAGTTCCTGTTACTTAACACTACCTACATCTACCTTTCATCCCCATCCATGAATCTATCCATTATCCAGCCTCCTTTTAAAGCTCCCTAATGACTCCGCACTAACTACCTGTCTTCTGAGTCCATTCCAATCATTTACCACCCTATTTGTGTACCAGTTTTTCCCTATTTCTTTTTAAATCTACACTTTTCCAGCTTGAATTTTACTGCTTTACTTTACTTTACTGTTGCCGGGCGGACCTCGTTAGCTGAAATAGTCCTCCTAAACTTTTAGGGTTGTTATGCATTACCAGGGTCAGAACAATATTGACACAGTAATACGCAGTTTACGCAGTAATATTTTGTTGTTGTTATTATTACTATTAGCATTGTTTTTATTACTATTATCATTGTTATTATCATCATTAAGCCCATGAGGCCCAAAACGTAATTTCCATTGTAATTTGGGTGCCATTAGACGATTTTTAGTGGATATAAGCAATATTTTATAGATATGACCTGTTTAGTATCCTTGACAACTAGCTAATTTGGTTCATTAAGTGACTTTTCTTAATTTTTTGGCTCGTCAACATACAATTTTTTATAGCCAAGGAAAGATCTGGGCGTGAAGGGGTTAATTACTGTTGACAGATGTGATTTTCATGTGTAATTAGATTTGATTCTCATGTCAATTCTCCGTTTCCTTGGTAACATTTGCAGCCATGTATTACTGACGATAACTGGACTATTAACAAAAATTCCCGTTAGCTTAATGATAACGTTAAGTAAAGGACTCTCACCCTTAATTAACCTGTCAGTAGAGGTTATAATTCTGCACCTTCATTACGTGTGACAGGCATTGAGTCAGGCCACATCATTGCCTTCACTTTTTTTTTTTTTTTTTTTTTTTTTTTTTTTTTTTTATACGATGGATTTATTCGGGTGTATTTTGTGTATGAACTGAGAAATAATGGAGAGAGAGAGAGAGAGAGAGAGAGAGAGAGAGAAGAGAGAGAGAGAGAGAGTGAGAGAGTGAGTGTATGCTTAATAATTGCATAGCTAAAAAAAATTAGTGCTTAATAACTGTTTAAATAAAAAAGAAGTGAGGGAGTAGGTATGCTTTAACTTTAAATAAAAAAGAAAATAGAGAGAGAGAGAGAGAGAGAGAGAGAGATAGTCACTATCTAATATTACATAACATAAATAAAGAGACATTACATAACCAAAGGAAAAGGAGTAGATAGAAGGCTTGGCAAACGAAGGGAATTAACACATATCTACAGGAGGAGGGGAGGGGGGGGAGCAGGTGGAGGGGGGGCAGGGTAGGAGGGGGCACAACATCCGTCCACCTGGCATGGCTAAGTGTGACAAGGGGCTGGAGGGCTTTAAAGAGAGAGAGAGAGAGAGAGAGAGGGGAGAGTAGAGAGTTGCATCACAGGAGCTTCATCATCTGTCTCCTCAATCCTCATTCTCTCTTCTCTCTCTCTCTCTCTCTCTCTCTCTCTCTCTCTCTCTCTCTTAGCACCCAATAACCTTTACTGCCATCACCTGTCTAACTATTATCTAGTATTGATCTAGTATGTGTACGTCTATTAGCCTTTCTATTACCTGTCTTGTGCTTGTATTGCTATCATTGTGGCACTTATTTCATCGTTCTAGCTGTCTATTATTTCATCGTTCTAGCTGTCTATTATTTCATCGTTCTAGCTGTCTATTATTTCATCGTTTTATCTGTCTATTTATTCATGTTCTACTGTTTTTTTCATCGTTCTAGCGTCTATTATTTCATGTTCTAGCTGTCTATTTTTCACTTTCAGCTGTTTTTATTTATCTTTCTACTGTCTTTTATTTCACGTCTACTGATAACATCGTTCACTTTACATGATTATCGGAGTGTTATTTTATGTATTAGTGAGGCGATAGGATGATGTATGCTATCTTATAATTTCATCGTTTAGTGCTTAATCTTTATAAAAAAGAAGTGGTATATCTGTTCTAGAATGTAGATAATAGAGAGCGTAAGAGATAGTTCACTTCTATATATTACATAACTAAATAAAGAGACATTATATAACCAAAGGAAAGGAGTGTATTATAGAAGGCTGCATACGAGGAATTAACACATATCTTCAGGAGTTAGGGGAGGGGGGGAGTCAGGTGGTATAGGGCGGGCATGGGTTCAGGTTTAGGGTGGCACAACATCCGTCCACTGGCATGGTTAAGTTGTGACATATAGTCTGGAGGGCTTTAAAGAGACAGAGATGAGAGAGAGAGAGGGTGAGAGTGATGAGTTGCATACAGGAGCTCATCATCTGTCTCCTCAATCTTCATTCTCTTCTTCCTCTCTGTCTCTCTTCTCTTCTCTCTCTCTCTTTCTATATCTTAGCACCACTAAACCTTTACTGCATACTTTGTTTAATTTATCAGTATTGATCTAGTATGTGTACGTTATTAGCCTTACTTCTACCTGTCTTGTCTTGTATTTGCTATCATTGTGGCACTTATTTCAATGTCTAGCTGTCTATTATTTCATCGTTCTAGCTGTCTATTATTTCATCGTTCTAGCTGTCTATTATTTCATCGTTATCTGTCTATTATTTCATCGTTCTAGCTGTCTATTATTTCATCGTTCTAGCTGTCTATTATTTCATCGTTCTAGCTGTTATTATTTATTGTTCTAGTGTCTATTATTTCATCGTTTAGCTGTTATTATCTCATCAGCTTCTAGCTGTCTATTATTTTATCTTTCTATCTGTACTATTATTCCAATCGTTCTAGTGTACTATTATTTATCGTTCTAGCTGTCTATTATTTCATCGTTCTATCTGTCTATTATTTCATCGTTCTAGCTGTCTATTATTCCATCGTTCTAGCTGTCTATTATTTCATCGTTCTAGCTGTCTATTATTTCATCGTTCTAGTGTTATTATTCTCATTACTGTCTTATCTGTCTATTATTTCTCGTTTTCTACGCTGTCTATTAATTTCATCAGTTCTAGCTGTCTATTTTCATCGTTCTAGCTGTGTTATTTATTATCACGTCATTCTAGCTGTCTATTATTTCATTCGTTTCTAGCTGTCTATATTCTGTCATCTGTTCTAGTGTTTATTAGTTTCATGTTCTATCTGTCTATTATTTCATCGTTCTAGCTGTCTATTATTTCATCGTTCTAGCTGTCTATTATTTCATCGTTCTAGCTGTCTATTATTTCATCGTTCTAGCTGTCTATTATTTCATCGTTCTAGCTGTCTATTATTTCATCGTTCTAGCTGTCTATTATTTCATCGTTCTAGCTGTCTATTATTTCATCGTTCTTAGTGTCTATATACTGTCTTCAATCTGATTATTCTACTTTATTGTTCTTTGATTGTGTATATCTAGCCATGTCCTACTTGTTATCTACTTGTCTTGTTTTCCTATCCTTGTACCGCTAAATTCCTGTATCTGCTTGTTTATTTGTTGTTGTTATTGTTATCTGTCCTTTACTGTCCTTACTTGTCTGTCTATTGTACTTGTTTTCCTATCCTTGTGACACTAAATTCCTTCAATCTGCTTGTTTATTTGTTGTTGT
>JACEEZ010007556.1:167500-172500 GCA_016584305.1 Chionoecetes opilio
AATGAGATGTTAAAGTATCGTGGCTGTCTATGGATAAAAAAATAAAGGAGAGTGTATGTATTATAGTGTTTATTCTTCCTTGTTATCCTATTTCCTTCCTTCCTTCCTTCCTTCCTTCCTTTTAACTTGCCTTTTAACACAGTCTGATAAAAAAAAAAAAAAAAAAAAAAAAAGTGCGTGGCTATTTGACCTCCCCTTACAAATATAGGAGGGGAGTGTATGTATGTATGAGTGTATGAATGTAATGAGTGTGTATGTATGTATGTATGTATTAGTGTGTTATCGTGATTGGTTTTGATAAAGGATTGTAAAGTTAATGTGATGCATGAAATATGGAGTAATGGTTATTGTGGACGTATTACTATTTATTTTGTTCATGTAAAGCCTACCTGTTAGAATTTAATGCCATCTTTCTTGTCATGACAGTCCCTTTAGTCACACGCACCCACACACACACACACACACACACACACACACACACACACACACACACACACACACACACACACACACACACACACGCACACTTTTGTAAACAGGATGCTACGTGGCCCATTTTCATCACAGTGATAAGAACCATATAAACACACACACCCCTCTCTCTCTTCTCTCTCTCTCTCTCTCCTCTCTCTTCTCTCTCTCTCCTCTCTTTTCTCTTTTTCTCTCTCTCTCTCTTCTCTTCAGTAAAGGAAATCTAATTATCTCATGATTAAGCTAATGATGTGTAATTTGTGGCTAAGGTTCATGATTCTCTCTCTCTCTCTCTCTCTCTCTCTCTCTCTCTCTCATCTCTCTCCTCTCTCCTCTCTCTCTCTTCTCTCTCTCTCTCTCTCTCTCTCCTCTCTCTCTCTCTCTCTCTCTCTTCTCTCAAGCCTTTCCTCTCTCTCTCAAGCCTTTCCTTCTCCCCTTCCTGTCTTCTCTCCCTCCTTCCTTCCTTCATAAAAAAAAATTTCTCTCTCTCCTCTCTCTCTCCTCTCCACCTCTCCTCTCTCTCTCTCTCTCCTCTCTTCTCTCTCCTCTCTCTCTCTCTCTCTCTCTCTCTCTCTCTCTCTCTCTCTCATAATCGTATATTTGAACAAGAAATAAGGTCGCGTGCCCATAAAAGGTTAGGTTCCATTACCCTCTTCAAGAAAAACATTGCGTATTGGCTCAGCTCTACACGCAACACATCGCATCGCACTCAATTACAGCTGCTGATTAGGTCACGTGTTAGAAGCGGTTCAGTACTTGCTACGATCACGCAACAGCTGGGCAACCCTCCTCACTCCTCCCCCCCTCCTCCTCCTCCTCCTCCTCCTCCTCCTTGCTTTCCTTTTGATGAGAAGATCTCCGCTAAAAAAGAATTCCCTCATTTTCTTTTTCTTTTTTAGATTGTTGTTTGGGGATTATTCCGCCAATGAAAAAGGGGGAAAATTAGATAAGAAGGAAAGGATGTTTAGCTGGAGGAAGAAGGAGAAGAGAAGAAGAAGGAAAGGAAAAGGAAGAAGAAGAAGAAGGAGGAGGGAGGAGGAAGGGGGAAGGAAGAGGAGGAGGGAGGAGAGAGAAAAGAAAGAGATGAAAAGGAAGGAGGAGAGGAGAGGGGAAAGGGAAAGGAAAGGAGGGGAAAGAAAAGAAAGGAAAAAGAGAAGGGGAAGGAAAGGGGAGGTGAGGTATGGGGAGAGAAGGAAGAAGAAGGAAAAGGGAAGAAGAAAAAGGAAAATGGGGAGGAAGGAGGGGAATATGGAGAGAAGGAAGAGAGGAAGAACGGAAATAAGAGAAAGGGAGGGAAGGAGGAGGAGGAGGAGGAAAAATGGAGAGAAGGAAGAAGAAGGAAGACGGGAAAAGATAAGGGAGGAAGGAAGGAGGAGGAAAGGGAGGATGGGATGTGGAGAGGAAGGAAAGGAGACGGAAGACGGGAAGAAGAGAAGGGAGGAGGAGGAGGATATGGAGAGAAGGAAGAAGAAGGAAGGAAAAGGAAGGGGAATAAGAAGAAAAAAAGAAGGGGAAAAAAGGAAAAGGGAAGGAGGAGGATGTGGAGAGAAGGAAGAAGAAGGAAGACGGGAAGAAGAGAAGGGAGGAGGAGGATGTGGAGAGAAGGAAGAAGACGGAAGACGGGAAGAAGAGAAAGGGGAGGAGAGAAGGAAGGAGGAGGAGGAGGTGATGGTTAAGGTGTCTTCCTCTCCTCCTCCTCCTCCTCCCTCCTCCTCCTCTCCTCCTCCTCCTCCTCCTCCTCCTCCTCCTCCTCCTCCTCCTAAGATGGGTACTTCAGAAATGTTTACTAACAATAAGCTAATAGACTTCCTACCGTCCGTGACAGTTTTGTTCTTATTTTATGCTGCCATTATTCTTGTTCTTACTACATATTTTAATTTTCTTCTACAAATGTTTTCTTTTGACCATTTTTTTTTTACCCTATTTACTACTTACCTACTCTACTGTTTCTGCCGGTTTTTTTCTTTTTTTCTTAAATACTATATTACTACTACTACTATAATACTACTACTACTAAATATACTTTACTTACTAACTATACTTTTAATACTACTTCTACTAAATATACTACTTCTACTATACTACTACTACTATAATACTACTACTTCTACTAAATATACTACTTCTACTATACTACTACTACTATAATACTACTACTTCTACTAAATATACTACTTCTACTATACTACTACTATACTACTACTTACTAAAATAACTACTTCTACTAACACTCATTTATACTACATCTACAATACTATCTACTATAATTACTACAAACTTCTACTAAAAATAATTATTCTACTATAATACTATACTATAAATTACTACTTCTACTAAATAACTGTCTACTATAACTACTACTAAATACTTACTTCTACAAAAATATATTATTCTACTATACTACTACTTATTAATACTTTTAAACTACAAAAATATTCTATACTAAAACTATACTATAATACTTCTAAAATATACTACTTTACATTTAAAAATTACATTTAATACTTATTATAAATATTTACTTCTACTATATACACTACTATAATTACTACTTCCTACTAATTACACTTCATTTCCATCTTCTATTCTCGTTATTATTCATCACTTACTTATAATTCATCTTCCAAAATTTCACCTACTTTCATTCATTTCCATTATACCCCGTTACTTTCATCAATTCCAAAAAATTTCCCACCTTACGTTCATTTCATTTAATTCATCAATTTCTCTTCAACTTACTTCCCACTCTTCCTTACACTTCGTCATTTCTTTTTCCAATTTCCACTTACTTTCATTATTCTTTTTTTTCCAGTCACTTTCAATTTAAATTTATTTCCATTTCCACCGTCACTTTCATTTACTTTTCCATTTCCTTTTAAACCTTTACTGTTCATTTCATTTCCATTTCCACCGTACTGTTTCATTTCATTTCATTTCCACCTTTACTGTTCATTTCATTTCCATTTCCACCGTTACTGTTCATTTCATTTCCATTTCCACCGTTACTGTTCATTTCATTTCCATTTCCACCGTCACTGTTCATTTACATTTCCATTTCCACCGTCATGTTCATTTCATTTCCATTTCCACCGTCACTTTCATTTCATTTCCATTCCACCGTCACTGTTCATTTCATTTCATTTCCATTTCCACCGTCACTGTTCATTTCATTTCATTTCCATTTCCACCGTCACTGTTCATTTCATTTCCATTTCCACCGTCACTGTTCATTTCATTTCCATTTCCACCGTCACTGTTCATTTCATTTCCATTTCCACCGTCACTGTTCATTTTCATTTCATTTCCATTCCACCCGTCACTGTTCATTTCATTCCATTCAACCGCACTGTTCATTTCATTTCCATTTCCCCCGTCACTGTTCATTTCATTTCATTTCCATTTCCCCCGTCACTGTTCATTTCTTTTCATTAACATTTCCACCGTCACTGTTCATTTCATTTCCATTTCCACCGTCACTGTTCTACGCCTCCTTGTTTTTCGATATCTTCTATTTCTTCCTTGTTTCCTGTTTTCCTTCCTTGTTTTTCGTTTATTTCCCATAGCTCATTCCTTCACTCTTATGCCTGGGTTTTATTGACTCAACCACCACCTTCCCCAACACACACACACACACACACACACACACACACACACACACACACACACACACACGAGGGGGAAGAGCAGTATCAATAAGGAAGTGAAAAGTGAGTGACGTAACATATAGAAGGAAGGGGGGAAGAGGAGGAAGAGGAAGATTAACTAAACCAGCGAGGTATAGAAGAGAGAGAGAGAGAGAGAGGAGGAAAAAAACAAGATTATTTATGATTTGTAGTCAAAGGATGAGGACGAAAAAGTACGGAACAGTTTTTCTATTCTTTATTTTAGGAAGAAAATTAGCGTTTCTCTACTTTTTTCTGGGTTGTGTGTATGAGAGAGAGAGAGAGAGAGAGCAATAACAATAATACTAGTTTTGTCACCTCACGTCTACAGAGAGAGAGAGAGTGAGAGAGTGAGAGCAATAACAATAATACTAGTTTTGTCACCTCACGTCTACAGAGAGAGAGAGAGAGAGAGAGCGCAATAACAATAATACTAGTTTTGTCACCTCACGTCTACAGACAGAGAGAGAGAGAGAGAGGAGAGGGAATAACAAAATACTAGTTTTTTCCCCCTCACGTCTACAGAGAGAGAGAGAGAGAGAGAGAGAGAGCGCAATAACAATAATACTAGTTTTGTCACCTCACGTCTACAGAGAGAGAGAGAGAGAGGAAGAGAGAGAGCGCAATAACAATAATACTAGTTTTGTCACCTCACGTCTACAGAGAGAGAGAGAGAGAGGGGAAAAGGAGAGAGAGCGCAATAAACAATAATACTAGTTTTTTCACCTCACGTCTACAGAGAGAGAGAGAGAGAGAGGAGAGCCAAAAAACAATAATACTAGTTTTGTCCACCTCACGTCTACAGAGAGAGAGAGAGAGAGGGGAGTGAGAGCAATAACAATAATACTAGTTTTGTCACCTCACGTC
>JACEEZ010007556.1:175000-185000 GCA_016584305.1 Chionoecetes opilio
GCACGCATACTCCAAACCCTAGCGTCCTGCCACTGTTGTGTGATGATTCCACTAAGGTTATTCGCTGGCTTCAACAAAACAGACTTTTAAAGCGTGAAGTTAATGCTCGTATTCGTAGTCACATACCATGATTGCTCGTGGTAATTGCTATGATTTTGTTCCATTTCTACTCAGTCAAAATTATTCACTTGATCTTGTAGCTGCCATGGAAAGTACTAGAGCAATCATACAGTACTCCTATTGCAATCACAACAGAGCTGGCATGACATATTGATTTAATTAGGACAAGACAAAAAGTGAGCAATGACCACGTACAATGATGGTATGTGACTACGAATACGGGCATAAGTGTGATACTTGTGATAACTGGATGAATTTGACAATATACTCCAGATCAAAGGATGGTTTTCTGTGGAAATGCCAAACAAAAGACAGCCTGAAGTATACAAATCCACTAAGTCTATAAGAATGGACCCATTTACTCACACCTAAAACACGGAGTATTATAAAGCTTTGGGTGCAATATAGGCTACATATCACTGTACTCATATTCTTTTTGCTGAGAAATGCACCATAAATGAAATGTATGGCCTTTTTGGGGCCAAAATATCACAACACGGCGGAACGCGCTGTCATTGGTTGTGACGTAGTAACTGCAAACTCAGATCTCGCCTGATCAGCTGATCGGCTTGTTTTGGCTCAGCAAACCGCAAATTATAGTTTTATTTTACTAACCTAACTAACTTGCATTACCCCTACTACCGCAAGATGACCAGTAATCCTCCTTCAAGTGATGTAGTAGGTATTCACTGTGTTTGTGAATATGTAAGTTGTAGTTTATAAGGAAAAAGTGGATAGACAGAGCAAAGTGGCCCGTGACACCAGACAAGTGATGACTTCTGGGATCGGCATTCCTTATAGGGAGCTTAAATGAACCTGCAATGACATGTACAGCTAGACAGATAGACGAACTCATAGAGGAAAGTAGGTTAGAAAGTATGGTTAGTAAAGGTTTTTGTATGGTGGAGTAGATGACGAGCTGTGCTTATGTTTTCTTATGTGGGGAAAAAGAAAGCCTACATTTCTACCTGTTCCTCTATGAGTTCGTCTATCTGTCTAGCTTTACATGTCATTGCAGGTTCATTTAAGCTCCCTATAAGGAATGCCGATCCAGAAGTCGTCACTTGTCATAGGTTCAGGGCCACTTATCTCTGTCCTATCCACTTTTTCTTATAAACTACAACTTACATATTCAAAACACAGTGAATACCTTATCTACATCACTTGAAGGAGGATTACTGGTCATCATTGCGGTAGTAGGGGTAATGCAAGTCGGTGTATATAGTAGGTAGTACATAGTAGTAGCGGCCGCTTGACAGCTGTTTTGACTCTGTTGTTGTGCTTATGACGTCAAACATGGCGCCAGTCGTTTAGAGCGTATACATTTTCTGCACTTGTAAATTGGCTGTATCATCTAAAAATACGTTCACATAGAAAAGTCAACATCACTGCCCAACTATATGAGGCTTGAAGATGTCAAATCAATCCTTACCTCAAGTAGAGTAAATTGGTCCATTGGATCTTTTTTTGCCCGTTCTCGAATTTCAGAAGATGCATTTCTCCAAGATGCATAACACAAAGGAAGATATTTGTTATCATCATTTTATAAATTATATTCACTGTGGGCTGGGGTGACGGATCTTCAGGTGGGAAATCCTGGGGTGACGGATCTTCAGGTGGGAAATCCTGGGGTGACGGATCTTCAGGTGGACATTCTGGGGTGACGGATCTTCAGGTGATCCTAAACAGTTATTGAGCACATACGTATATGGTTTAAATGGTTGAATAAGATAGAAGAGTAAATGTTTCTCTCTCTCTCTCTCTCTCTCTCTCTCTCTCTCTCTCTCTCTCTTCTCTCTCTCTCTCTCTTATTTTTTTCTTTTAAATAGTTATTGAGCACAGATATGGTTTAAAAAAAATGATTTAAAAGGTAGATAAGTTAGGGGGGTAAATATTTTCTCTCTCTCTCTCTCTCTCTCTCTCTCTCTCTCTCTCTCTCTCTCTCTCTCTCTCTCTCTCTCTCTCTCTCTCTCTCTCTCTCTCTCTTGCACGACCTTCGTCATAGTAACACCGCAACAGCAGCAGCAGGTGGTGATGAGGGGGAGTAGTAGTAGCGGGGAAGGTGGTGGCGGCAGGCGCGGGAATCGGCTCCTCTTGCTCTGCTGGCGTCCTTTTAGAATAATCGGCGTCCGCATCCTTTGTCTGGCGGTGGCGGGGCGCACGTGGCGGTCCCCAGCTGATCGCACTACCCTCTCCCTCCCTACCTCCTTCTCTCTGTCCCCCATGCCTCTTCTCCCTCTCCTACCTCCTACCTACCTCCTACCTCCTATCCTACCTCTCTCCTCCTCTCCTCCCTGCCTCTTTCTCTCCCTACCATTCCCTCTCTCCTTCTCTCTCCCTTCCCTACCCTACCTCTCTCCTTCTCTGCCTCCTCCCTGCCTCCTCTCTCTCCCCGCCTCCTCTCTCCCTTCCCTTCCTCTTCTTCTCTGCCTCCTCCCCGCCTCTTCTCTCCCTCCTCCCTTCCTATTCTCCCTCTTTCCTCCTCTCTCCTCTCCTCCGCCTCCTCCTCTCCCTCTCTCCTTCTCTCTCTACCTCGCTCCCGTCCTCACTCTCATGTCACTCTTGCTGTTTTCTTGCTTACCTTCTTGTCATTTTTGGTGCAGTTTATTGATGTGTGGTATTTTTGGGTGCGTGTGTGTATCTCTCTCTCTCTCTCTCTCTCTCTCTCTCTCTCTCTCTCTCTCTCTCTCTCTCTCTTTCGGTCGTTTCAGATACTTTCGTCACTTCCCCTTTCGCCATAATGTGTGCTGCTTCCTCTCTTCCTCCTCCCTATCTTGCTCTCCATCTTGAGTCGCTTTCTTTGTTGTTGCATTAAGATCATTTATATAAACATTGTACAGGTAGGGAGCTACGACCCCTGGCTACCCTAATAACAAGTGTAGACCAGGAGGAGTTACCACACCGGGCAGTACATTCTTGGTTAGTGCAGCGGTATATGAACAGGTTTACGCGATGTTTATGGCAGAGCGTCAAGAGCCTGCAGGAGTGGACTGTCAAAGACCTTGCTGGCATCTAGGAAGCAAACATTGTGACGGGCGAGAGAGGAGAGGAGGAGAGGACCTACGAAGCGATACTAAATAAGCGGTAGAGGTCACAAGAAGAAGAAGAAGGGCGAACCTCATGTAGGTAGTATAGACTGTAGTAATAATAATAATAATAATAATATCAGTTAGTTATTGAGCATAGATAGGGTTTAAAAGGTAGATAAGTTAGGGGAGTAAAATGTTTCTCTCTCTCTCTCTCTCTCTCTCTCTCTCTCTCTCTCTCTCTCTCTCTCTCTCTCTCTCCTCTCTCTCTCTCTCTCTCTCTCTCTCTTATTTTTTTCATTTAAACAATTATTGAAAAACGGATTAATTAAATGGTAGATCAGTTAAGGGGAGTAAATGTCTCTCTCTCTCTCTCTCTCTCTAATAATGTTATAGTGATATTCTTCAGTACACACACACACACACACACACACACACACACACACACACACACACACACACACACACACACACACACACACACACTCAAAGGCAAGCTGGATAATGGTAGATTTGGAGACGGGACAGTACGAGTATAGCTCTTTTCCTGTATGTTACAACTAGGTAAATTCAACTAGGTAAATACACACACACACGCACACACACACATTGCTTTAGTACTTTAGAAGTTCATTCTCTCGTCTGTCTATTATGTTGTTGTTTTTCCTGTAGCTATGCCTTCGGGGGAGAATACAATTATTATTATTATTATCAGTGACAAGCCCTTTTTTAGGAGTGCATTGATTGTTCAGTGTCAAGGAGGTATCAAGTCTGGATAGCACCGGTTTTTTTCATGTTCCTGATTAGACTTTTAACCCCTTCACGCCCAGATCTTTCCTTTGCTACAGAAAATCGTCTGGTGTTAGCCATGAAATTACGAAGTTACTAAATATAAGAACATGAGAAAATAAGGAAGCTACAAGAGGCCGCGAGGCCTGCACGTGGTAGTTCCTGTCACCTAACACTACCTACATCCACCTTTCATCCCCATCCATGAACCTATCCAGCCCCTTTTTAAAGCTCCCTAATGACTCAGCACTAACTACCTGTACTGAGACCATTCCATTCATTCACCACCCTATTTGTGAACCAGTTTTTCCCTATTTCCTTTCTAAATCTACGCTTTTCCAGCTTGAATCCGTTACTTCTTGTTCTACCCTGGTTAAAAGCCGTAAGAACTTTTCCTACCTCTCCTTTATTAAATCCCTTTATCCACTTAAAAACTTCTATCAGATCGCCCCTTACTCTGCGTCTCTCGAGTGAGTGTAATTTTAATAACTTCAATCTCCTCTCATAACTAAAGTTACGCATCCCTTGTATCATTTTGATCATCCTTCTCTGCAGTTTCTAACAAGGCTATATCCATCCTGTAATATGGAGACCAAAACTGAACCGCATAGTCTAGGTGAGGCCTGACTAGAGTCAGATAAAGCTTTAGAATAACTTCCGCACTTCTACTTTTAACACTTCTGGTAATGAATCCTAATACTCTATTAGCTCTATTTCTGGCCTCAATACATTGTTTCCTAGGTCGGAGGTCTGGGCTCACCCTCACTCCAAGATCTTTTTCATCCTGTAATTCTGCATAATTGGCCTTTCTGAAATTAGGTATTCTATGTTTATTGCCACTTAATTTTCCAACTTCCCATTTTAAGCTAAATCTGATCTCATAATGGTCGCTATTATCTAACTTTCCACCGACCTCCACATTTGTAACTAAATCGTCTCTATTTGTCAGCAATAGATCTAGAATATCATCTCCTCTAGTAGGCTCCTTGATTGCTTGACTTAGGAAGTTATCCTGGATTATATTTAACAATTCATCTGCGTCGCTGTCACCTATGATTAAATCCCAGTCTATATTCCTAAGATTAAAATCTCCCACCACGCTTAGTCGATTATATCTGCAGGCCTTGTTTATTTCTTCCCATATAGGAGCTGAATCCTCTTTACATAAGTTTGGAGGCCTATACACTACACCCAAAACCATTTTCTCAGTTCCCTCCGTAACCCTCTACCCATATAGACTCTATGCTGTCATCTGTTTTTATAACATTATTAATACAACACTGCAATGTATCTCTTGCATAAAGCGCAACTCCTCCACCTCGTCTGCCTACTCTGTCCTTGTGAAATAACTTATACCCAGCTATCTCGACTTCCGGATCAAATACCTTTCCTGACATATCCAACCATGTTTCTGTTAATGCTATTATATCAAAATCCTCTACACTATTTATTCCTCAGGAAATCTATCTTGTTTAAAATACTCCTACAGTTTGTATAGTAGACCTTCAAGCAACTCCTCTCCTTCTTGTCCATTTTTCCTTTATCTTTAACTAAACCCCTCCCCTCTCTCTTCTTACGAATCATTTTAGTTCCCTGCCTTCTGAAACTCCTCCTAGTGTCGCAAGTTTCCTTTACCCCGACCCCCGTGTCTAAACCCCGGTTCTCTGTCTTAAAAAAGCCTGCAGTGCATCAACCTCCCTTTCAAGGGATTCAGACAAGATTTGAACTCCTTTCCTCGAAAAGTGCACCCCGTCCCTGCGGTAGAGGTGGTTATGCCCGAAAAAGAGGTCCCAGCCGTCGACAAAGGCCCAACCATTGGCTTTGCAATGAAGTGCCAGCCAGCAATTCAAAGCAATAGCCCTGGAGTACCACAAGTCGTCAACAAAGCGTCTTGGAAGGACACCACACACCACAGGGAACCCACCCCTGTCCCTAACTTTACCTACAGCTTCCTTGAACCGCCGTAGCAATTCCTCACTTCTTACACACTCAACATCATTTCCCCCAGCGCTCAGGCAGACGATGGGCTTTTTCCCTTGGTCCGCCATGCACTCAACTATCTTGTCACTAACATAACCTATCCCCTCCCCTGGATAACTCACCGACTTCATGCGCATCCCTTCTCTGTCACAGAACCTGCTGTCAAGATGCCTAACCTTGGCACCAACAACCAAGATTTTACCTTCGGGTAATGATGTATCGTCTACCTTCCTTACCTGCGTATCTTCCTCTTGCAGCCCCGAGAGTACCTGAAATGGGTTCGTGCACACAACATGGTCATTGTTTACCTTTGTCTCCTTCGGGTGGAAATATGAAATATACCAAATTAGTTAGTCGACAAGGATATTAAACAGGTCATATCTATGAAATAGTGTTTATAGTCACAAAAAATCGTCTAATGGTAGCCAAATAACAATGGAAATTACGTTCTGGGTCTCAAGGGGTTAACAGCACGAGGGTCTATAGTTGCCTGAATGAGCTGAGTGTTATACAATTAGTCTTGTCACCTCATCTTCTTGTGACCTTTGACGCTTAGGTTAGGTTACTCCGCCTTTGTCCCTTTAAACTACTCCTTTATATTTGATTTTGTCTTCAATATTAGGACATTTATAATTTCCTTTTGTTCTTTATTATATTTTTCTTTCATTTTAACTTTTTCATTTTTTTTAGTTTTTTTTTTGTCCTATATGATTTTTTCCTTTCATATTGATATTTTGTTACCTCCGCCAACGAAGTTGGAGGGAGGTTATGTTTTCATCCCGATCTGTTTGTTGTTTGTTTGTTTGTTTGTTAGTGTACAGGATTTCTCGAAAAGTTACGAATAGATTTGGACCAAACTTGGTATACCAAGTCTATTTGGTATAAGGAAGAACTGATTTAATTTTGTATGAAATCGAATGACAACTGTTGCCATGGCAACCAATTGATGAAATATTCGGGCGGAGGTATGCGCTCTACTGAGTGCCCCCCCCCCCCCCCCTAGTTTTATATGTTTTCATCGCTTCATAGGTCCTCTTCAACTTCATCTCCTAGCAGCCTTGTCAACTCTTCCCTTGGTTATTTCACCTGGGATACTAAAACATTTTCATTAGTTGTCTTTTAGTTTACCGCCACAGAAAGAGAGAGAGAGAGAGAGAGAGAGAGAGAGAGAGAGACCCGCATGCATCCCTTCCTTGCACTCAAGCCCGCACTGTGAAATCAACGCTTCTCGTCACGAAATCTTATGCAGGACTCAGGAGGGCATTTTCCCGCCTCCCATCCCCCGCACAGTTCAGGCTTTGTATTGGGCTATTTGGGCGCCCCACATCCTACCCTACTACCCTACAGTCCTACTACAAAGATACTTACTATACTCGTCTCGTATTATCATTGGTCTGGTACATAATGATTATTTTTATGAACTGGAGCGTGTCTGATCAAGGACTCCTGGCTCGCGGCTTGCAAGTTCCTAGTTCCACCACCCATACTGCCTATTGGTACTCTGGTTCCACCAAGAAGGAATCGCCAATGATGCGCAGCTGCTACTCATGTAGGTTAGGCATTTATTTCATATCATTTATACATGTATAACATGATATACTGCGGGGTCATGCCTTGAGAACTTCCGCGGGTCTAGAGTGAACGGAGAGGCCCTGGCAGCAAGATGGCGCCCAGTAGCGTTTAACATAGGCATATGTATGGCGGTACCCTGTTTATCAAGAGATCCTAGGTTAGGCTAAGACTAAAATAACCGTTTTTAGGTATATAATTTTATTTTGGGTTAATTTAGGTTTATTTCAGGTTATTTTAGGTTTATGTTAGGTTATTTCAGGTTATTGGAGGTTTATTTTAGGTTATTGGAGGTTTATTTTAAGTTTGTTTTGGTTATTTTAGGTATAATGTGCCCTGCATCTTTTGAGACGGAACTTGATCCTGTCTAGCCCTGTCGCCTCCCCTTCTTTACCGCTACCTGACCCCCAACCCGCCCCACCATTGCCCCCCCCCCCCCCCCCCCCCCCCCCAACACAGGGCGTCCCATGCCGCTGCCTTGTCATACATATAAGCACACTTAACATAGACCAAAGACTACTGCCGCTGTACCGTAGTCTGTGCATAGACATAAGACGTGTACAGAGCTAGATCACTTAATGCCTTGCTCTTACTAACTATAATCACTACACTAATGCCTTCCTCCCTTCTCTCCGGTACCTCCAATGCCTTCCTCTCTTCTCTCCTATTATTATTATTATTATTACAGGTATTGTTATCTCTTTTCTTACTTAAAATTATTAGGTATGTCAATGTATAATTATCAATAGTCCACTTTAGTCCACGAGAGACAACGAAATTATCATAGCATGAGGTCCATAAAAGAGCTTGGGCTTAATGGACCGTGGCTTATAAGACTGTATAATTGATTATGAACACTATTGTATTACACCAAGCCAAATAAACTATCAAGTATCAAGTATCTCCTGTCTCCTCCAGTACCTCCAGCAACCACAGTACCCACACGTCATGGTTAATCACTTATAAAGGAGTATTTTGTGGTTAATAAGTAAGGAACGGCGGGGGTGTCAGGTACGGTGCTACTTATTTCGAGGTGGTAACTATTTTATGCAACGCCGCACTCATTCGTTACATCTGTAGTTTACTAATTAATTCCGGCCCCAAAATCAGTCTCCTGTCCGCTCGCGTCAAACATTCTTTCACTTCATTTCTTTCACTATTAATTTTTTTCACTTTCATAATTTCTTTCACTTTCACTTACGTAGATTGTGGATATCCGCGTGACAGTTCAGTTCAGTTCAGTTGTGGGTCGGGAGTCAGGCCTTTTTCAACGGCACTCCCTGACGTGTTTCTTCTTGCTGTCTGGGTCTTTAATTAGTTGTCTTCTCTTATTCTATCTTATTAGTTTCTTTCTTTTTCTTTCTTCTTATTTTCTCTGGTCATCCAAAAACTGTTGATTGTTCTTTTTGCTTCTTCCACATTCCCCTCTCCGAACAAATACTCCCCCACTATAGCCTCTTCCTTCTCTAGGTAAGGTTGTTGTAGCCTCACACTTTTCTTTCTTTCATTATTGTAGGCTGGGCACCATAGCAGAAAATGTTTTAAGTCCTCCTTTTCCGCCTCACATAAATCACAAGTTATTTCTTCTCCCCAGAACCTCCTTTCGTGACACTTTATTCTTTCTCTCTTTCTCACTTATTTTCTTCCTTCCTTCCTTCTTTCCTTTCCTTTCCTTACTCTCTTTCTCTCTTTCTCACTTATTTTCCTTCCTTCCTTCTTTCCTTTCCTTTCCTTTCCTTTCCTTTCCTTTCCTTTCCTTTCCTTACTCTCTCTCTAACTTATTTTCCTTTCTCCCTTCCTTTCCTTTCATACTCTCTCCATTTCCTTTCTATTTTCTTTCTTTCCTTCCTTCCTTCCTTTCCTCTCTTACTCTCTTTCTCATCTTTACTTTTTATTTTATTTCCTCTCTCTCTTCCTCTCCTTTTATATTCTGCATTTTATTTTTATTTCCTTCCTTCCTTCCTTTCCTTGCTTTCTCATTCTCCATTTCCTTATAATTTTCTTTCTTTCCTTCTTCCCTTTCTTCCTTTCCTTTAATTTCTCTGACTTGCCTCTTTTATAACCTTCCTTCCTTCCTTTCCTTTCTTTTCCTTTCACAATCTCCATCTTCTAATTTCTTTTTCCTTCTTCCTTCCTTCCTTCCTTCCTTCCTTCCTTCCTTCCTTCCTTCCTTCCTTCCTTTCCTTTCCATCTCTCTCACTAGCCTCCTTTACAACCTTCCTCTCATCAGCCCCAGTATTCTCACCTCCCTCTTGCATACGAACATTTCCTCCCTCCATGCACTCCTCCACCTCTTCCTCATAGCCTCGCAGATTAACTCCCTCCCTCGAGTCACCACCCAATCCTGCCATGCCCTTTTGCCCCCCCCTGCCCCCCTTGCATCTCCTCTCCCTTGATCTCCCCCCCTGTTCCCTCCCTTCCCACCCTCGCAGGAAATAAGTGACCCCAGTCTACAGCTGCTCATTTTGGGTGTGTTAAGAGTGACGTGGGTGGGGGTGTGGAGGGGGTGTTGGTGG
>JACEEZ010007556.1:187500-190000 GCA_016584305.1 Chionoecetes opilio
AGAGAGAGAGAGAGAGAGAGAGAGAGAGAGAGAGAGAGAGAGAGAGAGAGAGAGAGAGAGAGAGAGAGAGAGAGAGAGAGAGAGAGAGAGAGAGATTACCACATCCACCACAGTAACGGTATCTTTTTAATACATCTTTAGCAGAGGAAAGGTTCAGATAGCTTAAATACCGGTCGTGATAAGGCGAGATAGGATAAGAGGTCGTGTACCGCAGGGATCTTTACTTGAACCCATAGTCATTTGTTTTTATTGAATTAATCAGTTAATAATTCCACACCTCGCTTAACCCCTTCACGCCCAGAGCTTTCCTTTGCCATATAAAATCGTTGTTGTTAGCCATAAAATTACGAAAAGTAACTAAATAAACCAAATGAACTGGTGGACAAGGGTTCTAAACAGGTCATATGTATAAAACATTGCTTATACTCACTAAAGATCGTCTAATGGTACCCAATTACAATGGAAATTTTGTTCTGGGCCTCAAGGAGTTAAAAGGTGTATAAGTTAAGGCAGTCAGTGTTCAGAAATATTATAAAACCTGCTTGCACTGGCTAGAGACTTACACAAAATATTAACCTCCTCCTATGAATCAATTAGAGGATGCAACTCCGAAAGCAGTGGTTCGCTGCAGTTTTTAACTCCAATTGGTGAAAGTTTGTCAACTGAAAGAAAAATGGGCTTATTCCACTGCTTAACACAAATATAATTTCAAGAACGATTCTCTATATGTATATTGTATAGAAGCTGAGTCTGTTAAAATGCATTAACAAATAACCAAGTAGTTATAGTTGAGAGCGAGGAAATGTTACTCTATGATATATTAGTCAATAACGTATGTTAGAAGTTATCTATACCTAGGCAGTCTATTATCCTTATTATTGTGTATCAATCAGATAGAAAGCGAAGACAATGAGTCGGACTGCGTTGAAGTGGCATGTTTTGTTCAATCTCCCCGCCACATCTCCCGCCCACCCTCCCCGCCGCGCGTTCGCCTCCACAATTTATAACCACATGTCGCAGCACAAGCCGATTTCGGATTCTTTATCTTCGTTTTCCAAGCATTGCTTATTGTATTTGAAAGTTTGCAGACCAGCAGTACGCTTAGAAAACATGTGAACATCACCAATTTACATGCCACAAATACATGTAAAACATATATAAGCTTTGCTACTCGAGGCGAGAATTTGCATTAATTGCATTATAGAAACTTTCCATCGTAATGAAATGTCATCCATATAATAGTAGAACAACAGAAGAACTATATTTTTTGGTATTCAGATGCGGTGCATCCATGTTTATCGCGAAATTAATTTATGAAAAATATTAGTGGCGGAGCCAAAACACAGTAGACCAACCTTTGAGTTAAAACTGCCAGCGACCACTGGCATTTCTCGAGTTTCAGTTCTCTCTAATTGGGGCAGTTTGTTGCTGTTTGTTTTTTCCTTTGTATTCCTTCTCAGAGTAAGGGGGAGAAGCCTTATTCTATGTTATCCTATTCTCACACATACGTATATACGGTATATATATATATTTTTTTTAGTAGTATTACGTAGTTGAACATTTACTTCTTTAACTTATCTACTTTTTAACCCATCTGTATGCTTAATATAATAACTGTTTGATTAAATACGAAAAAATATAGTTCAGTAGATACCTTCGTTATAGACCAACATGTATCTTGGTATATGTTCTACCTCCTCCTCCTCCTCTTCTTCATCTTCCTCTTCCTCCTCCTCCTCTTCTTCATCTTCCTCCTTCTCTTCCTCCTCCTCCTCCTCCTTGGCTTACGTTGTTTCCGAAACGCCAGATATCATTAATATCGCAGAAAGTTGGATCAACACCAAAGATAAACATTTATTAGCTGAAATAGCCATTCCAGGCTACAAGACATTCCTAAATTGTCGCACGCATAAAGCAGGTGGAGGTGTCATTCTTTACATTAAAGAAAATTTGCAAGCAATCGAAATCGATAAAGTAAACAAAGATCATTATGACTCAGTCTACGCAAAGATTAAGCTAAACGGTAAATTGCTAACTATTGGGACAATATATCGTCCTCCCAAATCTAATGCGGAAGTCGATTGCCTCCTGTATGACGAGATAAAGTCAGTTGTGAACAATAATAACGATACAATTATTTGTGGAGATTTTAACCTACCTCGTATAAACTGGAATAATAATTCTGCTGATAGAGAAGGTATGCGATTGCTTGATATGGTGAACGAAGTATATTTAAATCAGGTGGTCCGTGAGCCTACAAGGGATAATAGTATCCTAGATTTAGTTTTCACTACCGACACTGATCTGATTGATTACTGCGACATAGGTGAACATTTGGCAAACAGTGATCACAGGTTAATCAGATGGTAGTCTGGGTAGGTAGTCAACTAGTCATGTTAGTCTTTTTTTTAACTGTTATTTTACATGTAGTTGATAGTTAGTAGAGTGTAGTTCAGAAGAAACCCTCGTTATAGACCAATAGGTCTCCTGGTATCTGTTC
>JACEEZ010007556.1:195000-197500 GCA_016584305.1 Chionoecetes opilio
ACCACCTAGCGTCCCCACCACCCAGTTAAAGGGCTGAAACACACCACCCCCTGTCCTTTGTCCTTTTAAATTCTGGCCCACGTTCTCTCTCTCTTTCCCTCTCTCTCTCTCTCGTCTTCTCTCATCTCTCTCTCTCTCTCTCTCTCTCTCTTTCTTATTTTTTTTTTTTTTTATTGAAACAGTTTATTAAAGCACACAGATGGGGTTAAAAATTAGATAAGGCAGTAAATGTTCAAGATTCTCTCTCTCTCTCTCTCTCTCCTTCGTCTCTCTCCTCTTCTCTCTCTCTTCTCTTCTCTCTCTCTCTCCTCTCTCTCTCTCTCTTGTCCTCTCCTCTCTCTCTTCTCTTTCTCCTTCTCTATCTCTTTCTCTCTCTCCTTCTACTGCTTCCTGCTCGATCTCCTCTCCCCTTCACTCTCTCTCTCTCTCTCCTCCCTCTCTCTCTCTTCCTCATTATATCTATTACTAATTCCTCCCAATTGCTTATGTTTGTGTGTCCTCCCTCCCCCCCTTCCTTCTCCTCCTCCTCCCTTCCTCTTCCTCTTCCTCCTCCTCCTCCTCCTCCTCCTCCTTTCTCCTCTTCATTTTTTCTCATCAGGTACTGCTTAAGTATCTTTTGCATTAGTTATAAATAAGAAGAGAGAGAGAGAGAGAAGAGAGAGAGAGAGAGAGAGAGAGAGAGAGAAGAGAGAGAGAGAGAGAGAAGAATAGCTTATAGATTATTATGGTGAAAAAAAAGTGTGTGTGTGTGTGTGTGTGTGTGTGTGTGTTTATAAAATAGACTTGTTTTCATATTACTTTGTCTCATCGGTCACTATTTTTTCCCACGCTAATTTCAACCACGTTCAAATTTATATGTTTACTTTTTGACTGCTACTTTTATTTTTGTAGATTACGTAGGATTAAGATGTTATAGATTTTGTAGAATTATTATTATTATTTTTTTTTTTAACTGACTGAATGACTTAACTGACTGACTGACTGACTGACTTAACTGAATGAGTGACTGAGTGACTTAACTGACGAGCTGGTGACTTAACTGACTGACTGACTGAGTGACTTAACTGACTGACTGACTTAACTGACTGACTGACTTGACTGACTGACTGACTTGACTGACTGACTGACTGACTGACTTACTTAACTGAATGACAGACTTAACTGACTGACTGACTGACTGACTTACTTAACTGAATGACAGACTTAACCTGACTGACTGACCTTAACTGAATGACAGACTTAACTAACTGACTGACTTATAGTTAATGATGACTGATTGGTTAGTGTTTTCATGAGTTCCCGCCAGCAGTCTCGTTACACTAAAAAGCTTATGGTTCTGCTTTTTTTTTTTTTTTTTNTTTTTAACCCCCAGTAATGGGGCAGTAGTTCTTTTTTTTTTTTTTATCCTCCAGAGAAAGGGGGGCCATTAACTATTCTCACCAATACGTATATACGGTATTATATATATTATTTTTTTTAGTAGTATTACGTAGTTGAACATTTACTTCTTTAACTTATCTACTTTTAACCCATCTGTATGTTTAAATTTATAATAACTGTTTGATTAAATACGAAAAAATATAGTTCAGTAGATACCTTCGTTATAGACCAACATGTATCTTGGTATATGTTCCTCCTCCTCCTCCTCCTCTTCTTCATCTTCCTCCTCCTCCTCCCTTCTTCATCTTCCTCCTTCTCTTCCTCCTCCTCCTCCTCCTTTGGCTTACGTTGTTTCCGAAACGCCAGATATCATTATATCGCAGAAAGTTGGATCAACACCAAAGATAAACATTTATTAGCTGAAATAGCCATTCCAGGCTACAAGACATTCCTAAATTGTCGCACGCATAAAGCAGGTGGAGGTGTCATTCTTTACATTAAAGAAAATTTGCAAGCAATCGAAATCGATAAAGTAAACAAAGATCATTATGACTCAGTCTACGCAAAGATTAAGCTAAACGGTAAATTGCTAACTATTGGGACAATATATCGTCCTCCCAAATCTAATGCGGGAAGTTCGATTGCCTCCTGTATGACGAGATAAAGTCAGTTTTGTGAACAATAATAACATACAATTATTTGTGGAGATTTTAACCTACCTCGTATAAACTGGAATAATAATTCTGCTGATAAAAAGCAGGTATGCGATTGCTTGATATGGTGAACGAAGTATATTTAAATCAGGTGGTCCGTGAGCCTACAAGGGATAATAGTATCCTAGTTTTAGTTTTCACTAACCCGACACTGATCTGATTGATTACTGCGACATAGGTGAACATTTGGCAAACAGTGATCACAGGTTAATCAGATGGTAGTCTGGGTAGGTAGTCAACTAGTCATGTTAGTCTTTTTTTAACTGTTATTTTACATGTAGTTGATAGTTAGTAGAGTGTAGTTCAGAAGAAACCCTCGTTATAGACCCCAAAAGGTCTCCTGGTATCTGTTCTTCCTATGTATTCCTATGTATTCGCCTCCTCCTCCTCCTTTCAGCAGATACCCT
>JACEEZ010007556.1:205000-219494 GCA_016584305.1 Chionoecetes opilio
TCCCTTCCTTCCTTCCTCCTGATTCCTCCTCCTCAACAATATGATTTAACATGTATCAATAATGACATTGAATTACTTACTATTAGAATTATTACTGAATCTATCAGTTTTCTGATTTGTGCAATATATAAGACCAATAGTAAACATATTGCAGTAGACGAATTCACGAATGTCATAAATACAGCATTACAAGACAAAGCAAAACAGAATAAAATAATACTCATAGGAGACATTAATATAAACTTACTTGAGCATACAACCCATACACCAACAAATAACTTTTTAGCAAACATTCAAACTTTAAATTTTGTTCCTCACATCTCCAGACCCACTAGATTTCCAGATAGTTTAAATTTGGGTGACCCTTCTCTCCTAGACCATATATACACTAATTTTGTGGAAAGTTTACCGCAGGTATTGTACACTTTCCCATTTCGGACCATCTTCCTATTTTCTTAATATTTCCTTCCCCCAAAAAAAAATCAAAGCTCAATAAATAGAATTCAAGAAATGTAACTCCTAATAATAAGGAGCTTTTCTCTCAAAAACTTCACACCATATTATGGAACACACTCTTATCTTCACAAGATATAAATTTAAACTTTAATACATTTCTAGACAAACTGAGTAATTTATACAATGAATGTTTTCCCAAATAAAAACAAAATATATTTCTGAAAAACGGCTACATAACCCTTGGATAACGTCAGCTGTAATTAAATCGGTCAAGACCAAAATAATCTATTTAAGACTATAAAATAGGTGTTGTCTCTGAAAGTTATTATAAAAAATACCGCAATGTCCTAAATAGGATTATAAAAAATCATAAAATTTCATACTATATGTCGATATTTACAAAACTTTAAAAATGATACACGCAAAATATGGAAACCATAAATCAGCTGAAAAATAACTATAAAAAAAACTTATCTCAGTTACATAACAATGAATAATAAAGTAATGAGATGCCCATCCGATATTGCAAGGCCTTCAATAAGTATTATACAGATATTGCTTCCAATTTAGATAACAAACATCCCACCTTCCGATATTAACCCACTTGACTTTCTGAGAGGTAATTATCCAACATCAATGATTGTTCCTCCAGTACTACCACAAGACGTTGCAGCTGTAATAAACTCATTAAAAAACAAAAAGTGTAATACCCATGAAATTTCCGTTCTCTCCTAAAAGCTAATAAAGAACAAATAGCTGTTCCATTTCAATCTTGTTCAACCAGTCCATCGAAAAAGGAATTTTTCCTCAATGTTTAAACATGCAACCGTAATCCCTATTTATAAAAAAGGTCCAAAAGACAACATTGCCAATTACAGACCAATATCACTGCTAAGCACCTACTCAAAATATTCGAGAAATTAATGAAAAAAAATTCTATTAAATTTTTTAAACAAAAAATCTATTATCAACAAAGAACAATTTGGTTTTCGACAAGGCTTAAGTACCTTAGTGCTCTGACCGCCTTCACCGATAACATCTACTCTGCCCTGATGCTCAACATACAATGCTCACTATTTATATAGACTTTACTAAAGCTTTTGATACAGTGAAACATGATATTTTACTACAAAATTGAAACATTATGGTATACGTGGCATCATACATGACTGGTTCAGAGACTACCTCACCGGTTAGAACCCAAAGTACAAAATTTCAGAATTGTCTATCTATACCTCAACATATTCAGTACGGAGTCTCCTCAGGGTAGTGTCCTCGGTCCCATTTTATTCCTTATCTATATAAATGATCTCCCAAATGTATTACAATTTAAAAACAATACTTTTTGCTGATGACTCTACGTTATTCATTACTGGTGCAGACCCTACATCCTTGATAGAAACAGCCAACCAAGACCTAGACATTTTTATAAATGGTGTTTGAGTAATAGACTACCGTCAATTTAAACAAAACTTATTATATGCCTTTACCAACAAGGCGACTAAAATTCTTCCTACTCTGATATACAACAACAATGTCATCAACAGAACTAACCAACACAAACTACTAGGTGTAACTTTTGATGATAACATATCCTTTAAGCCACACATTAATGAATTATGTCTTAAATTGTCTAGAATCGTATCTCTATTATATCAAATTAGAGACCTTATGCCTAATAATATACTTAAAATTCTCTATAATGCCCATGTATTGCCACACTTTCAATATTGTACTCCAGTCTGGTGCAACACATATCCCACTCATTGCTTCCCCTGTTCCGGCTACAAAAGAAAATAATTAGGATCATTACAAATTCGGGGCTACTTTGTCATACTCACCCTTTATTTAAGAATATGAACATCTTGAAATATTTGACATAAACAAATTACAGATTGGAATATATATGCACAAATTAGTTACTGGTGGTCATTATATTAACTTGCTCCCTCAACATAACTACCCCACCCGCAACTGTGAACACCTCCGTGTACCACAACATAACCTGACAGTTTTTCAACACTCACTAGCCTACTCTGGTCCTAAGATATGGAATAATATACCCGACTCTGTTAAGACCCTACCAACATTATGTTCATTTAAAAGGCAATACAAAAAGTATTTATTGTCCCAGTACTGACAAGATATTTGTTCTAATATTTGTTCTAATATATTTCTAATGATGGTCATGTAGATTTATTACAGTGCCAACAATACATTTTATTAGCATTCTACAAATGAATTTTTGAGCAATTGTCTATGTATTTCTCCTGATTTTTGTTTTTGTTTGTGTTTTTGTTTTGTTTACCTTGTTTTTCTAGTTTTTCTTGTTTTTCTTTTTTTTCTTTTTTTTTCTTCTTCTTTTATGTAATTGGTAGTGACGTCCTAGATAAACTTGTTTGTAAACTACAGAGATGCTGCCCGAATAGCCGTATGGCTTCGTATGGGCTGCTTACACAAATTATGTTATATAACTATTAACGTATGTATTATGTATGGTAAGCATATTAAAGTGTTTCAAGTGTTTCCTTCCTTCCTTCTTTCCTCCCTTCCTTCCTTCCTTCCTTCCTTCCTTCCTTCCCCCCTTCCTTCCTTCCTTCATCTTTTACTCTTATTAGGACCATTTCTCTCCTTGCTTTACAACCCTCCTTCCTTTCCTTCTTTTCTCCTCTTCCTCATTCTCCATGTACTTATCCTTACCTCTTCTTCCTTACCCTTTCCTCCTCTTCCTTCCTTCCTTCCTTCCTTCCTTCCTTCCTTCCTTCTTTCCTCCCTTTCCTTCTTTTCTCCTCTTCCTCCATTCTCCATCTACCCTTACCTCTTCTTCCTTCTTTCCATTCTTCCTCTTCCTTCTTTCATCCCTCCATTCCTTCTCTTCCTTCTTCCTTCCCTCCATTCCTTCTCTTCCTTCTTCCTTCCCTCCACTCCCCTTCTCTTCCCTCCATTCTTCCTCTTCCTTCCTTCCCTCCATTCCTCCTCCTTCTCTCCATTCCTCCACTTTTACCTCCACTTTCCCTCCACGCCTGTAGGTTTTTCCCTCCCTTTTTTCCGGCCTTGGTTAGGGTAAGGTAATGCGATTTAATTTTAAAGGGCGGAGGGAGGGAGGGAGGGAGAGGGAAGGTAAGAGGGGAGGGAGGGAGGGGAAGGGCGTGTGTTATAGAATGAGGGTGATAGAGAGGAAGTGGGAAGATTAGGTGAAGAGGGGAGAGAGAGAGAGAGAGAGAGAGGTATATTTCAACCTAAAATCGAAAAAAATTGTGGAGAGATAGAAAAAAAGAGAGAGAGAGAGAGAGGTATATTTCAACCTATAATCGAAAAAAATTGTGGAAAGAAATCAGAAAAGATATTTTTTTTGTTTTATGTATCACTAGCCGCAAAGCCGCCCTCCGGGCGGCCTTTTTGGCTAGCTCCTGCGGAGGGCTATTGGTGGGCCTTCGGCCCACACCTGTGTTGGGGGCCTTCGGCCAAAATCAAAACCCAGACTCTCCAGATAAAACCCATTACCCACCACCTGCCAAACCCAAAACACAGACTCTCCAGATAGCCCCTTCTATTTTTCCTGAATTTGTATGTATTCCCCCCACCCATTCACCACCCTTTAAACCCATCACCCCCCCCATTCACTCACCATTACCATCCTCCCCCCCCCATTCACTCCCCATTACCCACACCCCCCACCCATTCACTCGACCCCATTACCCATCACCCCCACCATTCCCATCACCAACCCATCCCACCACCATTCACTCACCCATTACCCATCACCACACACCCTTCACTACCCATTACCATACCACACACCATTCACTACCATTACCCTCCCCCCCCACCCATTCACTCACCCATTACCCATCACCACCCCACCCTTCACCCCACCCATTACCCATCACCACACACCCATTCACTCACCCATTACCCATCACCACACACCCATTCACTCACCCCCATTACCCTTTCACCCCCCACCTATTCCCTCACCCATCACCCATCACCCCCAAACCCATCACCGCCACCCATTCTCTCACCCATCACCCCACACCCATTACCCATCACCCCACCCATCACTCACCCATTACCCATCACCCTACATCAAGGTTTCCTCAATTCCAATGATCTAAACTGGAGAAATTTCCAGTGGTCGCTGGCAGTTTTTAAATCAAAGGTTGGTCTAAATGTGTTTTGGCTCCGCGACTAATATTTTTTATAAATTAATTTCGCGATAAACATTGATACACCGCATCTGAATACCAAAAAATTAAATTCTTCTGTTGTTCTACTAATTATATGGATGACATGCATTACGATGGAACGTTCTATAATAGCAATTTAATGCAAATTACTCCTCGAGTAGCAAAGCTTATATATTTTTTACATGTATATTTTGGCATGTAAAATTTGGGTGATTTACACTGTTTTCTAAGACAGTAACTGCTGCGTCTGGCAAACGCTTGACAAAAAACAATAAGCAATGCCTTGGAAAACGAAGAAAAAAGAAAGCCGAAATCGGCTTGTTGCTGCGACAATGTAGGTTATAATTGTGGAGGGGACACGCCGCGGCTGGGGTGGTGGCGGGGGATTGTGGCGGGGAGATTGAATCAAAACATTGCCACTTCACGCGTCGAACTCATTGCACTTCCAGGCTTTCTATCTGATTGAAACAATAATAACAGGAAAATATGACTGCCTAGGTATAGATAACTTCTAAACATTCGTTATTTTACTATATAATATCATAGAGAGCATTTACCTCGCCTCCTCAACTAAAACCTACTTGGTTATTTGGTTATATACAATGTTTTACAGAATCAGGCTTCTATACAAATATACATATAGAAGAAATCGTTTTTAAATTATACTTTTGTGTTTTAAAGTGCAGTGGAATAAGCCCATATTTTGTTTTCCAGTAGACCAACTTGTTATCAAAAAGTGAGTTAAAACTGCCAGCGACCGGGGATTTTGGGTTCCAGTTCTCTCGAATTCTCGCAACCCCCCTTTTTTTTCTTCACAGTTTCCGCTAATAGGCTGCTAAAAAAAAGAAAAAAAAAAGTGATGGATCATCCCATAAGTGGGTTTAAAACCTTCCCCTGGTCAACCTGATTCCAAAATTGTGACATATGAATGGGGGTTCCGCCACAGGGGGCGGCACCTATCGCGGACAGACAGACAGACACACACACACACACACACACACAAACCACACACACACACACACACACACACACACACACACACACAAACCCCCACACCCCACACACACACTTTCGCTTATATTTTTTATAGATTATAACAGATTATTATGATTATTATTACTACTACAATTTTGATAATAATGACAGTAAAAATGATGATAGGACTACATTGGGTGGTTACTCCTATCATCATCATCATCATCATTCATCATCATCATCATCCCTATCATCACTCATCATCATCATTTTTTATCACCACCACAACTATCACCAACATTTCTTCGCCAACTTTATTTTTCTAAAACAATTCTCTTCACATTAAACTTATTTCCCGGAATTTTCATCACAATTCATTATAAAATGTAGCGAAAAATTTGTAAGTCGTGACGTTATTGTTGAGTGGAGAGAGAGAGAGAGAGAGAGAGAGAGGTAAATAGTGGAGGAAACGGAGAGAGAGAGGGGGGGAGAAAAAAGTGGTGGTGGTGGGGTGGTGACAGAGAAGTGATGGTTGATCTTGTGTTTGGTGCTGTGTGCAATCAGGAAGTGAGTTGGTGTGCTTGTGGTGTGGTGATGGTGGGATGGTGATGGTTGGTGGTGGTGATAAGAGGGAGAGAGAAGTTAGTATTGTTTCGAGGAGATTATTGGTGAATTGTGCTTCTATATAGTGACTGTTTCTCTCTCTCTCCTCTCTCTCATCTTTTATCTCTTCTCTCTCCCCTCTCTCTCTCTCTCCTCTTCTGTCTGTCTATATTTGTGTATGTGTGTTATCACCCATGGTCTTGTACCCTGTCTTTGTGTGGTTTGTGTTTGTTGTGCAGTGCGGTCTTGCCCAAGGTTGCGGGCAATGACACACACCACACACACACAACACACACACACACACACACACACACACACACACACACACCACACACACACACACCACACACCACACACACACGGCCTGATAAATTGTAGTTCTGGTTTGATTTGCTATTTCCACTCATAAATCAAATCGGGCTTCGGTACCTTTCTCTAGTCCTATCTCTAGTCACTATTCTCGCCACTCTATCTCTAGTCACTATCTCTAGTCACTATCTTAGTCACTATCTCTCCCCAATCTATCTCTAGTCACTATCTCTATAACTATCTTAGTCACATCTCTCGCATTTATCTCTAGTCAATATCTAGTCACTAATCTCTAGCACTATCTCCGCCAACTCATTCCTTTTAGCCACTATCTCTAGTCACTATCTCTCGCCACTATCTCTAGTCACTATCTTCTAGTCACTATCTCTAGTCCACTATCTCTCCCCAAACTATCTCTAGCACTATCTCTAGCCACTCTATCTTTTAGCCACCTTCTATGTCCCCGGGATCTCTCGCCACTCTTAGTTTAGTGAAGTTTATTTACATCTCTTACAAAAACTTATAGTACCTTTAAATAATATCCACCTATCCCCCATCCTCCCCCCTCCTCTATCCCCCAATACCACTCTATTCACCAAAAAATCTATAATAAAGTGGTCAATTTTCTCTTTCTTCACCAAAGACGAAATTTTTAAGCTTCATCTTTTCTTAATATAAAAAATCTATAATAAATAAGCAAAAGTGTGTGTTGTGTCTGTCTGTGTGGTGTGGGTGCATGGGTCCCCCCCCGTCCCCCACCCATCATATGGCACATTTTTTGGAACCAGCTCGCCCAAGGGAATTTTTAAGCCCACTTAAGGCGGCGTCACACTACACTTTTCCGTCTAGTTATGAACTTCGTCGCTCTGACTAGTTTTTTCTCGCTCTGCTATTAGTCCGTCTGCATCAGTCAATCTGAGTCATCGCTCTGATCGTCTTTGTCTGCAAAGTTGAAGTCAACTTTCTTAGTCAAATCAAAACCCTAGTGTTTCTTTAAAAGATTTCATAAAATCGGAAAGTTTTTGCAATTAAAATTAAATACTTTTAAAGTATTTAAATATTAAAGTGACTATTGTAATGTAGTACATTTAAAAAACCCGGGTTTTCTATAAAACACCCCAACAGTCTCTCGCATGACTGTTGAAAGATTTACTACAAAGAGTCAACTCCCCGAACCCCTGACACACAGGGGTGTTAAGAATTATGAATGTTTAGAGTGGGGGAAAGTTTTGCTAAAAAGATCAGCTCACCAAAAACAACCCTGAACCAGTGGTGTTAAGAACGAATGCCTAAGTGGGGGGAAAAGATTTACTAAAAAGGTGACCTCCCTCACCACCCTGACACCAGTGGTGTTTAAAAATTATAAATTTTTAGAGGTGGGAAAAGATTTACTACAAAGATGACCTCCCCAAACCACACCCTGACACACATGGTGTTAAGAATTAGAATTTTTTAGATTTGGGGAAAAAAGATTTACTAAAAGATGACCTCACCACACCCCCCTGACACACAGGGGGTGTTAAAGAATTATGAATGTTTAGAGGGGGGGAAAAGATTTACTAAAAAAGGTTTACCTAAACCAGACCACCCTGACCACAATGGTGTTAAGAACCATAACCCTAGGTGTAAAAAAGGTTTTATACCCGTTCTAAACTCACCAGACACACCCGACACACGTGGTGTTAAGAATTATAAATTTTTGAGTGGGGGGAAAAGATTTACTTAAAAGAGTAACTCCCCGAACACACCCTGACACCAGGGTTTTAAAGAAAAAAATAAATGTTTAGAGTTGGGAAAAGATTTTACAATGGGTCACCTCCCATACACACCCTACACCCGTGGTGTTAAGAATTATAAGGGTTAGAGTGTGGGAAAAGATTTGCTACAATGGGTCACCTCACCACACACACCCTGACACACAGTGGTGTTAAAATTAGAATGTTTAGAGGGGGAAAAGTTTATACAAAGAGGACCTCACCAGACCACCCGACACACGTGGTGTTAAAAATCATGAATGCCTAGAGTGTGGGAAAAGATTTACTTCAAAGATAAAACTCCCCGAACACACCCTGAACACGTGGTGTTAAAATTGAATTTTTTAGAGTGTGGGAAAAGATTTGCTACAAGGGGTCCCTCCCCAAAACCACCCTGACACACAGTGGTGTTAAAATTAAAATTTTTTAGAGTGTGGGAAAAGATTTATACAAAGAGTGCCTCACCAGACACCCCCTGACACACAGGGTTTAAGAACCTGAATGCCTAGAGGGGGGAAAAGGGTTTTATACCCCATTCTGAACTCCCCAACACCCCCTGACAACATGGTGTTAAGAATCATGAATGCCCCCTAACCAAACCAAAACTTAACCTCATTTATCTGTTTTAAAAAAATTCATTGCACAAAAAACAAAAATACAGGCACAGGAAAGCACAGCAAAGAAACGGCAATAAAAGAATAAGTCCCCTACATTTCCTATTTCGGTAACTATGTTTTTGGGTGCTATCCGCAGAAGTTGGCGGGTCCACAGGCCTTTCAGTTATTTTTTTTACGATGTCATAAAGAAATTGTTCTACTACAACTTAATGCATTACAAGGCACGAATTATAGCCGTCGGTAATAAAGGACAGAGTTTCGCGGTCGTTTTCAGAGACAAAAACTTTTTTTTTTTTTGGGCCTACAATAGGGTTTCGTGTTTTAAAGGGGATAGTTTTATTTTTCGCAAAGAAAAAAAAAAAAAAAAAAAAAAAAAAAAAAAAAAAAAAACTAACCTTCCCTTTTATATTTTAATGAAACCTAACCTAAAACCCTTTGGCTTTAATGAAACATAACCCAAACTTATAGGTTTTAATGAAACATAATCTTAACCACAAAGTGGTTTAAACCCCAAACCACAAAGAAACCCTGTTTGTTTACGCGAACAGCTGACTGGTGAGCGGCAACGATTTTTTGGGGTGTGACGGCTTGCTTCTTTGCAGTCGAAAAATTTTTAGTTTGTAGAAGTCGCTGAAAAAAAAATGCGGAAAAGTGCTAGTGTGCGCCCCCTTTATGAATGATCCGATGACTTTTTTTTTTTTTTTTTTTTTAGCCCTATTGCAGAAATTTTGGAAAAAAAAAAGGGGTTGCGAGAATTTAGGAAACCCTTTATGTAGGGTGATGGAATGGGTGAGTGAAAGGGGGGGGGATGGGTAAGGGGTGGGGTGATGGGGAAGGGGTGGGGTGATGGGTGAGTGAAAGGGGGGGGGTGAGGTGGGGAATGGTGGGAGGTGATGGGGAATGGGTGGGGAATGGGGGTGTGGTGATGGGGAAGGGTGGGGGTGATGGGTAAAGGGTGATGAAGGGGGGGGTGATGGGTAAAGGGGTTAATACATACATTTCTACATCCATGATTTTAGGGAAGTTTAAGGGGCTATCTGGAGAGTGTGTTTGGTGGGCCTTTGGCCCACCAAACACCTCTCCAGAAAGCTGTGTTTGGGTGGGGCCCAAGGGCCCCCCAATAGCCCTCCGCAGGACTACCAAAAAGCCGCCCGGAGGGGCGGCTTTGCGGCTAGAAATAATAAAATAATTACTATAAAGTCTCTATAAAAAAGATGACAGTAAATTTTTCCTTCTTTTCCCCCTAGATAACATTTAAAAGTCCCAACTGCAAAAATGTCGCCACCCCCAAAATTTTACGAATGATAGCCCCTATGATTTGTCTTGTGCCACTGTAGATAATACACAGTAGTTTATATCATGACTGTATAATCTACCCTGTTTCAGCGTTGTTCTATGCTTTGTATCTGCAAGTATAGACGGTTTCAAATTTCGCTACTCGTATTTTTTCGGGCGACGACGACGGCGGGAGGACACTCAGAACATAAACACTAGCTGCTAGCTGGCGACCTTAGTGTAGGTCGCCACTCGGGTTATATTTTTGTAATTTGTTCATTTATAGCCATACTATGACACAGATGAAGACACAAAATGACACAGACATTCCAGATAGCCCCTTCTAACTTTCCTGAAATCATGGATGTAGAAATGTAAGTATTACCAGACGTCTGGAAATTGAAAAAAAAGTTGTCCTGGCGACTTTAGTGTTATCTACGGTAGTGGTAGAATTTAAGTATTAATTGAAAATATATTGTTGGTGTCTGAGTGTTTTTCAAGTAACCTCTAGCCACTTCATGATATCAATATAATCACTATTTTAACGGTTAACCCACATACACACTACTACTACTACACAGTATACCTCCTAATAACGTCCTCCTAGACATAACTCCATAGACTCCATTGAATAAATCATTAATCACTTTGGGACCTAAATGCCTTCACTTATCTACCTGTTAAAACCCCTTGAGGGGCCCAAACGTAATTTTCATTGTAATTTTGGGGACCATTAGACGAATTTAATTAATATAAGCAATATTTTATAGATATGACTTATTTAGTATCCTTGTCCACTAGCTAATTTGGGTTTTTTTAAGTAACTTGTAATTTTAGGCAACAACAGCGTTTTATATAAAAAAGGAAAAAGATCTGGCGTGGGGGGTTTTAACCTTTTGTGTCATAAATAACTTTAAAAAAAAAATAAAAATAATAACCACTTTTTTAAACCCACAACCACACAACCCCCCCCAATCAAAAACCACACAGGCCCCTTCCTTCTATAGCTTACTAGGGTCTTTTTTTTTTATTAGGGTCAAAAGCAGAAAGGAAAACCACCCCCCCGCCTCCCCTTCTTTCTACGGGGCAGCTGATTGGTGCATTCCTGATCATCACTACCAATCCCAATATCTTCACTACTTACAGCGCGGACCACTGCACAGCAATCTTCACTACAAGGGTGACAAATCAAAACACCTCTGTAGGAAGATTGCTCTGTGCAGTGGTCACGCGCTTTTAAAGTATAGTGAAGATATTGTGGAATTGGTAGTGATGATACGAGGAATGCCCCAATCAGCTGCCCCGTAGACTAGAGGGGGAGGCAGGGGGCGGGGCTTCCTTACTGCATTTTGACCCTAATAAAAATAATAGACTATAGCTGATACATTAACACGCCTTCAACCCAAGCCTTGTAAAATAAGTTGTCAAAATGAAATCAGGTCAAAGATAAATAAATAATATATATAAAGACATGACTGTAAAGGCTACGTGTTTTAGACATGTCTCGGGGCTCTTAGTGACTAGAGAGTTCATGGCGTGGCTATTATGAAGAGAGGGAGAGAGGGAGGAATGTGTGTGGTGTGTGTTTTTTAAAATGTGTGTGTTTTAAACTGTGTGTGTGTGTGTGTGTGTTTTAAAATGTGTGTGTGTGCGCGTGTGTGCAATTGTGTGGTGTGTGTTGTATGTTGTATGTTGTGTGTGTGTGTGTGTATGTGTGTATGTGTGACTGTGTGTGTGTGGGTGTGGGTGTGTCTGTGTGTATGTATGTGTGTGTGTGTGTGTGTGTGTGTGACTGTATGTGTGTGTGTGGTGTGTGGGGTGTGACTGTGTGTGTGTGGTGTGTGTGGTGTATTTTGGGGTGTATATATTTTGGTGTGTGTATATATGTGTGTGTTTGTGTGTGTGGGGTGTGTGTGGGGTGTGGGGGTGTTTTAAGAGGATAATCACAGAGGCAAATGTCCATGCTTGTCTTGTTAAATATTTTTTGCCTTCCTTCCTTCTTTCTTTTTTTATTCACTGCTTCTTACATCTCTAGTGCCTTCCATTCATTCTCTCAATTTATTCTTTTTTTTACACTATCTTCTTCTATTTGTCTTCTATCTTCTATCTATCTTCTATATTCTATCTATCTTCTATCTGTCTTCAAGCTATCTTCTATCTTCTATCTGTCTTCAAACTATCTTCTATCTATCTTCTATCTTCTATCTGTCTTCTATATTCTATCTATCTTCTATCTTCTATCTATCTTCTATCTTCTATCTGTCTTCAAGCTATCTTCTATCTGTCTTCAAGCTACTTCTATCTATTTCTATCTTCTTCTGTCTTCTATCTTCTATCTATTTTATCTGTCTTAAAGCTATTTCTATCGTCTTCAAGCTATTTTCTATCTATCTTCTATTTTTCTTCTGTCTTAAAGCATTTCTTCTGTCTTAAAGCTATTTTATCTATTTCTATCTTCTATCTGTTTTCAAGTATCTCTATCTGCTTAAAGCTATCTTCTATCTTTTCTGTCTTAAAGCTATCCTTCTATCTGTTTTCAACATTTTCTATCTATCTTCTGTCTTCAAGCTATCTTCTATCTATTCTTCTTCTTCTATCTGTCTTAAAGCATTTCTATCTATTTCTACTTCTATTTTCAAAGCTATTTTCATCTATTTCTATCTGTCTTCTATCGTCTTAAAGCTACTTCTATTATTTTCTATCAATCTTCTACTGTCTTCAAGCATCTTCTTCTATCTTTATCTATCTTCTATCTATCTTCTTTTTCTATCTGTTTTAAAGCTATCTTCTATCTATCTTCAATCTACTTATATTTTATCTATCTTCAAGTATCTTTATCTATTTCTTCTTCAAGCTATCTTCTACTATCTTTATCTTCAAGCATCTTCTATCTTCAAGCTATCTTCTATCTTTTTCTATCTTCTATCTTCATCTTCTTCTACTTCTATCTTCATCTTTTTTCTTCATTTTCATCTTCTATTTTCCCATCTATTTCTATCTATCTTCTATTTCTATCTGTCTTCAAGCACTTTATCTATCTTAATCTATCTTCTATCTATTTCAACTATCTTCTATCTATTTTCTATCTTCTATCTTCAAGCTATCTTCTATCTATCTTTATCTTCAGCTATCTTCTACTATCTACTTCTTTTCTAGCTTTTTCTATTTTCTATCTACTTCTATCTTCTATTTTTCTATTTTCCATCTTTTTCTATCTTTCTATTTCTATCTATCTTCTATCTGTTTCAAGCTATCTTCATCCCCCTAATTTCTATCTATCTTCAACTATCTTTATCTATTTCAATCTATCTACTTCTTCAAGCATCTTTATCTTCTTCTATCTTCAAGCTTTTTCATCTATTTTCTTCTAGCTTTTTCTTCTATCTTCTATCTATCTTCTATCATCTTCATCTTCTATCTTCTTCTTCTCACTTCTTCTATCTATCTTCAATCTTCTTCAAGCTATCTTTATCTTCTTCATTTTTATCTTAAAGCATCTTTTTTATTTCTATCTTCTATCTTCCATCTTCTATCTATCTTCTATTTTTTATTTCTTCAACTTCTTCTTCTATCTTCTCTATTTTCTACTTCTTCATCTATCTTCTATCTTCTATCTCAAGCTATTTCATCTATTTCTATCTTCAGCTATCTTCTGCTATCTTCATTTTCAAGCTATTTTCTAGTATCTTCTATCTTCTACATTTTTCTATCTTCTTCATTTCTATCTTCTATCTGTTTTTCAAGCTATTTTCTATCTATCTTCTATTTTATCTTCTTCTATCTTCTATCTGTTTTCAAGCTATCTTCTATCTGTTTTTAAACTATCTTCTATCTACTTAAATCTATCTTCTATCTACTTCAAGCTATTTTCCTATTTTTTATCTTCTATCTATCTTCTATTTTCCCAAGCTATTTTTCTATCTTTAGCTATCTTCTATCTCTACCTATTTTCTATTTTTCTAGCTATCTTCTATCTGTCTTTTTTACCCTTTTCCCTTCCCTTTCCTTCCTTTTTTTCCCTTTTTCCCTACTTTCCATTTTCTATTCTCTACTGTTTTTGTTGACGTTTAGTTTTCGTCTCATTTATTTTTTTTTTTCATTTTTTTATTTTATTTTTTTTATTTTTGCTTTTGTTGTTTATGTTTGTTAACCCTACTGTTCTATAATTTTGTTTTTTTTTTTTTTAATGATATTTCTTAGATTTTTTCCTCTCTCTCTCTCTCTCCTTTTTTCTCTCTCCCCTCTCTCCCCCTTTTCCTCTCTCTCTCTCCCCCCCTCCCCCCTCTCTCCCCTTAAAGGGGTTTAATTTTTTTTT
>JACEEZ010007558.1:0-15175 GCA_016584305.1 Chionoecetes opilio
AAATTTGTTGTTAGTGTTGCTAGGACCAACTGGGGGTGCCAAAGGAGGAATGACCCCCCAGAAAGGGGTGAGGGGTCTGAAAATTGGGACCCCATCTTTTTCTGTTAATCTGATACCTATAGAAGCCAGAACTGCAAAAAAATCAATTTTAGCACAAAAATCCTACGGGAATACATGGCATACCACACTATTAGCGTACACTCGCTGCGCTGTCTTAGGCGGAGCGAAATTTGCTTCCGAAAATGTCCACCTAGCGCTAAGATGGTCTTAGTCCCCTAAGATGGTCTTAGTAGTGTTCGAAATGCCCCCCTGGGCGTGAAGGGGTTAAATACTGTTACGAAACCAGGGGGGGGGGGTCATCCACCACCCTCCGCTTCGTCACACTCTCACGGCTCGGGGCAATGGAGGGGACGGGAAGGACTGCAGGGAAACCCTTTAGTGCTGTGCACGGCTTTTATTTACCCTACCCACTGTACAATATTTACAAGGCACGCAGGCCAACAATTCACTGTCTCTCTCACCCGCGTATTACTTACTACGCGCATAGTTTATCACCACAACACAGGGTACACGCTCGCCGTATCAACACTGTGTCCCAACACACTGTGTAGCCTGCGATACACAACACAGTCTCTCTCGCCCGCGTTACGCACAGTCTCTCTCGCCCAACACAACACAAGTCAGTCTCACGTAAGGGCGCCGCCCTTGCAGCCGTGACCCCACCCCACAGTCGCCACCACTGAGCCGGAAGGCCACGCCGTGCCCAACACAGGGCCACTCTCGTCCCCCTTCCAACAAGAAGGGGAAGACGCGCCTTTTCCAGGGCGGGTAATGCGAGGCGCAATGGTCACGGTAATCCTGCAGGAGGGCCTGTCCACCCGTCTTGGCTGTGTTGATCCTACACACTCCCGTCTGCTCCGCCAAGCCAGCACCACGTCGGTTCCCCCCCATTCTCTGGGCCAATGGGAGGAAAGGACGTGGCGACCCGACCCGTGGTTCGAACCACCACCGGCGAGGCCCCAGAGGTACAGGCGAAGGGCCCTTGCCTTGTCCGCTAGTACCCACGAAAAAGGCCCTTCGTAACACTGCCCCCCTCCACGTGAGTAGTGGCGACCTCGCCACGACAACATCAAACCCCGACAGGGGAGTTCCAACCCCGACAGGGGAGTTCCATCCCCGGGAGTTCCATCTGCTTCCGGGTGTTCCACCTCCGGGTGTTCCACCGCCTCCGGGAGTTCCACCGCCTCCGGGAGTTCCACCGCCTCCGGGAGTTCCACCGCCTCCGGGAGTTCCACCGCCTCCGGGAGTTCCACCGCCTCCGGGAGTTCCACCGCCTCCGGGAGTTCCACCGCCTCCGGGAGTTCCACCGCCTCCGGGAGTTCCACTACCTCCGGGAGTTCCACTGCCTCCGGGAGTTCCACTGCCTCCGGGAGTTCCACTGCCTCCGGGAGTTCCACCTCCGGGAGTTCCACTGCCTCCGGGAGTTCCACTGCCTCCGGGAGTTCCACTGCCTCCGGGAGTTCCACCTCCGGGAGTTCCACTGCCTCCGGGAGTTCCACCTCCGGGAGTTCCATCCCCGGGAGTTCCACCTCCGGGAGTTCCGCCTCCGGGAGTTCCACTGCCTCCGGGAGTTCCACTGCCTCCGGGAGTTCCACTGCCTCCGGGAGTTCCACCTCCGGGAGTTCCACTGCCTCCGGGAGTTCCACCTCCGGGAGTTCCATCCCCGGGAGTTCCACCTCCGGGAGTTCCGCCTCCGGGAGCGCCGTAGCCTCCGGGAGTTCCACCTCCGGGAGCTCGACCACCTCCGGGAGCTCGACCACCTCCGGGAGCTCGACCACCTCCGGGAGCTCGACCACCTCCGGGAGCTCGACCACCTCCGGGAGTTCCGCTGCCTCCAGGAGTTCCACTGCCTCCAGGAGTTCCACTGCCTCCAGGAGTTCCATCCACAGGAGTTCCGCCTCCGGGAGTTCCACCTCCAGGAGCGCCACAGCCTCCGGGAGTTCCACCTCCGGGAGCTCCACCTCCGGGAGCGCCACAGCCTCCGGGAGTTCCACCTCCGAGAAGTCCACCTCCGGGAGCGCCACAGCCTCCGGGAGTTCCACCTCCGAGAGTTCCACCTCCGGGAGCCCCAGAGCCTGCCGCGTCTGGGCAACCAACAGCTGGGTCTGGTCCTGGAACTGCTGCTTCAGTAGTTCCGCCAAGTCACCCAGCGTGGTCGGGCTGCTTACTGCGGCGGCAGGGTCAGCCATCTTGCCTGACGCCTTGGAGCTCAGTCACAGAGTCCCTTCCCCCACAGCCTCGCCGTCTCTCCAAAGCCCACGATCCCACTTCTGACACCAATGTTACGAAACCAGGGGGGGGGGGGTCATCCACCACCCTCCGCTTCGTCACACTCTCACGGCTCGGGGCAATGGAGGGGACGGGAAGGACTGCAGGGAAACCCTTTAGTGCTGTGCACGGCTTTTATTTACCCTACCCACTGTACAATATTTACAAGGCACGCAGGCCAACAATTCACTGTCTCTCTCACCCGCGTATTACTTACTACGCGCATAGTTTATCACCACAACACAGGGTACACGCTCGCCGTATCAACACTGTGTCCCAACACACTGTGTAGCCTGCGATACACAACACAGTCTCTCTCGCCCGCGTTACGCACAGTCTCTCTCGCCCAACACAACACAAGTCAGTCTCACGTAAGGGCGCCGCCCTTGCAGCCGTGACCCCACCCCACAGTCGCCACCACTGAGCCGGAAGGCCACGCCGTGCCCAACACAGGGCCACTCTCGTCCCCCTTCCAACAAGAAGGGGAAGACGCGCCTTTTCCAGGGCGGGTAATGCGAGGCGCAATGGTCACGGTAATCCTGCAGGAGGGCCTGTCCACCCGTCTTGGCTGTGTTGATCCTACACACTCCCGTCTGCTCCGCCAAGCCAGCACCACGTCGGCTCCCCCCCATTCTCTGGGCCAATGGGAGGAAAGGACGTGGCGACCCGACCCGTGGTTCGAACCACCACCGGCGAGGCCCCAGAGGTACAGGCGAAGGGCCCTTGCCTTGTCCGCTAGTACCCACGAAAAAGGCCCTTCGTAACAATACGAATGGTTACCTGACCCGTCTTCATGTACGTTTAATTACCGTCAATAATACTATAGTCGCCACTGCACTAATGTCGCCAAGCGCTATATTAGCACCACTAAAGACTTGCATGTGCCACTACTCCCAACTCACGCTCAAGTTCTCAGAAGAGGAAGAAGAAGAAGAAGAGAGCAAAAGGGTTCGGGAGACACGAGCGTCCGCCCCAGCCTAAAACAGCTTTTTGGGGTAAGTGACATTTACAGCGTCTTTATTCCCCTGATAACAAACCTATGTCGCCAGCTCCCACAAAATGTCGCCAGGCCCCAAATATTAGGGAATTTGATAGCCTCATACTGCTGTTTGTCCTTGGGGGGGGCCAAAAAGGGGGGGGGAGGGGGGAAAAATAAAACAGTAGTTTATATCAGGGGACTGTAAGGGCCCTAGGGTTTCGGGGGTTTTATGCTTTTAGCGGCGAGTATATAGACGGTGGTTTTAGGGGACGCCCTCGGGGGATGTTTTGTCATTGTTCATTTATACCCCCTCCCTATGACACAGATGAAAAACAAAATGACACAGACTCCCCAGAAACCCCCTTCAAACCCTTTCCCGAAATCATGGATGTAGAAAGTAACTTTTAAACCCCCCACCCCCACGTCTATACACAGAACAAAAATTTGGCCCTGGCAAACTTTAGTTTTATCTACGGTATTTAGTAAAGTTAAAATCGAGCTGGGGACAAAAAGACTATGGTTTAAATATAGACTACAAAAACAACTTTTTGGTATACGAATCACTGGTTTTACGAAAAAACTTGTGTACGAATGACCACCCCACACAGACACAAAAACCCGGGTAGGAGCGGGGCGGTCAGGCTTATGCCCGTCCCCAGGGGCTGACACCCGGGGGGGAAGCAGCTTTTTTTATCGAATCAGGGGGCTGGGGCATTCGTACACAAGTTTTTTCGTAATGTGGTTCATCCCCAAAAAAAGTGGGTAAATTTTTACGATAGAACCAAAATTTCCCCCTACACAATGGGGGAGCAGGGTTTTTTTGTTCACCTTATTGTATTTAAGAGACTTTTTCCCAATTGGGGCTTTCCGTCGAAAGACAATAGTTTCGGAGATATAGAAACATTTTAGGTGGGGGGGGGAAAAATACTTCCCCTTTTTTACAAAATCCCTCCCTTCCCCCTCTTGTAAAACCTGCACCCGTTTTTGGTTTCGGAGGCGCCCCCTTTGGCTCCTTTAAAATTTCCCGAAACCAACCTAACCAAACCCAAAAACCTAAATTTTTCCAAACCCAAACCCCTTACCAAACCCTTTAACCCCCCTAACTGGGTACAATAATAAAAAGTGTAAAAAAAATAAAAACCCCCAAAAAGCGAGGGAAGGCCCACAAGAAAAAAAAAAGGAGGGAGGCATTTCTTTAATACAAGGAGTTTGTATTCTTCCTCCCTTTTAAAATTTTTCTATATCCCCAAAAAATTTTGATTAGCGCGGAAAGCTCGGGAGAGGGGAAGTCTCTTAGAATACCATAAGGTAAAAAAAAAAACCATGCTCCCTTTGTTAGGGAATTTTTGGTTTTGTAGTAAAAAAAATACCAAAAGTTGTTCGTAGTTATACAATGAAACCCATAGTGTTTCGTCCACTCAGCTCAGAGTTTAACAGATACTAGATTTCCCCAAACGACACCAGGTATGTACAAAAAAAACTAAAAACAGGAACAAAAACGACTAAAAAAAACCTGGGTACGAAACAATGGTAAATTTTTAGTGTTTCCCCATACTCTCCCACTTCCCCCAAGCGGGTTTTTGGGGCCCCCTGGGGGAATGGGGGGTTCTCGGGTGGGGAGCAAATAATGCCCGAAACCGAAATTTTAAAGAGTTGTGTAAGGGGGGGTGGAAAAATTCCCCCTAGATTAGGGTAATTTGGGGAATCTAGAAAAATTTTGCCTAAAAAAAAAAGAAACCAAAACCTAGTGGGGGCTTGACCCACCGAAAACCCAAAACCCCAACCCAAAACCTAACTTAATTTAATTTAAATTCAACCCTAAAAACCCAAACCTAAAAAAACCCTACCCTACCCAAATAAACTACCCTAACAAAACCAAAATTTAAAACCAAAACCAACTAGCGGGGGGTAGGAGGGGTTTTTCGACACATCAGTCATCTTTCTTTTGAGGATCGTCATTTTCCCACAGTCTTGGACTGGGAAAAAAAAACCCAATCCTTTTTTTCCCTGGATCTGGGGAATTTTTAAAAACACCCCTAACTAAAAATTTTTGGGGTTTTGCGACGAAATTTTTTTACCCCACCCAAAATATCCCCCCTTTCCGCCAGGCCCCCAAAAGTTTTTTTGGGGGGGGGAAGGGGGGGGAGTAGGGCCAAACACTAGAATAATACCGAAACAACTTGTGTACAAAAACCCCCCTTAAAACCAATCAGGGTTTTTTCCCTTCCCAGCCAAAAATTAGGGGAATTGCTGACCTTAGGGAAGGGGATTTTAAAGGGCAATAAGGAGAAAAGCGGGGCCGTAAACCCCCGAAAACAGTGAAAAAAGGTGGAAATAATGGGTAATATTTCCGGTTTTTTGGTATTTTTAAAACCAGTCATTGAGTCCGAGGCCCAAAAAGAAAACTTTTTTTCCCGGAAAAATTTTCAGCTTTTGGGCCCATCCTCCCCCTTCCCCCAAAAACAAGCCCCCAGCCCGTGGGAATCGGGTTTTTTGGGGGGGGAAAAAAAATCAACGTGGGGAAAACAATTTTTGATTTTTAGGAGTCAAAAATTCCCAAGTTTCTAATTAATTTCCCTAAATCTAGGGATTTTTAAACCTAAGCACTAGGGGGGGAGGGCTCCGCCCCCCGACCCCCCGGTAAAAAACCAAAAACAAAACCAAAATAAAACCCGGGCCCTTAGCTTTAAAACTCCGCCCCTCAAAAAACAAAACCAAACCTCCTTGCGGGGGGGGGGTTTCCGCCCCCCCTCGACCCTCGATTTTCCCCCCCAAATAGGAAACCCCTATAAAAAATTTTTCCCCTAACCTCTTGGGGGGGGGGGGGGTTTCCCACACCCCCCCCCCTTATTTCTGTTTGTGGGGATGCCCAAAACTCCCCGCGTTTTTTGGGACATAAAAGGGAAAATCCAACCCAAATTTTCCCCGGATTCGGGGAAAAATTTTTAAAAACACCCCAAACCCCAAAAAACGTTGTGGTTGCGACGCATTTTTTTGTACCCCACCCAAAATATCCGCATTCCCCCAACCCTTTTTAGTTTGTTTTGGGGGCCGGGGGGGAAGTCGGGGCAAAAAATAGAAAATCCCTAAAATTTTACATTTTAAAAACTAAGGACGAGAACCGGCGCGGTCTTTTCCCGATTTGGGCAAATTTTTAGAACACGACTGTGTTGGGTTTAAAGTTTTTTTAAACCTTTTCTACTGTTTTATATTTCAAAAACGAGTGTAAAAAGTAACAATGAAATTTTGGGGCAAACAAAAAAAAAAAAATAAAGGGTTGGGTTTGTTTGAGGTTAGGTTAGTTTAGGTTATTTTAATGGTTGTTTTAGGTTATTATTTTTATTTTTAACAGGGAGTTTTTTTTTACCATTAAAAAATTCAAAAAAAGTGTTTTAAATAAAAATTTGTCATCCCTTTTAATGGCCAAAATACACTATTTTTAAGGGTTGCCAGAAAAGAAAAGTTTGCATTCCATGGGGGGAAAGATAAATATAATATCTCTTTGGGGGGGAAAGCATAAACAAAAATATCCCCCAGGGGGAAAGAAATCACATAAAAATATCCCCCATGAGGGAAAGCTTTCCCCAAAAATGCAAAAGAAATAAAACTTGCTGAAAATTTTGTTCCAACTTTTTCCCCCCCACAATTTTTAAGGCCTTAAAAATTCCCCGGGCCTTACCCCCCCCCCCCCCCCCCCAACCCCCCCCCCCCCCCCCCCCCCCCCCGGGGCCCCGAGGGCCCCACGCCCTCAGCACAGACCCCGGGCACGGGGGTGGTGCTGGGGGGTGCCCCGGGTCGGGGCTCCCGGGGAAGCCCCCGGGGCCCCGTGAAGCCCCCGGGGGCCCTTTGAAGTCCCCGGGGCCCGGGGAAGCCCCGGGGCCGTATGTTCCGGAAGCCCGTGGGGCCGCAGGAAACAGAAAAAAAACATTGCATGGACGGAGAAGTGTATCCTGCGAGTCAGGATGGACAACCCAGTCCTTGTCCCCGCACCCCAAAGCAGCACGAACATTTAAATTCTTTTTTTTTTTCCCAAACCATCTCTTTAAAGGGCTAAAGTACCCCGGGGGCCCTTCCCCTGTGGGGCCCCGAAAAAAAGAAAAAAGAAGTTTGGGGTTGGGTTTTTGGGTTTGGGAGTTTTTTAGGTTAAAAAATTCAAATTTGACGGTACGCAATTCCCGGTTGGTTAAATCCAATAAAATTCTTTGGGGGAACCCGGGGGGCGCGTCCCTCGGCCCCCCCTACGCCCGCCACCCCCGAGGGTCCCACGGGCGATTTCCCCAGAAAGGCTCCTTTCCCAACCAAGCAGCCCGACAAGAAACATAAAACTTGCCCCAGCACGACCCTTTGTGGGCCCCCCCTTGGCCCCTCCCACGCCAAATTTGTCTCTACAGATAAAAACCCCGAGGGAAGGCCCGGTTTCCCATTTTTAGCGTGCCACCCCCCCAATATAGCCAAATTTTGGCGCTGAGGGGGACTAGGGCAGGAAATTTGGGGCCTCGTTTCAGTCTCAGGGTTTTGCAATCCCGCGGGATTGAAAACGAAATAAATCCCAGGGGATCCCCCAGTTTTCCCCCCGGAAAATTTATTAAAAAAGGGCTTTGATTCGTCCCCTCAAGCCACTATTAGGGGTCCATGTCTCAAAACCCATAGAGTAAAACGGGGATCACAAGGCTTTTTGAAGACCCGGATCTTTCCTTTGGGCCACAGGTCCCGAAAAAAAAATTTACTCCCGCTGAGCGAGCCCATAAAAAACCGGGGTTTATGCCAACCCCGCCCGTAAGATTTCTTGACGTGACCCGCCCCGTCATTAGGGACTGCGCTCCCAAAAGGTATGTAAAACTTTCCAAGATCTAAAGTCCTTCCACACGCAGAAAAAGGACTGTATGTTTAATCTAGAAAAGCCCCAAACACCTGGCCCTTTGGTCTTGACCCAGGAGACCTCAATTTCCAAAAGGGCTTTGCCCCCTTCGGCGCGCCTCGGGGAGCCACCCACCAGGACCTCCAAGGCTCAGCAAAGTTTAAAGGGCATCATCGGCAAAAAAAGATCAGTGTCTTGGTGTTGCCGACGGATGCTCCAAACAATCAGGGATCTACAACCTTGTCCAATACCCTCCATACAAGCGTTTAAAAAAAGGATGGGAAAGGGACCCCCCCCTTTTTTTTTTCCTCCCCCTTCCCTGTAATCACAGGAAAGAACCCGGATACACCTGCCCCCAAACTTTACAGCACTCTCAGTCCAGAATAAGACCAGTTATCAAACCCAAAAGTCCTTGCAGGAATCCCTCGAAGTGCAGAAATTCCCCCGGGGACTCACGAAGCACTGAGTCAAACCCTTCTTGAGATCAACTAGGGGTGCAAGATTCCCCCGTCAAAACCACGTCGGGTTCCCCCAGGAATGAAGCGCTAGGTTTCGGTCCGTTGTTTAAATTTTCCAGGGCGTGAACCCGATGCGAGGTTTTCTGATGCTTCAACCCGATGGGTGCGAATCCGTGTCAGAAAAAAGATGGGGGAAGCCCCCCCTTTCCTGGTAAGCTGAGGGAGTGTAATACTGGGTAATTGTTGCAGGGCCTGAGGTCCCCTTTCCCTTTCCCGATTTTGGGACAACCAGCCCCCTTTTTTCCCGTCAGGAGGAAAGGTACCTGATTTTCCCCCACGGCATTTAGGACAGCATGAAACCCGCGGATCCGCCTCCCCCCCAGCTTTAAAAAAGCTCCGCCCCTGAAAATTTCAAACAACCCGTCTTCCCTTTTCCCCCCCTCAACTTTTCTACAGCCTCTCTGACCTCCGCAAGAGAGGGTGCGCTTTACAATGGGAGGGTCGGCCCTCCATGCCCCAAAACCCCGTGGTGTGAAGCTGCTCAGTTGGGGGGGCCACCGGGGAAAAACTGCCCCCAAAATACTCAGCCCCCCGAGCCATTGGGCCCCTCCAAGGGCCGACACACCCCCGCTTAAAAGCCCGCCGAGAAGGAGACTTGGAACGGACTTCTTAAAGGGGTCGGTAGGCGGGTCGGAGGTCATTAGGTTTAAATGACCCCCGACATCCCCAGCGAGACTCCTGACAACCCCTCCTTGTCTCTCCCCAAAGGGGGGGTTTAGTCCGGGGGTGGGCAGAGCCCCGTGTGGTTTTCCCCTTTTCCCGCCAGCCTGGCAGCGTGACTCCCTCGTTTTTTTCCAGCGCCCCCGTCGAGACAAAACCACGCCTTGGGCCTTTTTGGGCCCCCCTCCCCCAATACACCCTTGGCAGCCCCGTGAGTTTTAAAGTTTGAAGGATTCCCCCAGTTCTACAGGGTCCCCCAGAGCCCCCGAGCACATCAAACCGATTTTAGGACTGCCACCGCATAATCATGAGACCTGGGCAAGTCCCTTTAGTTTCTCAAGATTTAAAACAGTTTTGGTTACCTCTTGAGATTTTTTTGGACTTGACATGAAGCTTAAGGTTTGCAACAAAAAAGTCTGTGATCTGTTCCCAAAGGGAATCAGCACTCCGGGAAACCCTTTCGGTTTTTGGGAGGATCCTCCAACGAGTATAACGAGGATGTGGTCGATTTTTTAAACTACCCCTCGGCATTTATAACCATGTCCAGCGGTGGTTTTAAACTCTGGTCTTGATACCAAGAACCCGCAATTTTAACCTTCTGGACCTTGCAAATCAGAAGCAGAAACTGTTTGGGTTTTTTGGACTGGAGCCCCTGGGGACCCCAAAACCCCAAAAATCGTTTGCCAAACTCTCACAGTGCCAGTAGTAGCATTGAAGGCCCAAAACAATGAGTTTGTCCCCGGGAAAAACCTGCAAACCCGGGTTTTGGGTTTGGGGCTGGTCAAATCTTACGGGGAAAATTTTTCCCCGGGGGGAATTTACCCTTTAAAAACGTCGTAAAAAAGCCAAATCACCGGAAAAAACAAAAGTTTTGAAAAATTTAAAGTAACCCCCCCAACCTACCCTTTCCCCTTTCCCGGCCCTTTTTAAACAAGGGGAGGGCGATTTCCTCCTCACCCAAAAAAACTTCCAAAATTTCCGAAATATTTATTTGCGACGGGAAAAAATCCCGAGAGAAAAAAAATTCTTATAATTCAAAAGGGAAAAAGAAAGCCTAAGGGCCCCTTTTGGTTTCCCGTGCTTTGTATGGGGCTCAGTGTAAATAATACCAGCACTAGTTTTTCACTCAACAATTTTTTTTGATGGGGTTTAATTTTTTTAATTTAATTTTGGTCTGGCTTTTGGGCCCCGGGAAATCAAAAAGTTATGGGTTTTTATACTGCGTCAAATCCCCTTCCCTATTCAACCCAAAATGTTATGTCAGCCAAAAAAAAATCTTTAAATTAAGTTAAATCAGAGGTATTTTTACCCATGGAACATAACCAAATTTGGGGGTTTAAAAAATGGACAGTCCGACGCAAATTTTAATTTTTTCACAAAGAAAAATCATCATTTAAAGGGCGTTGGAAAATTTTGGGTTTTCTTTTCAAAAAAGGGGGTTTCCAATTAATATTGAAAAGGGAAAAATAGTTTTTGGTATTTTTTTTATGTGATTTGACTTTTTTGGGATTTCCCTTTTTGGGCCCCAAAAACACTTGTTTCTGAGATCCCCCCAAAACATTGGATGACCTTTGGGAAAACCCGGGGGTTTTGGGGGAGGGAAACCTCAGAACGAGGGCATTTGCTGTATAAATGTGGTCCCAAAACAATCTAAAGGGACATCAAAAAAACCAAAAAAAACTTGTTTTCCTTCAAAAAAACCCCAAAAAATAACATGAATATAAAAAAAATTCTTGGGTCCTTTCCGTAGAAGAAGTTTTAACCCAGGGCAAAAAATATCAACCCTTTTAATGTAGAGTGGTTTAGAGGGTTTTCCTTCAAACCCCGGGAAATTGGGAAGTCTTGGGTGGCGACCTTTTTTTGGGAAAAGTGCCTTGTTTGGGGGACCCCCCCCATCAGGTTTAAAGGGGGACTGTTGTGTGCGTGCTTGGTGCCACAGGGGAATTTCCCAGGGCTTCTGAAGGGACTCCTTGGTGTTCCCCCCTCCTGATCCCTTGGGCCTCAAGGGGCAGTGCTGAGTTAAACCTGGGAAACCCCGCTGAGCCCCGTTCCCCAGGGCCTCTACAAGAGCAGCGGGCCTGTATAAAAATCGTGCGAGAGATGGCTGCAAAAAGCAGGCAGCAGCAGCAGGGGGTGGCCCGCACCAGGGGGCAGGGGTGCCTCTGGGGGTGGGGAGGCTGGGGGGTGTTGATCTTTCCCGAAGGGACTGGGGAAAGGGCCCTGAAACCAAGGGGGGGGGAAAAGATTCACTCAAAAAATCTCACCCCACCAGAACAAACCCAACACACACTGGTGATAAAGGGGCCCCGAAATTTCCAAAAGTGTGGGGAAAAAATTCACTCAAAAGTCCCACCCTAAACCCGACCCCAAACCCGACACACAAATGAGAAAAAGGGAAATTTTTGAATGTGAAGAGTGTGGGAAAAAAATTAAACCCAAAAATCTCAAACCCCACCACCCCACACCCTGACACACAAATGGGGGAAAGAATTATGAATGGGAAGAGGTGGGAAAAAATTCCTCGAAAAATTACCCTCAAAAAGAACAAACCCGACACACACTGGTGAAAGGGAAATTTTGAAGGGGAAGAGTGTTTGGGGAAAAAATTCACCCAAAAAGTCTACCCCACCAGGGAAAAAACCCCGACACACCCCTGGTGAAAGGAATTTTGAATGTGAAGAGTGGGGGAAAAAAATTTTTTTCGAATAAGGAAAATAAACAAACATATCTTCCGACATTTTGGCCCGAGGGGAATTTAAAAGTTTATGTCTTGGGGAAAACATTTTAAGGGCTAGGGGGTGAATTTATAACCCTGCGGGTCCCCTTTTGATGTGTTTTTTGATGTGGTGTGGACAAGTGTGTGCCGAGGGGATTGGGGTGGTTTGGGGTGTCCTTGTGGGGATGGGGTGGTGGTGGGGCAGTGTTGCCCCCTGCCCCCCCCTCCCGGCCTGGTTTAATTTCCCCCCGCAATGGTCTGGTGGGCAGTGCTGTAAAGGGTCTAGATTGTTTATTCTTCTTTATGAAAATACAATTTTTTTTTTTTTCCCTGGACGCAAGGGAGGATAGAAATATTTTTTGAACCCTTATATAAAAATAAAGTTGTCAGCAGAAAACTTGTGTTTAAAAAGTTTTTTAAACCCCCCCCCAAAAAAAGATGAAAAATACAGGGAAAAGGCCCAAAAAAAACATAAAAAGAAGAGCGAGGTATAAGACAAGGGTGCATGGATGTGCCACACTCTGAAAAAAACCCGTTATTTCCACACACTTAACCCCCCCATCAAACAAAAGAAAGGGAAAAACCCCATGAACAAGGGCCCCCCTTTAATCAGACACATTCTCTGCTTTTTTAGGTGGAGTTCGGGGGAAATTTTTTATTTGCGCCCCTAATATAGAGTTTTCCGCAAAAAAAATGTTGGCCGCCCCTTTCCCCCTGTGTTTTAGGCCCCTTTTGCAATCTGTGGTTTCATGTCCCTTCCCGAACCCCTCCCAGCAATAATGAAGTTTTTTATTGGTTAAATTTGGGAGTGATCCGCGGGGCCTTCATTTCTTCGGGGTTCAAGGGGGTTTTATCTGTGGGCTGCAAGTCTTCTTTGGCCTTTCCCAAAAAAACTTTTTTGGTAATGGGGAAAAGTGTTAGGTGGGGGGGTTTCCCCGGGTGCCACCCCCAGACTAATGATTTCCTCTCTCTTTGCCCCGTCCTCATTGATTTTTCTTGAAAGGGGGGACCAAAACAGGGTTTCCAGGCTAAAAATTTGGTGGTTTTTCCCTATGGATATGTTGGGGAGGAACCCCTCCCAGTGCCCTTTGGGTTTTTTAAAATACTGCAGCTAGAATATTATGGGGGAAAGTATATTTAATTTTACCACGAGAAAAAAAGGGGTTGGGACATTCCTCCTTGTGGGGCCCCAGGGGTTATATGCAGGAAATGCCCTCAAGTCCCATTCAAACAAAAATTTCCAGCGATACCTTTTTCGGGGGTCCGAAGTTAAAAGACCGCTCCGGGGAAAGGCCCCAAAAAATAATTTGGCCCCAAAAGAAAAATTGTAAGGAAAATTAAGGGTAAGCCCACGAGGTCCCTTTCCGCTGGTTTGCCACCAGAGGGGTTTTGGTGTTGCGCAACAAACCAAAATCTCCCCCTTTCATGAAAGCGTGTTGGGGTTACCCCCGGCTTTTTTTTACAAAAAAAATTTTATTAAAATTCAGTAAAGATACCCCATAATTGTAGTAAATGATGTTTCAAGAGGGTTTTTTATCAAATTTTTGTGCATTTATAAGGGTTCGTTTTGCATGCCTGTCACCTAATACGAGGTAATTATTAAAAAAAATCATGACTTGCTGAAAAACACAACAAAATAGCCTGCTATGATGTGTCCGTGTGTGATTCTACACATATGCAATGATTCTTCGTCTTATCTGTCAAGGATCTGGCACATTCACCTTTTTAGGTATTAAATCAATCAATCAATTATCTGTCAAGGAGAAAAAGTGGAGAATTTGGCTAATATTTGTGTATGTATAACATGACCAGAGGGTTTTGTTTGTTTGTTTGTTTAGAGGATAATGCCTCAGATCCATAGTGATCTACCACTGCAGTTTTCCACTACCACAACATTAGTGTTGGGGGAAGCCACCACCCCGGGAGGGGGGTCACAAACCCCCGGCTAACACCCGGTACCCATTAACTGCTGGGTGGACAGGGGCTCGGGTTTTAAGAAAGACCCCTGGATTAAAGTATTTTTAACCTTTCTACTGTTATTTATAGGTCTGCAAAACGAGTGTGAAAGGGTAGGCTATTTGGTACCTGGAACTGTCGCCGATAGGAATTCTCGCCGACGTCGGCGGATGTTCCAATTTTTCATGTCGGCGTGTGTTCCTATTTCTGGCGACAGTTCTAGTTCTTGATCTTGAGTTAGGTTATGTGGTTAGGTTATGTTGGCTAGTTGACCAATATCAAGGTTAGGTTAGTGAACCAGTGGAACTGTCGCCGAAAATGTCCACGTCGGCGAGAGTTTTTGGTTGGCGTTTCGGAGAGAGTCCATCTATAAATTCCCTAGAACCTTAAGGTTAGGTTAGATTTGCCTAAGGTTAATCTAAGGTATCTTTAGGTTAGATAGCCTAACCAAAGCTAACCTAACCTCCTAGCGAGGGTTTGGGAGGGGGTTCTCGACACTTCGGTCATCATTCTGTGAGGATCGTCAGGTTCACGTCTCTGGACTCGGAAGAAATCCAATACATTTTCCCTAGATCTAGGGAATTTTTTGAACACCCCTAACTCAAAAACTATGTGGTTGCAATGCATATTTTTTACCCCAGCCAAATATCCCGCATTCCCCCAGGTCCCCAAGCCTGATTTGTGGGAGAGGGGGAGTATGGGCAAACACTAGAATAATACCTTAATTTGATTTGGTTAGATTAGATTAGATTAGGTTAGGTTAGCTTTGGTTAGGTTAGCTTAGGTTAGGTTAGGTTATCGGTGGGTCAAGCCCCCAGCTAGGTTAGGTTAAATTTGGCTACGTTAGGTTAATTTTGGTTATGCAAATTTCTCTAGATATAAGGAAATTACCCTAGATCTAGGGAATTTTAGCCCTCCTACACAACTCTTAAATTACGTTTCTGACGCATTGTGTGTGCCGAGGCATTGTGGGTGGTGGCGTGTCCTGTGTGGGAGTGAGTGGTGGTGGACAGTGTTGCCTCCTGCCCACCCTCCCTGGCCTGGTAATGCCCGCACTGGTTGGGGGGCAGTGTGTAAATGGGGCTAGATTGTTTTTTCTTCTTTTTGAGATACAATTTTAATGGACGCATGGGGGGTAGAAATATTTATTGAACCCTTTT
>JACEEZ010007561.1:0-11610 GCA_016584305.1 Chionoecetes opilio
AGTTTTGAAAACTGGAAATTTAATAATCGAGTGAGTTAACAAATTTTGGAACTCGCGGTTCCGTGAGAAAAGGGAGTCAGTATAGCTTAGCGGGGAAAAGTGTCCCTTTTGGGAAAAAATATCAAACAAGCATAAGGTATTTTAACAGTGTGACGAACTGGAAAATGCCTCACACCAGGCCTTCGTGTAGGGGTTTTTTTAAAGGCACACTACCCACCGCTCAATCATTTACACACGTAAAGAAATAACCCCCCAAACAAAAGACCAGGGAACTCTCACAACAAAAGAAATACCGGGGGTGAAACACAGAAAAATTTGAAATCACGAAGTGAATTAAAAATAAAACCCGAAAGGGTTTATTAAAAACCCGGACGGGCCCCCCATGTTACAGCGAGAAGTGATTGTTAGAGAAGATACGAGATGAAACCCCGAAACCATAACAAAAAGGTGATGGAAAGAGAAATAACAAAAACAATTTAAAAATTCTAATAAATCCCCTTTGTAGAAAGGAGTAAATGATCTTGCTTTTGAAGCACCACAGAGATGACTAAAAAAAATGTTTTTAAATTAAATGACCAATATTCATAACAAAAGTATTCCCCTAGAGAAAAACAAAAAAAACTAAGAAATTTCCCCAAACCAGGTTAAAGCAATAATAATAAGTGGTTACTTGAGGAGTCCCCGTGCTAATGTTGACTGGTTATTATTTAAAAGGCCAAGAATGTGTTACTGCTTTTTCCTCGAGAGAGTGTAACGCTTCATAAAACAATGCTGAAAAACAAAGAAAACAGGTTTAAAAATGCCCTGTTTTTCCCGGGGGCTGCTCATAGCTTGATCGGAAAAAACCGGGCGAGATCCCGGGGAGTGTTCCGGGTGCCTCCTTCGTGTTGATTGGGAAGGGTAGTTAGGGGTACTCCGGCATGTGTGTGTGTGTGTGTGTGTGTGTGTGTGTGTGTGTGTGTGTGTGTGTGTGTGTGTGTGTGTGTGGGTTTGTGTGGTGTGTTCACACGGATGGGTAAGGCGAAGTTATTAATATTAAAGTAAAAATTAAAAGAAACGGGTCATAAAAAATATTGTACGTAAAAAAAATAACGAAATAAAAAGGGCCTGTTTTGTTTATAATATATTCGCACTATATCAAAAGTATGAAAAAATTTATCAGCTGACCTCAAATTTCTAAAAAATGACTTGTAGTAATGAACGTCACTACTGAACAGAAAGATCATAGATCTCGATAAAAACAATTTGTCCCGCCTTGAAAAAACATCCTCTTGTCTTCATCTGGGCGCTGCCTCTAGGGACCAAAACAGCCTTTCCCTGACCTCGAACAGCAGTATCACGGCATCAACTTCTCGGGTTCATAAAACATAAGAACATAAGAAAAAAAGGAACTAATGGGCCGCGAGGGCCCACATGGGGAGTTTGTCCCTAAAAATACTTTTTCCCCCCTTTCTCCCCATCCAGAACTTATCCAGCTCCTCTTTAAGCTCCCTAATACTCCGCATAAATACCTGTCTACGAACCCTTCTTCGTTCACCACCCTATTTTGAAACCCGTTTTTTCCCCCATTTCCTTTCTAAAACTACGCTTTTTCCCGCTTGAATCCCTTACTTTTGTTATACCCTGGTTAAAACGTAAAAATTTTTCCCACCCTCCTTTATTAAATCCCCCTACCACTTAAAAAAATTCTATCAGTCCCCCCTTTCCTGCGCTCTCGAGTGAGGGGTAATTTAATACTTCCATCTCCTCTCATAAATAAAATTACGCATCCCTTTTATAATTTTTGGTCATCCTTCTCTGCACTGTTTCTAACAAGGCTAATCCATCCTGTAATATGGAGACCAAAACTAAACCCGCATAGTCTAGGTGGGGCCCTAAACTAGGGCCCAGATAAGGCTTTAGAAACTTCCGCACTTCTATTTTAAAAACACTTCTGGTAATTAATCCTAATACTCTATTAGCTCTATTTCTGGCCTCAATACATTGTTTCCTAGTCGTAGGTCTGGGCTCACCCTTTCTCCAAGATCTTTTTCACCTCATGATCTTTTCAGCGATACATTGCTTATGGTGTATCTATTACCAGGGTTTTTTCTACCAACAATCATAACGCTACATTTATCAATATTAAATTTCATCTGCTATCTGACTATCCACTCGTTAGGTTTATCTAAGTCTCCCTGCAATATGTTTATATCAGACTGTGATCCAATAATCCTACCTACCTTAGTATCATCAGCAAACTTGCTGATATCACTGCTAATCCCACTATCCAAGTCGTTGATGTAAATCAAAAATAGTAATAGACCCAAAACAGACCCTTGTGGAACACCACTTGTCACCAGTCCCCATTCAGATTTTGAAACATTAATTGTAACCCTTTGTTGCCTATTACTTAGCCAAGCTCTGATCCAATGAAGAACCCTCCCATCTATTCCATGAGCCCTACCCTTGTTTAAGAGTCGCTCTTGTGGTACTTTGTCAAATGCCTTACTAAAGTCCAGATATATTATATCATAATCCTTATCATTATCTGCCGTCTCATAAACTTTCCTATAAAAACTCAATAAATTGGTGAGACATGACCTACCCTTGGTGAATCCATGTTGTGCATCATTGATCAAACTATGTTTATCTAAGTGCTCTCTAATGTTTTTTGCAATAATAGATTCCAATAATTTACCCACCACTGATGTTAGACTTACGGTCGATAATTGACTTTAGTCCTCTGTCTCCCTTCTTAAATATGGGTACAACATTTCCTTTCCTCCACAATAATGGCATATCGCCTATCTCTACCAATTTCCTAAAAATGTGCACTAACGACTCACTAACAACATCCTTGCATTCCTTTAATACCCTGGGATACACTTCATCTGGTCCTGGCGATTTAAGAAGTTAACCACATTCTTAAGATTTAAGAAGGACCACAGGCAGCTTGAAGAGGGTGTGGATTGCTGTCAATCAATCATTTGGGGCATACGCCGGGGGGCGCATCGCCACGCCCACTCTATGACGACACTCCCAGGGGTCACCATGCGCGAGTCCCCAAGCAGGCTCCCTTCCCATACCAAGCAACTCTCGACAGGAAACATCAACTTGCCCCAGCCACGAGCCTTGTGGGCGCCCCCTTGGCTTCCTCCCCGTCGGATTGTCTCTACAGACACAATCCGATGGGAGGGATCAGTTTCAGGGTAGCGTGCCACATGCTAATATAGTCGAAGTTGGCGCTGACGGACTATGCAGGAAATAGGCCTCGATTCAGTCTCACGGTGCAATCGCTGATTTGACACGGAATCATCCCAGCAATACCCCATGATTCTGCGAAGATACTTATTACCAAAGGCATCAATTCGCCTCTTCAAGTCGCTATTTAGTGTCCATGTCTCACAACCATAGAGTAAGACAAGGATCACAAGCGACTTGAAGATCCGGATCTTTGTCCTCCTGCACAGGTACCGACAACGCCAAATACTCGTGCTGAGCGAGTCCATAATACCGTGGGCTATGCCAGTCCGCCGTAAGACTTCTTGACGTGACCCGCCATAATTATGGACTGCGCTACCAAGGTATGTACAAATTTCCAAGATCTCAATGCCTTCGCCGCACGCATGAACAGACTGTACTGTTTCATCTAGTAAGCCTCCAAACACCTGGACCTTGGTCTTGAGCCATGAGACCTCAAGTCATAAAGGCTTTGCCTCCTCGTGAAATGCCTCGAGAGCCATCACCAGGACCTCCAGCGACTCAGCAAAGATTGCTGCATTATCGGCAAAAACAAGATCTTGGTGTTGTCGAGGGATGCTCCACAATCAGTTTGATCTACAACTTTGCCCAATACCCAGTCCATACAAGTGTTGAACAGTGATGGGGCAAGGACGGACCCTTACCTCACTCATGTATTGACAGGAAATAAGCTGGAGACACTTCCCCCACACTTCACAGCAATCTCAGTCCCAGAACACAGGATTGCTGTGGCCATCAAAAAATCCATTTCATCGAAGAGGGAGAGTCACTGGTGGGCAGGCACTTTCTCTGACGGTGTGCTAGCCGCTCAGGAATAATGTTCAAAATAGAGAGTTTGCGGACATATTTGCGTTTTGCAAACGCAAATCCGCAAAACATTTACACTTCCGCAAATCCGCAAACAAATTCGGGCTTGCGGAAGTTGCGGTTTGCGGAAGTGTTTGCGGAAGTGCCCACCTCTGACACACACACAAAAACACACACACACACACACACACACACCACACACACACACACACACACACACACCACACACACACACCACACACCAACACACAAACAAAAGCGCGCGCCCGCCAACAAATCTATATTCAATACCTCTGAAACTTGAAAAAGAAAAAAACTAAAAAATGAAAGAAATGTGAGAGATAAAAAAGAAAGAAGGTGACGCAGATTACCCGTCTTGTTATAGCGAAAGAGACGCGAGAAACTTGGGCGAAATGAACAGTTTGAATCGATTACGAAGTCTTTTCTTGGCTACTGAGAATTATCAAGAGGAAAAGGAGCAACGTAACGCAAGGGAAAATGAGTGAGAGTAGGATAATAACAGTAATAATGATTATGATAATATAATGATTAATGAGAATGATGAAATGATAATAATGATAATGATATATATTATCGTAATAAATCTACGGTACATGTGATAATAGTAGTAATAATAATGATAACTGATAAACAGAGCATAATGAGAAAAACACTCATTTGAAAGCTATATTGAAGATTTTTTGTTAATGAATCCCTCACCTCCTCCTCCACCTCCTCCTCCTCACCCTCCTTATTAGTGACCTGACTCTCCCATTCACACCTGCTATTTCCTCCTCTCCTCTCCCTCCACAACCACCCCCCCTCCCCCTCCGCCTCCCCCAAATCCTCCTCCCATTCTCCCCCACCACCTACTCCTCCTCCTCCTCCTCCTCCTCCTCGCCTATCCCATCCTCCCCTCTCCTCCTCCTCCTCCTCCTCCTCCTCTTCCTCCTCCTCCTCCTCCTCCTCCTAGACGCTCCTCACGCTAGACCGTGTAAGGAAGTGTTGCTTGTTAGCGCTCGCCAACTGCTCCTAGGCTCAGATCGGCGGCACGGCTCAACAGATCGACAGTGGGCCTGCCCATGTTAACCGAGCGGGAGTTCTGCCCAGCCGTCACCCTAGCCAGGCCACCCTAACCTACACCACACTCGTATACCTGCACTTCAATTTGCACTTGTAAATATTCCTTATTACACAAGTAAAGGTTTGCACCTACGTGGCTGTTTATGTGACCGTATACCAACAATTGACAGGCTTGCATCATTACAATATTTACATCAGACAGTAAATAACATATATATCATGGAGTCCAATACATTTTTGAACAAGTGACTACATGTAGTGAGAAACCAATACCTGTTTCATTATACCAGTCTCAGTTCATAATAGTAGAGATTATGAGGGGAGAGAAACAATGTTCATAGTTGATTATCATTAATTGGTAATACAAATAAACACATCAATCATAGTTCATTCATCATTCAATCACTTCAATCTCACTGCAAGTCATACAATTCAACAGTTGACACTGATTGCATATTTAAAATAAACTTGCAAAAACAGATAACATGCACATTTGTTGAATTATTTCATATTATCTTTGGCGGCCAGGGACTACAGGACATCGTATAGTTGGTACGCAGACGCAAGATGCCGGACTAGATCAAGCCGAGCGCCCCGAGGACCAGGCCGTCATGCGGAGTGTTTACGGCGGCAGGTGTGGACAAATCTTTCTTTCGTTGGTTGGAGATGCGCAAGCACATGCCACAGAAGAGCGCCGTGTGATGCAAGGAGCTTCTTCACGTGTGTTTGTCACCCCGGGATGGTGCTAGTGGCGGAGTGGCGGAGGGTGGGGGAACCGAGACCCGCACCGCGTCACCACGTTTAGCCGCCCCCAAGCCCAGGCACCACACAAGCTTTCCTCCCAACGTTTCCCTCCCTGCGTGAAGTACAGGGTGTGGCGCAGTGCATGGGCGGGACTATGAGGACTGTTCAGCTTCGGAGCAGCCCCCTACGGGACCCACTGGGCACACTTTCCGTCATGCCTCACCCCTGGATGCGCGGCACGTTGGCCGCACGCCGTCGGCATTGCCTTCAGACCGAACATGACACGTTGCAGTGAAGGAGGTTCTGGATCGACTCCTATCACTTCCAGCGCCAGCGGAATGTTGCCCTGCGCGTGTGAAATTTGAGGAGCCGGCGCAGGAAGTGAGTCATTTACGAGTTCTTTGTCACCCCAAGGAACCTTGCTGACGCCGCGGAGCTGGTGGCTGGCAGCTTGCCTGGCGATAGATTGGTGACCCGCATCACGTCCCGGTGTGGCGGCCAAAAACCGTTCGACGGACAGCTACTTGCATAGTCCTCCCCCAAGCTCCCCGAGGCCTTGCTGCTGCTGTCGCAGCGAGGAGTCTGCTTTAACACCGAGACGGACCTCGCACATCACTCGCAGGACTGTTGGGAGAGCAGTAAGGTACGAGACACCGATCCAGAGCGCATCTCGCCACCGGCCATCATGAGGTGGCGCCAAGTGTGAAGGTGTAGAGTGAGACTCACCGCACAAGGAAGCAGAAGCAGTGCAAGGGGGGTCCCCCAAAAAAATGGGGGGTAAGCGATGTGACGCCTGCGGTATCACAGGCACTACACAAGTGTGTCACAAAAAAGGCCTCCACCAAGGTCGTACTAGTGAAGGTAGGGGTGCCCAGCCTCCTGGGGCCCGAAAAGCCCATAAGTTTACGGATCAGGGACGTCAGACTCGCCGTATGCCGAAACCTCGGGCGCCGAACAGGTGTTTCATATCGTGGTCGCCGAGCTCATAATTCCCTATAACTGCTGGCGCAGTTGATAAGTTGCAGTCACTCGGCCGACACAGGTGCCACGCAACGTGATTGGTTTAAGTCGCTTCCGTTGTCTGCGGCCTTAGTGAAAGTGATCTCTCAAACTGCCATGGGGGGGGGGGGGGGGGTGGGGGGGTATGAGTGTTTGCCGCTAACAGAGCCGCTGAGCCCCGTTGGCTCGTTCAGGCCACACTTACGCTCGGGAAGCCACTGTTAATACTACCATCGGTGTGTTTCAGGGTGTCGATGATGCGCTTCTTTCCTGGTATGATCCCGTGCATTACACATAATTCCCAAGAGATTATCCTAAACAGATTTCTTCTGCGGTGCGTTGTAAACGAGACCTCCTCCCCCCATGCAAGAGACCTTGCAATCACACTTCCAGCACCAGAGGGACGACATGTAGACAAGATCTGCAAAGCATTCTGAAGGAGTTCTCTGACGTCCTGTGGATTCCCGGAGACTTTGACAACGGTGCAAGCTCGCCGCCATGTGGGGCCTGCTCCCATGAGGATCCCAGCACGCTTCGTACCTGACTCCCACCCTTTGCTCGTCACAACACGCCAAACAGTATTCCGTTGGCTTGGTGGCAGGGCGGATCGAAGGCCATGCTGGATACTATGTTTAAGCCATGACATCATTAAAGGCCGTAGTGCTGATAGGTGTCTGATTGGTGTCATCCCTGGTTTGTCGCATCAAGCAGTCTGGCGGTGTTCGATCACCGATAGACTTGTCCAAAGCTTAACCGGCAGGTGCTCGCCCGACGCATCCATCCCCGTCGCCCCTCTGCCGCGGCGATTGCAGTAACCCAGGGCTCCAAATATTTTTTTCCACCTTAGCCTATGTGGGGTTATTGGCAATTCCCCTTAAAGGAGAGTCCTCAGCCTCTCACCACATTCATCACACCCTGGGGACGGTATAAGTTCCTAAGGGGTTGCGCGATGGGATTTTTGTCTCTACAGGTGACGAAGTTCTGCAGGCGTGTGGACACGCAATTGGAAAGTGTTGACAACTGCACAAAGGTCGTCGACGATGTCTTTGTGTTGTGACACTACTTACGAGGAGCACCTCGACCGGGTAAGGCATATATTGGAACTCTTCCGGCTTCACCGCATCACATCAACCGGAAAAAGTTCATGTTTGCCTCCCCAACCGCCCCGACGTTCTGTGGGTACAAGTCATCTCAGAGGACGGTGTTAGTGCTGACCCAGGTAAACAAAAGGCTGGCAATTTTCCAGTTCCCACAACCTAACACCTTCGCTTCTTTCTTGGTGGTTGTCAAAACCACTACTGATTTCTCCACAGAGGTCCCGAGGTCAGCAGACACACTTAGGGCGCTCTCATCCCAAGGAAAGAATTTGTTTGGACTCCATCTCATCAGTCCTCCTTTCAGGCGTGAAAAAGTCCCTCTCGTCGACCCCATTACCCTGGTCACTTTGACCCTGCATACCACCTACAGTCCTGCAAAACTGACGCCTCCCGTCACAATGTACTTGGTTACGCCTGCTCCGCGTCCCACGGTACCAAGTTGAGGTTAGTCAGTGTGGGTCAAGGTTTCCTGAGCGGATACTGAAACTAGTATGCCTGTTGGGGAGGTGAAGACTAGAATGCTTGCTGTCGTGTGGTCTATAGGAAGTGCGGATTTAAGTGCTTTGGCCCTTTCTACCTTCGAATTGTTGGTGGTTGACCACAAACCGCTCGTTCCCATCCTTGACCACCACCCCTGGACGCAATAACAATCCTCGCACCCAGCGGCTGGAAGGAGAAAATAGCACCATACGTCTTGTCCCACCATCTGCGTAAGGTAAGGAGTCACAGCACTCCAGACGCACTGTCCTTCGCCCCCTTGCTTGCCAACGCACCGCTTGATATGGAGGCAGAGTCTCAGGTCGCCGCACCAGTTCGTACATGTGTGTTGGCCAGAGCCTTTGAGATTTCTGAGCCTAACTCTGACCCTTACCAGACCCAGTCATTATTGACATAAACGCGAAGCTGGAGGACGGGATGACAACATACCAGCTTCTAATTAATACGTCTCTTCATGTTTTCCAGGATACCTGCCAGATTTACCGGCTGCCCTGCAAAGTACTGAAGCTCGCGACGACGGGTCTGTCCACTGAGGATGGACTGGTGCTATAAATGCTCGCGGCTGGTCATACCCTACCTCGCTCAGGGCCATGTCCTTTCCCGCGACTACATGACTCCCCAGGAGGCATCGAGGCGACGAAGCGTCGGGCCCTGTCAAACTTGTGGTGGCCCGCATTAGCACGCATCACAACACGGTCAGGGCTGTGACTCGTGTCAGGAGTATGCTGCCGTCACAAGCCGAAGGAGCACTACTCTCGGACCCTCTTCCATCACGGCCTTCGAGGACGTCTCGGCAGACCTCTTCACCACGCTGGTTTAAGGATTACCTAATCTACTCCGATCGCTTGTCTGTGTGCCAGTGCATTGCAGAATATGGTCGGTATGCGACGTCGCGAAATCACGATGAAGCTGCTGTGTGGCATCTTTAAGGATGTGGGTGTATACCCAGTTTCACTACGTACTGACGAGGCCGCAGTTTTCATTTTGCGTTTCGTCCTTCGTTTTGGAAGGAAAAAAATGGGGGCCTTATCATGTCTGTAATCTTCCCCCAGTTACCCCAGTCTACGGCCACGCAGAGGCTTTTCGTAAGAAGCGAACATATCTCATCGCGAAGGTCCGCACAGAAGCAGGTGGCAACGAAAGATGAGGCCTTCGACAGGGGCTTGTTGGAGTCTCCGAACACTCCCCGCCCTGATGGTCGATCTCCACCCAGATGCTTTACGGTCGGTCCTCTCCGGACGGCAGTACCGGCACACCGAGCGGTGCATTCCGCTCCCTAATGGCAGGCAGCCGATAAGGAGTCGACGCCAAACTGTCCGCGGGAATGGAAAAGGCGGAGTGGTACTATATCGCTCCTCCCTTCACTACCGCCGGCTTCGTGTCGCCACCCCCCCTGTACGCATACAAGACTGCAAGTCCTCGGCGCTGGATACAAGCAGGGGGGGTAGTTGGGTGTCGGTCAACACAGAGATTAACCACGTCCAAGTTGCAAGTGGGAGGATATTTTGGAGGAACCCGCCGCTACCTACGTCCTCAACCAGTTTCGACCTCAGTGAACCCAGGCCGCTCCTCCTGTAGTGATTCGCCGCAAGTGTCGGTTCCTCGTCGCCATCGCCATCCACCCGCCGCAGCGACCGAAGCTTTACGTGAACGCAGAACATCCGGAACCGCTTCGTCGCGTAACCCTCTTTCCCCGTGAGGGAGATGTAAGGAGTGTTTGTGCTTGTTACGCTCCGCCAACCTGCCTCCGAGGCTTCAGAGTCGGGCGCACGGCCTCAACAGAGTCGACAGTGGGCCTGCCATGTTACCGAGCTTGAGTTCCTTCCCAGCCGTCCCCTAGCCAGCCACACTACCTACAACCACCACATCTATACCTGCACTTCATTTTCCCACTTGATATTACTTATTACACAAGTAAAGTTTTGCACCTCACGTGCTGTTTACGTGACCTTATACCAGACTGCGGTCAAGCTCACTAGAAACAACGGATTTAAAATAAGCAGAAACTGTTTGTACGAACGAAGCAAAGTACTTCTTCACAAACGCGTGTTGTAAACGTAATGGAATGGCTGCCGTCGGACGTATAAACGCAATACATTATAATAATTTAAATAATCGGCCTCGATAAATATTTCACTATCAAGTCCCCGGTTGTCACTGTTTAATCTCGGAATAATAAATTTTCTCGGGGCCTCTGAAACTTACTCGCATTGCGTAAAATGATTGCGAAACGTGTCTAACAACCCTCCCACAACGTCTCAAGACATGCCGCCGAGTGAAACGGTCACTACTACAACTTTTGACCTTGTGACGGACTGTGGTTCAGTAGGGCCCTGTCAGTTTAGTGACCCATCGGGATTCATATACCAGTGGTCACTGCTGCAGGGGGCATTGAAGTGCACGGCGTCCTACTTGGAAAGTGCATCTACCCGCAGTGTATTGAAACGAAGCTGGGGCTTGATTGACTGCTGGCCCTCCCAAGAAAGCGCCAGGCAAGGCTGCCGCACCAAGCAAACCCCTGACCTTCCACTTTGAGGCCCTACACCAAACACTACATTAGACCTCATAAACACACATATAGCCCGAGTTAAGAACCGTTACCCACTACTACTCTTGACCTGTGACGGGCTGTGGTTCAGTTAGGGTCCCTGACAGTTAGGTGACCACAATCTGGATTTAAGGTACCAGGGGTCCTGCTGCGGTAGCATTGAAGTGTACGGCGTCCTACATGGAAAGTACACAATCCGCCAGTGGATTGAAGCGGAGCTGGAGCCCTGCTTGACTGTTGCCTCCCAAGAAAGCGCCAGGCAAGGCTGCCGCACCACCCTTGAACCTCCACACTGTGTGCACACCTTACAAAACACACATAACATGACCTATCTTCAAGCACTAAACCTACCCTCACAAACTTTGTAGTAGTTAGCCATAAATTTCAGGTTTCAACTTTCCTCACAAATTCCATGCAGTTTTTCTATATTGCATGGTATCCCCTTCTTTTCCCGGGCCCGCTTCGGCTGGAGGGATGGGTGGGTGGGGAGGAGCCTTCTACTTCCTATCCCTTCTCTCTTATTTTCTAGTTAGTGTAGTGTAGTTAAAGCAAACAGCCTTGTAAGGACCTATCGGTTGTGCTGTTTGTGTT
>JACEEZ010007562.1:0-13873 GCA_016584305.1 Chionoecetes opilio
GCGTTTTTTTATAGTTTCTTCTAATCTGTAGCGTTATTTTATTAAAAGTAGTTTTTTCTTATTAATTGCTATAAAACCCTAAAAATTTAGTGTTTTCCAAAGAAAATTACATTTATCGGTGATATATTTGTTTTCCCCACAAATTGAAGTTTAAATCCTCTTTTTTTAAATAAAATTTTCACGTAAATAGCTTACATTACATTAAGCTATTAAAAGAAAAGTAAGAGGTTTTTTTATTGTGTAAAACGGTTTTTTGCAAGCGTTTTTTCATAGTTTCTTCTAACTGTAGCGTTATTTTTAAAAATACAAGTAGTTTTTTATATTATATTGCTATAAAACCCTAAAATGTATGTTTTCAATGATTTTACAGTTTATAATGATTATAGCTGTTTTCCTACAAATTTAAGTATAAAATCCTCTTTTTAAAAATTTGCACCTATAAATAGCTTAAAATTTCATTAACTTTAAAAAAGAAGAGTAGGGTTATTTATTGTATATAAAAGGGATATTGCAAGCGTTTTTCATAGTTTCCTGTAAAATTGCGTTTATTTTATTAACATATTTTACTAAACTATTGCTATAAACCCATAAAAAAGTATGTTTTTCATGTATTTGCTATTTTTCGGTGAAAATATATGCTTTGCTACAAAATTGATGTATACAATCCTTTTTTGAATAATTTGAAAATAAGTACTTTATTACATTAAACTAATAAATAGAAAAAAAAAGAGGTTATTTTTGTTGTATACGGTTATTGCAACGTTTTTCATAGTTTCTTGTAAACTGTGCGTTATTGTTAATACAAAATGTTTCACTTATTTTTATTGTTTTAAAAAAACCCAAAAATTAGTGTTTTCAAATTTTTGTTTATTTTTTTATATTATATACTATTTTCCTACAATTTAATATAAAATCCTTTTTTTTGAATTAAATTTTCACCTATAAGTAGTTACATTACATTAAGCTATTAAATGAAGGTAAATTATTTTTGTGATATAAGGTATATTGCAAGCGTTTTTTTTATAGTTTCTTGTAAACTTTTCGTTATTGTAAAATTTTACATGTTTTTACTTTTCCTATTGGGTAAAAAACCTATAAAATGTAGTGTTTTTTTAAAAGATAAGCTATTTATCGGTGATATTAGGTGTTTTTTCCTTTAAATTGAAGTATACAAACCTTTTTTTTTTTGAATAAATTTTTTCCTTAAATAGCTTAAAAACCCCATTAAGGGATTAAAAAGAAAGTAAGAGGTTATTTATTGTGATTAATGGTATATTGCAAGCCCTTTTTCAAAATTTCTTCTTTAAATGTAACGTTATTGTAAAATATACAAGTGATTTACTTATTAATTGCTATAAACCCCTAAAATGGGAGTGTTTTCAATTATTTTAGCTAGTTTTCAGTGAAATAAACTTTTTTCCCAAAATTGAATTTTAAAAACCCCCTTTTTAGAATAAATTTTCACCTATAAATACTTTCATTACATTAAGTTTAAAAAAATTTGAAGATAAGAGGTTATTTTTTTTGTATAACGGTATATTGCAAGCGGTTTTTTCCCTTGTTTCTTGTAAACTGTGCGTTATTTTTAAAATATTTCAAGAGTTTTCCTTTTTTATTGGGTAAAAAACCCATAAAATTTTTAGGGGTTTTCAAAGGGTTCTAGGGTGTTTTCAGTGATATATTTGCTTTTTTTTCCTACCCAAAATTTAAGATAAAACCCTCTTTTTAGAATTTTTTGCACCTTAAGTACTTTCATTACATTAAGCTATTTAAAAAGAGGAATAAAAGGGTTTTTTATTTGATATAAAGGTTAATTTTCCAAACGTTTTTCATAGTTTCTTGTAAAAGTAGCTTTTTTTGTTATATACAGTTTGTTTTACTTTCATATTTCTAAAACCATAAAAAAGTTTGGTTTTCCAAAGATTTAGCTAAATTATTTATGAAGAGGTTTTTTTTTTTCTACAAATTGAAAATATTCCCTTTTTTCTGTACCTAAATAGCTTTTTATATTTTCACAACTATTTTTTACAAAATTAATAGCTAAAAAAATGTATTTTTCATAAAATTTGATATCAAATTTTTTAACTTAAAACAATGTTTTTCAAATATTTTAATGATTTTTTTTTTAAAGGGGTATATAATTTTTGAAATTTGACAATATTTAGCTTTTTTTACACAACCATAAATTAACAATGTTATGGGGCTAAAAATATGTATTTTTTTATGAAATTTAGGTATTTAATTTTTTAAACTTAAAAAAAACGTTTTTCAAGGGTTTTTTTTAAAGTATTTTTTAAAGCTTAAAAAAAGTTTGAAAAATTTACATTAATTTAGCACTTTTACCCAACTATTTTTACAAAAATTATGAAACTTAGATAAAGTATTTGTCATGAAATTTTTTGTACTTTTAATCTTAAAAAAAAAATTTTTTTAAAGGGTTTAAAAGTATTTTTGAAGGGGGTAAAAAATGTGAAAATTTGCATTATTCAGCCCCTTTTTTTAAAAAGAAATTCAAAATTTTGGGAATTTTTTTTGTTTTCGTTAGAAATTGCTATTTTTTTAAATACTGTAAAAACTTATAATAGGGTTTGAGACTCCCATATTTTGATACAATTGTAAAATTAAAACGGTTTTTGTTTTTTTTTTTAGTTTCTTCTTAATTGTGGTGTTATAAACTTAATGAAAAGGGATTTACCTTTTGAAAAATGATTAAAAACCTCAAAAAGTTGGGCTTTTCCCCGATTTTTGCTAGTAAAACCCTGATTTTAAAAGCCCGTTTTCCTACCAATTTTAAGTATTTCAAAAATTTTTTTGAATAAATTTTCATTATTTTAATAGTTACCCTTTCATTACCAAAACTAATAAAAAAAGAGTAGGAGGTTATTTTTTTTGTGATATAACGGATATTGCCAAAACGTTTTTTTATAGTTTCTTGTAACCGGGAGCGTTTATTGTTATATACAAGGGAATTTTTCTTTTCAATTGCCCATTTAAAACCCCTAAAATGTAGGGGTTTTCATGAAAATTACTTAAATTTTTCGGTGGGAAAATAGCTGTTTTTCCCACAAATTTAAGTATAAAAATCCACTTTTTTGAATAAATTTACTATAAGTAGCTTACATACATTAATATTAAAAAGGAAAAAGTAAGAACGGTTTTTTATTGTGATATACCGGGTTTTATTTTCAAGGCCCCCTTTTTTCCCCTGGTTTTTTTCTTAAAACTTTAGCGTTATTATATATATACAAGTAGTTTTTTTTTATATATTGGCTATAAACCCAAAAAGTAGTTTTCAATGATTTTAGCTAGTTATCAGTGTATATAGCTGTTTTTTTCCCACAAATTGAAGAATAAAAAACCTCTTTTTAGAAAAAATTTTTCCCCTATTTTAAAATGCTTACATTACATTAAACCAAAAAATAGAAAAGGGAATAGGGTTTTTTATTGTGAATAACCGGGATAAATTGGGAAAACGTTTTTCATAGTTTTTTTTTGTAAAAATGTAGCGTTATTTTATATTACAAGTATTTTTACTTTTTTATATTGCTATAAACCCCTAAAAAAGGTTTGTGTTTTTCCCCAAAGATTTTAAACTAGGGTTTTCCCTGAAGAGTTTTTTTTTTTCTACAAATTTAAGTATATTTCTTTTTATTGTAGCTTAAAATAGCTTTTATATTTGCACAAATATATTTTACAAAATTTTAGGGTAAAAATTTTGTATTTTCATTTAAAAAAGATTCAATTTTAAAACTTAAAAAAACTTTTTTTTCAAATATTTTTTTAAAGTATTTTTTGGAAAAAGGGTAAATTTAAAGTCGAAATTTGACATTATTCAGCACTTATTTCACAACTATATTTTTAAAAATGTTTTGAGCTAAAAAAAATGTTTTTTTTTCATGAAATTTTTGGTATCAATTTTAAACTTAAAAACAACTTTTTTTTTAAGTGTTTTTAAAAGTATTTTTTAGAGCCTTTTAAAAAAGCGAAAAATTTTAAAATTATTCAGGGGCCTTTTTCACAAAATAAATTTTACAAAAATTTGAGCTTAAAATAAAGTATTTTTTCATGAATTTATGTATCAATTTTATTCCTTTAAAAAACCCCAAATTTTTTTTTAAGTTTTTAATTTATTTTGGGGGGGAAAGGGCTAAAAAAAAAGTTTGAAAATTTACATTATTTACCCTTTTTTTTGGGTAAGTAAATTCCAAAAAAAAGGAATTATAAATTTTTTTTTCGTTAGAAAATGCTTTTTTATACTTCGTAAGCTTATAATAAGGTTTTTAAAACTCTTATTTTGAACAATTTCATATTTTATGTGTTTTTTCCCCGTTTTTTCCCTTTAAAATTTTGGTGTTATAAACTTAATAGAATATTTACTTATGATAATGCATTATACCCCAAAATGGTTTTTTTTTTAATGAAATTTTAGCTAATTTTTCGGTGAAAATATAGCTGTTTTTTACAAATTGAAAATAAAAAAATCCCCCCCCCCCCTTTTTTTTAATAATTGGGACCTATAAGTAGCTTACGTTTACATTAACCTATTAAAAAGAAGAGTAAAGGGGGTTTTATTTGTATAAACGGGATTTTCAAACCCTTTTTCATAGTTTCCCTTTTAAAACATGCGTTTTTTGTATATATACAAGTAATTTTTCTTATTATATTGCTTTTAAGCCCCTTAAAAAAAGTAGTGGGTTTTCCCCCCCCCAAAGATTTTTGCTAGTTTTCAGGAATATAAATGTTTTCCCCACAAATTAAGTAAAATCCCTTTTTCGAATAAATTTTCACCTATAGTGCTTACGTTAAATTAAAACCATTAAAAAGAGAGTAAGGGTTATTTATTGTGATTAACGGTATATTGCAAGCGTTTTTCATGTTTCTTTAACCTATAGCGGATTGTATATATACAAGTAGTTTTACTTTTATATTGCTATTTAAAACCCATAAAATGTAGTGGGTTTTCCCAAAGATTTTAGCCCAGTTAAATATGATATATAGCTGTTTTCCCACAAATTGAAATATAAAAAAACCTCTTTTTAGAATAATTTTTCACCTATAAAAAAAATAGCTTACAAATTTCATTAAGCTATTAAATAGAAAAAGTAGAGGGTTTTTTATTGTGATTTTAAAGTATATTTCCCCGCGTTTTTCATAGTTTCTTTAAAATGTAGCGTTATTATATTTAAGTATAAGTAAAGTATATAAGTATATAATATAAGTATAATTTTATTTTGTATTTTTTTTTATTATATTGCTATAAAACCCCTAAAATGAGTGTTTTTTTTCAATGATTTTAGCTAGTTTTTTCGGTTATATAGCTCTTTTTCCCACAAAATTTAAATGTAAAATTCTTTTTTTAGAATAATTTTTCACCCATAAGTAGCTTTTCGTTAATTAACTTTTTAAAAAGAAAAGTAAAAGGTTATTTTTTTTTGATTATAAAAGGTATATTGCCCAAACGTTTTTCATAGTTTCTTTGTAAACTTTTAGCGGTTTTTTGGTTTTAGACAATCGGTTTTTCTTTTTATTTCCCATAAACCCCTAAAAAAGTAGTGTTTTCAAAGAAATTTTTGCCCAGGTTTTTTTAGTATATAAAAGCTGTTTTCCCCCACAAATTGAAGTTTTAAAACCTCTTTTTTGAATAATTTGCACCATAAATAGCTTACCCTTACATTAAGCTATTAAAGGGAAAGTAAAAAGGGGTTTTTTTTGTGATATAACGGTTTTATTTCCGCGTTTTTCTAGTTTTTTTGAAACTGTTTGCGTTTTTATAAAAAGATAATATAAGTATCTAAGTAAAATATAAAGTTTTAAATATATATAGGGAGTTTTTTTTTAATTTTTTGCCTAAAACCCGTAAAAAGTTTGTGTTTTTTTAATGATTTTAGGGTAGTTATCAGTGATATATAGCTGGGTTTTTCCCCACAAATTTTAAGGGGTAAAAAAACCTTTTTTTAAAAAATAATTTGCACCCATAAGTACTTTAAAAAATATTAAAACCCATTAAAAAGAAGAGTAAAGGTTTTATATTGTGATATAAAAGGTATATTGGGAAGGTTTTTCCCTAGTTTTTGTAAACGTAGGTTATTGTTTATAAAAAACCCAAATAGTTTTTTCTTATCCCATTGGGTTTTAAAACCCCTAAAATTAGTGTTTTCAATGATATTAAACTATTTATCAGTGATATATAGCTTTTTTTTCCCCACAAATTGAAGTATAAAAATCCTCTTTTAGAAAAAATTTTCACCTATAAATAGCTTCATTACATTAAGCTATTAAATAGAAGAGTAAGAGGGGTTTTTAATTTTTGATTAACGGGAAAATTTCAAGCGTTTTTCATAGTTTTTTCTAAAACTTTAGCGTTATTGTATATATACAAGTTTGTTTTTTTCTAATTCTATTTCTATAAACCCCTAAAAAAGTAGTGTTTTAAATGAATTAAATTTGCTTTTTTCGGTGATATATAGCTGTTTTCTTACAAATTGGGAAATTTTACAATTCTTTTTAACTAATTTGCACCTATAAGTTTGCTTACATTACATTAATATTAAATAGAAGAGTAAAAGGGTTTTTTATTGTGATTTTAACGGTATATTTTCAAGCGTTTTTCAAGTTTTTTTGGAAAAACCCTAGCGGTAAAAGTATATATAAAAGTAGTTTTTCTTATATATTGCTAAAAAAACCAAAAAAATGGAGTGGGTTTTTAAAGATATTAGCTATTTATCGGTGATATATAGCTTTTTTTCCTACCCAAAAAAAGTAATTTCAATTCTTTTTTTAGAATTTAAATTTTTTAAAAAATAAGTAGCCCTTTTAAATTAAAATTAAACCCAAAAAATAGAAAAGAAAGAGGTTTTTTATTGGTTAAACGGTATATTTTCAAGCGTTTTTTATAGTTTTTCTTCTAAAAAATGTAAACCCTTATTGTAATTTTATACAAAAGCTTTTTTATTAATTGCTAAAACCCTAAAAGGGAGTGTTTTTTAATGGGAAAATTTTTTATTTAAACGGTGATAATAAACTTTTTTTCCTACAAAATTTAAGTTTAAAAATTCTCTTTTTAGATAATTTGCCCCCTATAAGAGCTTTCATTTCCTTAAGCTATTAAATAGAAGAGTAGGAGGTTATTTATTGGATATAAAGGTATATTTTCAAGTATTTTCATAAATTTTTTTGTAAACGGGAGCGTTATTGTATATTTAAAAAGTAATTTTACTTATCATATTGCTAAAAAACCCATAAAAAGTAATGTTTTCAAAGATATTAGCTTTTATCGGGGATTATAGCGTTTTTTCCCACAAAAATTTAAAAATATTAACAATCCTTTTTTTTTGGGGGGGGGAAATTTTCCCTATAAGTAGCTTACCTTTTCATTAAGCTTTTAAATAAAAGGAAAGGTTAATTTTTAAAGTTATTTTAAAGGGATATTGCAAGCGTTTTTTTATAAAATTTTTTTGTAAAATGTAGGGATTGATATTACAAGTAGTTTTTTTCCCTTTTTCATATTGCATAAAACCCTAATTTTGTGTGTTTTCAAAGATATTAGCATTTATCTGATATATAGTGTTTTTTCCACAAAATTGGGAAATATACAATCCTTTTTTTTTGAAAAATTTGCCCCCTATAAGTAGCTTTCATTCATTTTAAACAATAAATAGAAGAGTTTTGAGGTTTTTTTATTGTGATAAACGGTATATTGGGAAGCGTTTTTCATACTTTCTTTTAAAAAGTTTGGGGGGGGGTTATTATATATATACAATTGTTTTTTAATTAATCTATTCAAAACCATAAAATGTAGTGTTTTTTTAATGATATTTTGCAATTTATCGGGGGGAAAAATAGCTGGTTTTTCCCACAAATTGAGGAATACAAATCCCCTTTTTTTAGAATTAAATTTTCACCTATAAGAGCTTACATTTCATTAAGCAATAAATTTGAAGAGTAAGAGGGTTTTTTATTTTTATATAAAAGGGATATTGCAAGAGTTTTTCCCTAGTTTTTTGTTTAAAAAGTAGCGGTTAAATTGTATACCAAAATAGGGTTTTTCTTATCATAATGGGTTATAAACCCAAAATTTTGTGTTTTCAATGGGTATTAGCTATTTATCGGTTAATATTGCTATTTTCCTAAAATTGGGAAATTTTAAAAAAAATCTTTTTAGATTAATTTGCCCCCTATAAGTAGTTACCCTTCCATTAAGCTAATAAATAAAAGAGTAAGAGGTTATTTAAATTTTGATATAAAGGTAAATTGCAAGCGTTTTTTTAAGTTTCTTGTAAAAATGTACGTTTTTTGTATAATACAATTTGATTACTTATCATATTCTATTTAAAACCCCAAAAAATGGTTTCTTGTTTTCAATGATATTAGCTATTTAAACGGTGGGTATATAGCTGTTTTCCTTTCAAATTGAAGTATAAAATCCTTTTTTAGAATAATTTGCACCTATTTTAGCTTACATTAATTAATCCCAATAAATAGAAAAGTAATAGGTTATTTTTTGTGATTATAAAAGGTATATTCCAGCGTTTTTTCATTTGTTTCTTTCCCCAAAAATGTAGCGTTATTGTATATATACAAGTAGTTTTAAATTATTATATTGCTTAAAAACCCCTAAAAAAGTAGTGTTTTTTAGTGATATTAGCTATTTTTTTCGGTGAAATTTTAGGTTTTTTCCTACAAATTAAGTATAAAATCCTTTTTTTTTTTTTGAATAACTTGCACCTAGAATTAAACTTACATTAATTAACCTTTTAAAAAAAGAGGGAAGAGGGTTTTATTGTGATTTTAACGGGGATATTGCAGGGGGGTTTTTTTATAGTTTTTTTGTAAACTGTAGCGTTTTTTGGATATATAAAGTAATTTTTTCTTTTTCCCCATTTCAAAAAAACCTATAAAATGTTTGTTTTTCAAAAAATAAATTTTAAACTATTTATTTCCCCCGGGGTTTTATAGCCTGTTTTCCCCACAAATTGAAGTATAAAATCCTTTTTTTTAGAAAAATTTGCACCCCCAAAAAGTAGCCCTTTCCCTTTCATTAAGCATTAAATAGAAGATTTTAAAAAGGTTAAATTTTTTGTGAATTTTAACTGTAATTGCCCAAAAGTTTTTCATAGTTTCTTCAAAAATGTTTGCGGTTTATTGTATATATACCCAAAATTTTACTTTTATATTGCTATAAAACCCTAAAAAATTTGTTTTTCAATGATTCTACTGTTTCAGGGGTATATTTGCGTTTTTCCAAAAAAAAATTTAAAGGGTTAAAAAAATCCCTTTTTTAGAATAATTTGCACCATAAAAGTAGCTTACATTACATTAAGCTATTAAATAGAAGAGTAAAAAGGGTTTTTTTATTGTGATTTTTAAAGGTAATTGCAAGCGTTTTTTCCTTTGTTTCTTGTAAAAAAGTTTTGCGTTATTGTATATATACAAGTAGTTTTTTTTCTTATCATATTGGGATAAAACCCCTACAAAGTAGTGTTTTTTAATGATTTTAAACTATTTTTCATTTGGAAAAAGTTTTTTTTTTTTCTACAAATTGAAGTATATTTCTTTATATCTGTAGCTAAATAGCTTTTTTTATCTGCGGGCAACTATATTTAAAAAAAAATTTTTAGCTAAAAATAGATTTTTTTTCATGAAATTTCCCTAAACAATTTTAAACTTTTTTAAAAAAAAATGGTTTTTTCAAATATTTTAATGTATTTTTGAAAAGCTAAATAAATTTTCGGAAATTTTACATTATTCCCAAGGAAATTATATACAACTAAAATTTTTACAAAGTTATGAAACTAAAAATTTTGTATTTTTCGGGAAAATTTTGTTTTTTAAACAATTTTAATCCTTTAAAAAAAAAGTTTTTTTTAAGTGTTTTAAAAGTATTTTTTAAAGCCTAAAAAATGTCGGAAAAAAAACATTATTCGCAATTTTACACAACTATTTTTTTAAATAAATTTTGAGCTTAAAATATGTAATTTTTTTATGAAAATTTTTTTGTATCAATTTTTTTCCTAAAAAACCCAAAGGTTTTTTTTAAGTGTTTTAATGGATTTTTGAAGGGCCCAAAAAAAAGTCGAAAAAATTACATTATTCAGCCCTTTTTTTTATAGAGAAATTTAAAAAGTTGGAAAATTTTAGTTTTTTTAGTTAGAAAAAGCCCATTTTAAAATACTGTAAACCCCTTTTAATAGGAGTTTTTAGACTCTATATTGTTTATTTCAATTTTTATTATACGTGTTTTTTTTAAAAGTTTTCTTCTTAAATTTTGGTGTTTATATCATTAATAGAAAGGGATTTTCCCTTTTGATAATCCCTTTTTGCCCCCCAAAATATGTTTTTTTCAAAAGGATTTTAGCTAGTTACGGTGGGTATATAGCTGTTTTTTTCCCACAAAATTTAAATAACAACCTTTTTTTTGAATAATTTTTCACCTATAATTTGCTTACATTACTTAGCTAATAAATAGAAGAGTAAGAGGTTATTTATTGTGAATAATAACGGTATATTGCAGGCGTTTTTTTATACTTTCCCTTTTAAACTGTAGCGTTATTGTAAAATATACAAGTAGTTTTACTTATCATATTGCTATAAACCATAAAATGTAGTGTTTTCAATGATATTAGCTATTTATCGGTGATATATAGCTGCTTTGCTACAAATTGATGTATACAATCCTTTTTTTAGAATAATTTGCAAATATAAGTAGCTTATATTACATTAAGCTAATAAATAGAAAAGTAAGAGGTTATTTATTGTGTATAACGGTAAAATTGCAAGCGTTTTTCATAGTTTCTTGTAAACTGTACGTTTTTTGTATTATACAAGTAGTTTTACTTATTTATATTGTTTTTTTTAAACCCATAAAATGTAGTGTTTTTCAATGAGTTTAGTTTAGTTATCAGTGATATATAGCTATTTTCCCCACAATTTGAAATATAAAATCCTTTTTTTAGAAAAAATTTGCACCCTTTGTAGCTTACATTAATTAACTATTAAAAAGAAGAGAGAGGTTATTTATTGTGATATAAAGGGAATTTGCAACGTTTTCCCTAGTTTCTTGTAAACTGTAGCGTTATTGTATATTAAAATTAGTTTTTACTTATTCCATTCATAAACCTTAAAATTATTTTTTTCAATGATATTATATTTATCGGTGATATATAGCTTTTTTCCCCTTTTAAATTTAAGTTACAATCCTTTTTTTAGAAAAATTTTACCTATAAGTAGCTTTCATTCATTAAGCTATTAAAAAATAGAAGAGTAAGGGTTTTTTTATTGTAAAAATAATGGGATATTTCAAGCCTTTTTTAAGTTTTTTTCTAACTGTACCGTTATTGTATATATACAAGTAGTTTTAAATTTTTTATTGCTATAAACCCATAAAATGTAGTGTTTTCAATGTTTTTACTAGTTTTTTCATTGGGGTATATAGTTTTTTTCCTACAAATTGAAGTAAAAAAAATCCCCTTTTTAGAATAATTTGCACCTATGTAGCTTTTAATTTTTAAAACTAATAAAAGAAGATAAGAGTTTTTTTATTGTGATATAACGGTATATTGCAAAAGTTTTTTCATTTTTTCTTGTAAACTGTACGTTATTGTAATATACAAGTAGTTTTTACTTTTTATATTGCTATAAAACCCCTAAAATGTAGTGTTTTCAATGATCTAGCTAGTTTTTGTGATATTTTCATTTTCCTACAAATTGAAGGGATAAAACCCTCTTTTTTTGAATATTTGCACCTATAAATTACTTACATTTCATTGCTATTAAAAAAGAGGGAATAAAAAGGTTATTTTTTGTGTATAACGGTATATTGCAAAACGTTTTTTTATTTTCTTGTAAAAAATGTAGGTTTTGTATTATACAAGTAGTTTTCTTATCATATTTCTATAAACCCAAAAATTGTGTTTTCCAATGATTTTTTTCTGGTTTCGTGAAGGGTTTTTTTTTCTACAAATTTAAGTTTAAAAATTTTCTTTAATCTTTTTTTTAAATAGCTTTTTATTTTGCTCCCTTATTTTACCCCAAAATTAAGTAAAATATGTATTTTTTATGAAATTTTTGATATCAATTTTTAAAAATTTAAAAAAATGTTTTTTTTCAAGTAATTTTAAAGATTTTTGAAAAGGCTTTAATTCCCCAAATGTGACAAATTTAGCCTTTTAAAAACAACTATAGTTTTAAAAATTTATACTAAAAATATGTTTTTTTCATATTTTAGTTCAATTTTAAATTTTACAAAACGTTTTTTTGTTTTTTAATGTATTTTTGAACGCCTAAAAAATTGAATTTGACTTTTTCAGCACTTTTTCACAAATAATTTTTCAATATTTGGGGCTTTTAAAATTGTTTTGCATGAAATTTTTTGTATGCTTTTTAAACTTAAAAAAAACGTTTTTTCAAAGGTTTTAATTATTTTTGAAGGGCTAAAAAAATATCGAAAATTTACATTATTCAGCCCCTTTTTTTTTATAGAGAAATTCAAAATTTTGGAATTATTTTTTTTCGTTAGAAATTGTATTTTAAATAAAGTAGCTTATTAAAAGGGGGTTTTTTAAACTCTATTTTGATACAATTTTATATTAACGTTTTTTTCAAGTTTCTTCTTAATTTGGGGTTTTTTTTATCTTAATGAAAATATTTACCTTTGATAAATGTTTATACCCTCAAAATGTGTTTTTTTTTTCAAAAGATTTTACTAGTATCGGTTTAAAAACGTTTTTTTAAATTTGAGTATACAATCCTTTTTTTTTTAAATAATTTTCTCATAAGAGCTTAATTACATTAAACTAATAAAAAAGAAAGTGGAGGTTTTTTATTTTTTTTTATAACGGTATTTGCAAACGTTTTTCAAGTTTTTTTTAAAATGTGGTTAGTATATAAACAAATAGTTTTATTATCATATTGCTATAAAAACCCCTAAAATTAGTGTTTTTTCAATGATATTTTGGGTATTTACGGTTGATATATATGTTTTTTCCCAAAAATTGGGAAAAAATTAAAAAACCCCTTTTTAGAATATTTTGCACCATAAAGTGCTACTTACTTAAGCTATTAAAAGAAGAGAAGAGGTTTTTTTTTTTTTTTTATAACGGTTATTTGCAGCGTTTTTTTAAAGTTTTTTCTAAAAATGAGCTTTTTTATTTTATATACAAGTAGTTTTTTCTTATTATATTCTAAAACCCATAAAAAATGGGGTTTTTTCAAAGATTTTTCAAAATTTTCATGAATATAGCTGGTTTTTCCCACAATTGAAGAATAAAAATCTCTTTTTTTGAATAATTTGCACCTATAAGTACTTCATTACATTTTGCTAATAAAAAGAAAGAATAGGGTTTTTATTGTGATATAAAACGGATATTGCAAGCGTTTTTCTATTTCTTTAAAAATTAGCGTTTTGTATATTACAATATTTTTTACTTACATATTGCTATAAAAACCCCATAAAATGTTTGTTTTTTTCAAAGATATTTGTTTTTTATCGGGGATATATACTGCTTTCTTAAAATTGGTAAAATTTTTTTGAATAATTTTAAAATATAGCTTTTTAATTACTAATAAAAAAAATAAGAGGGTTTTTTATTTTTTTAAAACTATATTAAGGTTTTTTCTAGTTTTTGTAAAAATTTGCGTTATTTAAAATACTATTTTACTTAAATTATATAAACCCCCTTTTTTTTTTAAAAATTTTCAAGTAAAAGTTAGTTTAACATTTTTCCCAAATTGAAGTTTAAAATTTTTTTTTTTAAATAATTGCCCTATGTAGCTTACTTAAATTGTATTAAAAAAAAGAATTATTTATTTATAAATTAATTTAAAATTTTTCAAAATTTCGTTAGGGTTTGTATATAAGTATTTTTTTATTTTAAAA
>JACEEZ010007563.1:0-55000 GCA_016584305.1 Chionoecetes opilio
TTTCTGGGCTTTTTTCCTTTTTGTTTATGCCATATTATAAGCTGCCCCACAAAGTTATACATACGAGATTTTTTAAGTATGTTAAATTCTCATTTTCTTCAGAGCCCCCCAAAATGACCTTTATTAATTTTTTACTATTTTTTTTATGTGAAAAATTTTGTAGAAAAAGCTTTTCCAAAGATCATCTATCCTTTATCATTAAAACATTATATACTGGGGGGTAATGCCTTGAGAACTTCCCTGGTCGGGTGAACGAAGAGGCCTTGGCCCCAAAGATGGCGCCATTAGCTTTTTTAAATAGGGCCTATGAATGGCGTTACCCTCTTTAAAGAACCCAGTCTACAAACCCCTCCCACACGTCTCGACCCCCCCGGGTTTAAACGGTCCTACTACAATTTTTTGGACCTGAAGGGGGTTGTGGTTCAGTAAGGGCCCTGACTTTATGCCACCATGGGGATTTTTTTTACCGGGGTCACTGCTGCAGGGGCACTAAAGGTACATTTCCCTACTTGGAAATCACTCCCACAGGGGTTGAATGAGCTGGGGCCCTGTTTTTACTCTGCCCCCCCAAAAAAACGCCAAGCAAGGCTCCCGCACCCCCTTTTGAATTTCCATTGGGGCCTACCCAACACAAATTTAACCTTTTGACAAAACAGATAGCCCCGTTAACGGTTACCAATATACCTCGACCTTGACGGGTTGTGGTTCATAAGGTCCTGACAGTTAGTGACCCCCACAAGATTTAAGGTACCAGGGGTCCGCCAAGGCATTAATATGCGGCGTCCTACATGGAAAGTACACAATCCCGCAGGGGTTGAACGGAGCGGGGCCCCGTTTGACTGCTCCCCTCCCAAAAAAGCACAGGAAAGGCTGCCCGCACCACCCAAAAACCTCCCACTGTTTTCCCCCATTACCCAAAAACCCACTTTATTGATCCTTTTATCAAGCACTAAACCTCTCCCACAACATAGTAGTAGTTAACCTTAGATTACCAGCTTTAAATTTTCCAAAAACTCCTGCGTTTTTCTATACTGCATTATCATTTAATTTCCGGCCAGCTTCGGCTGGGGGGGGGGGGGTGGGTGGGGGGAGCCTTCTACTTTCCCCATCCTTTTTCCTCTTTTTATTTTTGTTAGTTATTTAAATCAAACACCCCATGAAAGGGAACTAATGGTTTTTTGCGTTTGTTTTTTCCTGTGTAATCCTTTTTAATCCCCCTCCTCCCCCTCCTCCTCCCCTCCACCTCCTCCTTCCTTCCTTTTTCCTCCTCCCCTCCTTTTCCTCTTTTGTAATCATCAACCCATAGCTAAATGAGAAATACAAGGGTCATAGAGAAGGATTTTTTCGCCTTATCTTTATCCTTGACGTGAGGGGAGGGGAAAAGAGGAGGGGGAGGAGGAGGTGTTTTTTTTTTACAAAAAAAAAAAAAACAATTTTTCCCCCAATCTTTTAATACTCTCTCTCCTCCTCTCCTTTTCCCCCCTTTTCTCTCTCTCTCTCTCTCCTCTCTCCCCCCTCTCCCCTTAAACTTTCCTTTTCGCGTCCCTCCATTTCCCCCCATCCCCCTTTTCTCTCCCTTTTCCTTTTAAGTCAAAATTGAAAGACTTGCAAAATTTGAAAGGTGAAAAAATTTTTTTCCCCCCCTTTCCCCCTTTTTTCCCCCCTTAAACCAAAACCGGGGAATTTTCTTCCCCGGCCCCCATAGAGAATTTCTTTTTTTCCTTCCCCCTCCCTTCCTTTTTTACATCACCCGGGACATCCTTTTAAAAAAGGGTAACTTTAAAAAAATTGTTTAAAAATTTTAAACGGGAAAAAAAAACCCCACGCTTTCCCACCGGTAAAAAGAACAAAAAGAAAAATGTAATAATTTTCACAGAAACAACAAACAAAACTTTTTTAAAAAAACTTTTCCCAAACAACCCCACATGAATCAAAAAAGCATGTTTTAATATTTTGTAATTTTAAAAAATTTTTCCCCCCTCCCTTTTTTTCTTTTTTTTTTTTTCCCCCCTCTTCCCCCTCCCCTCTCTCTTCTCTCCTCCCCCTATCCTTTTTCCCCCCCCCCCCCCCTCCCCCCGCCCGGGGTTTTCCCCCCCCAAAAGCCCCCCCCCTCCAACCCCCCCCTCCCCTCCCCCCCATTTCTCCCCCCAAAATCCCTTTTTTTCGTTTAAAAACCAAAAAACACAAAAAACCCCCTTCTTCCCCCCCCCCTTCTGCCCCCCTCCCAATTCTTTTTTTTGGGGCCCTTTTAAAAAATTTCATTTAAAAAACCCTTTTTTTCCTGGGGTCCCCCTTCCCCCCCCTTCCTTCCCCCCTTTCCCCCCTTTCTTCCCCTTTTTCTTTTTTTTTTTTTTTGGCCCCCCCTTCCCCCCCCCCTTTTTTCCCCCTTTTTTTTTTCCCTTTCCAAAACATTTTGTTTTTTTTCCCCTTTTCCTTATCTAACCAACCCCACCCCAAAAGGGGAAAAAAAAAACCAAAAAAAAATTTATTAAAAAAAAAGGCAAATCTCCTTTTAACCAACATGGGGGGGGGAAAAAACCCCAAATAAATTTTCGCTCGCTCTATCCATGTTTCACCACACGCACACACACACACACATACACACACACGCGCGCGAGCGATCGCGCATACACACACAGACACACACACATCCATACGTACAGACCCACCCACCCACATACATCCCCTTCACACACACACACATTTAACAAGGGTCAGAAACAACTCCTAATATTAAATGTGTAAACGTTAAAATACACATAAATTTTAGTTGATCTACATACCTACCCACCTGTCTGTCTGTCTCTCTGTCTGCCCGCCTGCCAGAGTATCTGTAGGGTGGTGTGGGGGGACACCGTACTATTAGTGGAAAAATATCATAAAAAATCCCATTTTACCTGAGAGGTGCACACTGGTTTCCCCAAACAAACTTCACAATATGGCCCCACCTATGGTACCTCATGAAGACTTAAACTCAGATAATAAGGGTCATTTAAGGTTTTTTATACAGTTTTTGGCACCAGTCGGTGTCCCCCACGAGGGGAGGACACCGCATCAGGTATGGGGGCACGTATGAATTTAAACTCATATTACATCAAAACATTATTGTGTTTTTTTTGCCTGCTGAAATCAACATATATGCTAAGCCTAGACACCCACCCATTATTATTAGGTGATGAAAGAAAAGATAAGCGCATATAAAATAGCATTTATTAAAAAGATAGGTTTCTAGGTATTTTTATTGCTCACTATTCAGAAGTGCATCATGAAGGCATGCAGCGGGGGAGGGAAACACCTTAACCAGGTCAGCCTGCCTCTGGTGATGCCCTTGGAGGTCACCAGGACACCCTTGCACTGTTCGGATCACAGAAGCTTCACTAGGTGGTGGGAGCGGGAACGTGTTCTCGGGTGTTAGCGGACTTAATCGGAGGAAAAAGGTTTAATTTTCCATCTCCATGATGGCCCAAACACCCTGAGCACATAGCACACTAATGTGCCCACACCCCTCCCTCCTCCACTCAGCCTGAACCAGAACAAAGTCCCCACCTGTGATGTTTTCGCCACGCAAAAGGGTATGATGGGCAGTCCAGGTGCCCTCGTCGTCCACCATCCGAGTCCTCGGAGGAGTCGTCCAGCTGAAGTCGGACTATCATCAACCTCCTCCTCGTCAGTGGTGTCTTCCTCCGGACAGGCACAGACTTCTTCCCGCTGTGGACCTTCGTCTTCCCACTGTTTTCTTTTCAGCCGCGCCTTCTTTTTGTCTTCCAGGCTTCTGCCTCTTCTTGACTTAAACTCAGGTCAGATATTTGCCTCCTCATTTCCCCCCCCCCCCCCGGTTAAAAATGCAGGCCGCACCCTCTCCGTCCATTTCAATAAGGACGAGGATTAGCATTAGAGGAACGCCTGGACACACTCTGGGGTTAGTCTGTCTGTGAGAAGGGTGTCTCCGGGTGGCAGGGTGCGTCGTGCTCGGGCCCGGGGTCGGCAGGGTGCAATCGTGCTGGGGCCCGGGGGTGGCAGGCTCTGTCGTGCTGGGGCTCGGGGTGTCAGCTTTGCGGCTCTGGGCCCGGCGGTGGCAGGGGGTGTAGTGATGGGGCCCGGGGTGGCAGGCTCTGTCGTGCTGGGGCCGGAGGTGGAAGGCTCTGTCGTGATGGTGCTCGGGGTGGCAGGCTCTTGTCGTGCTGGGGCCCGCGGGTGGCAGCACATAATCTAGCCTGGAGACACAGCGGGAAGGGGTATAGCTTCTGAGGTCTGGCCTTCAGCCAGTTCGCTCCTCTCATCTGAACTTCCTCCATCAGAAGAAGTTGGAGTAACTTCACTACCAAATTCTGGTGGTGCCCGGTCGCTCGGTATTACATGCGATCATAAAACACATCACTGGAAGATGTTGCGATTGAGTGGCCATACACCAGTCGCCCGCGAAACCACTGAGAATGTTGAAGGGGGTAGTGGCTTTGGCCATGCCTCAGAAGCAAACTTGGCAACTTGTGGACTGTTATGGCTCGTTAGGGTGCATGAGGCGTGGCTCGTTCAGTAGGGACACGCAGGAAGGTCTTAAAGGGACAAAGACAATCACATCAATGCGCTGGAGTTTGTCTTTGTAGGCGGAGGCAACGGTAACAATCACGATTTACCATGCATTATCGCAAACTCAACAGGCTGAATGTGCATGTGACATTCAGCATTGTCCATGATCAGAAGAATCTTGTTCTCTACAGGAAGAACAAGACTTCTATGGAGATGCTGAAGTGTCTGCACGAAGCATCACATTATCCAGCCACTAGGATGCAATATCCCTTTGGAACCAAAGAGCGTGTTTCCTCATGAAAGCGGGATTCCATCGGCATGCTGGAATTATAAACACTGGAGGTGGACTGCCCCCCAGCATGTCTATGCCCACAAACGTCATGCTGTCACCGCGTTCACGAGTTACCTGCTGGCTACGGATGGCCTCTCGCACACACAACCTTGACTGGATTCATAAAACAGTCGACAATGAACTCTCATCCAAAAATTGTATATCCCGGTCCTGCGTGAATGTGTACTTCTCCAAAGCTAATGTGTAGCCTTACAGAAGGTTATCACATGGACTTTGTTGAAGGCCAGACAATCCTCGGCAATGGACATGCCTCCGGAGCTTCAATACAAGGTTTGGATGACGGTTCATGAGGCATAGTTTACATCCCTTCGTCGCCATTTTATCTTTTCACAGGCAGCAGGGGAGCTCTTGCCTCCCACAAAGCTATGCATACTGGTACACCATCCTACGCACATCGCATGGCAGGCCGTTCAGAACATCCTGCGCGTGGATGATAATCAGCATGTATATTTCTTGTTGAGGGCTGAAAACCGATTGCTACGGGATAGCAACAGCCATATAGGTAAACTCCATCCGACAGCTTATTCGATAGATAGAAGGCGTCTGTAACCAAAAGAAATTATATTAGGACTTAAAAGGCCTGCTGGCAACAAAAGTGAAAAAAAATTAATAAATAGAGCGCTTGAAGGCATCCTTTAACAAAAGAAATTAAATTAGGACTTAGAAGGCCCTTGTGGGGGGGGGGGGGGGGGGACAATAAAAGTACCCCTCCCCCCCAAAAAAATGAATAAATTTAAAATCTATAAATCTAGAGGACCCCTTAAAGCTATCCCTGAGCGTCTTTTTGCATGACCTCTCCCAGGAGAGACCAAAGAAGACGTGGGATGAGGCATACAAAAAGAATTGGGAGATATGGAAACTAAATAGGGCACTTCAGCAAGAGTTGTTTCTGATGTTGAATCTGGCAGCGGCTTCTTCAGGCTGCAGCTAGTGGCCACGCGTGTTAAAGGCAGCCTCCAAGGTCAGTGCGGTCCATCTGCCTTGTCGCTCTTCATGACATATTTTGCGAGGCATGATGACGGGGATGGCTGCTAGGTTAGGTTAGATCTTGTAAAAAGAGTTAATGACATTAGAAATCATGCATAGTTAGGTAGGTTAGTTTAGGTTAGCTTTAGCCTTAGTATTTTTACATGTAGGAGGCGATTCTTGCATTGGCCACCATATTATTTGGGACTATGAGTTCTGGCAATATATGTGGGGATCACCGAACGTCATGCCCCAAAATATGCAGTTGTTAAATGGTTTTTAACCACAAAAAAGTAATTCAGAATCTTCTAATAAACATAAAATCACTTATAAATAGTTAGTTCATGTGCTTATAGCATAATAACACTGATATAGCATCATAATTTAATACCAATCACCTTCAACTTTACACCAACAAAAAAACCACTGTTCATTATTTAAATGCACTAGTTCACCACCACCATTTAATATCATGCGAATATGCATAGTCATCACTTTTTCTTATGTTTTCTAAGTATTTAAAAATATATAGATTTTCCAAAACGTAGTGAGGCGGGGATCACCGAACGTCATGCCCCGAAAAATATGCAGTGTAAAGTTTTTTTAACATAAAAAATTAATTCTAGAATCATTCTATAACATAAATTCACTGATATAATATTTTAGCATGTGCTTATAGCATAATAACACTGATATAGCATCCCCCATAATTTATACCAATCACCTTCAACTTTAGCCACAAAAAAAACACTGTCCATTTAATTAATGCACTAGTCACCACCACCATTTTAATATAATGCGAATATACATAGTCACTACTGTTTGGTATGGTTGTGTAGGTATTAAAAGATATCGCTTTTTCAAAATTTCACTGTACGGTTGATCCCCCGCATTCACCATACGTTGATTCCCGGCCACCAATTTTTTTTGTAAATAATGCCACCGCGGCCTGTTCCCCCCCCCCCCCCCCGTAAAGCATGCACTACTTTTTCACTCAATAACATGTCAATACGTTATACCTCGTATTTGCCAATTACCTCAAAAGAATCACGCCATCACAGACGACATGAGACACTATATAAAGAACGGCGAAAAGTGACAAGGAAACATACGAAAAATAAATTCCTTACCTGGTAAACACGGAGTGAACGCTGACGGATACCCTGTTGCTGCATGTAGTTCACTGAGCGTGGCGCTGCATCCGTGGTGGCATGTGGCGCGAAATTTGAATTAATTTTCGCGTTGTAGCCCTTCGTACGGTGATACCCCACCGGTCGGTGGACCCCACCCCACCCTATGTCTGTATGTTTTTTTCTTGTCTGTCTGTCTGGTTCTCTTAGCCTATTTGTATGTCAGTATATAAAACATCATTTTTACTGCCTTAATAAGAGGAAATTGTTCACTTAATTTAATTCACAAAGTTCTTTTATCTAAGGTGTGTCTTAACTGTATGTCCTCTCCCTTCCCCCCATCCCTTCCGCGGTCCCCCACGTCAACCTGTATTGCCTAATAACTCATTCACTTAACATCAACGTTAATTATCAAGGCATTGAAGCGGAGAGGGGAAGGGGAGGCGCTTAACTCTATATCTTTAGGACTGACGATTGTTGTCACTCACTTCGGCTTATCAATAATGTGGTGCGCGAGAAAACGATGTTGAATTAGAGAGAGAGAGAGAGAGAGAGGGAGAGAGAGAGAGAGAGAGAGGGGAGAGAGAGAGAGAGAGAAGAGATGAGAGGAGAGAGAAGAGAGAGAGAGAGAGAGAGGAGGAGAGGGAGAGAGAGAGAGAGAGAGAGAGATTAGAGAGAGACGAGAGAGAGAGAGAGAGAGTCAATTAAAGATATAAAACGGGGAGAAAATGAAAGAAAGAAAGTCCCCCCAAGAAAAGAGAGAAGAAAGAAAGAAAATAATATATAAAGAGCGAGACAGCGAGATATACAAGAGAGAGAGAGAGAGAGAGATGAGGAGATGAGAGACGAGAAGAGCGAGAGAGAGAGTGGGAGGCAAGACGTTCTGTGGGGGCTCCGTCTTTGAAGGTCACAAATTACTGTCGTGCAGTGGTTGGCGCTACAGTGACAAGTGGCTAGGTAGGACAACAAGGGTCATAGAAAGTGTTAGAAAACAGAAAATTAGGATCAGGGATTTTGAAAGACCTGAAATTAGGTAAAAGTGAGTGAAAGTGAGCGCCGCAGCAGCCGTGACCTAGGCTGCCTCGTCGCGGCCCACAGCCCCGGCCCCCTGCCGACCTCACCAGCGGTGTTGCCAAATAAAGTCTCTCTCCAAAAAATCGATTATGTTTTTTCGATCGATTTCTCTCTATACTACGACGGACATTAACAGGAGACAGGACGTGAAGTGAAGTAAAGTGAAGGGGCAGTCCAGTGCAGTGACTAGTGACTGTTGCCATGTTCAGTAAGACCGTGTGTAAATACTGTTTTGAAGGTCGTCACTCAGCCACGCTGCTTTGCTCCTTAATTCCCTAGGGGACCACCGTACTGGCTACACTGCCTCTACTGCCTCAATCCCTCCCCCATGTCTACCACCGCACACTCCGTTATCGCCAGGAGGGACTCCCTTGGCTACCATCTACAAAAGTGGTGTGCTGTTGCGGTAAAGCAGCACTTTTAAAACACTTCATACGTTAGCTGTGAGACGAAAAAATGCCTTAATCTATGTCACACTAGTTGTCGAACGGACATCAGTATACAGTGTGGACTACACGGAGCAGCTACGTGCCCAGGGCCAAAATAGCAGATCCGTGACCCTTGGATAGCGAGGAGGCAGACCCACCCATCCAAAAGCGTACGACTCGTCGCTCAAGAGAGTGAGGAAGGGGATTTACCGGGAAGGCTGGAAGGAGCCACAGCTCAATCCCCTTCGTCGAAAAGCTCACGGAGGAAGCTCGCGGTCAAAAGCCCATTATCAGGTCCATCAAGGAAGACCGGGAGCTGATATACAAACAGGGATGTGTTTGCCTCAGCACCAGACTTGCTGACATGACTAAAAGCCTCCAAGCAGCGTCAGGCAGAAATAAAAACTGGTTCCAAGTTGTCAGTGCTTTCTCAGAAACCATTGAACGAGCACTGGGAGGAAGTCTGCCAAGGACTGAGTCTGGAGGAAGTGGTGAGTTCTGGGAGACCAAGGAAGCTAAGGTTCACGGCAAGGCCTGACGCCCATCCGACCTCCCTGAAGATCACCCGCCACCCACCGTCGCCCCACCGCTACAGCAGTCGCACTGACCCCCCACCTGCACCCCCCCCCCCCCCCCCACCCCCCCCCCCCCCCCCCCCCCCCCCCCCTCCAACTTTGTGTGTGCTCTCCCCCCACAACAGCAGGGACTGACCCCGGGCCGCCCCTTTACTTGCCTCCTGCACCCCCACCTCCACCTCTGCACCCCCCCAAAACCTAAGAAGCGACCGACCCCCCCCCCAACCTGCACCCCCCCCACCTTTTTTTACACTTTTTTTTTTCCCCACATTCCCCTCCACCACCCACCACACCACTACAACTGTCTCCACTGCGACCACACGTCACAAGGTGACGCTGACGCAACCAGCGCCGCCAAGGCGCGTTCTGAGTGCAAGGGCAGGACCGAGGTACTAGCCCGCGCGAACACCACCCTCCGCCCGACCCGGGCACCAACGCTCCGGTGGAAATAAAGGAAAAAAAAAGGGGGAAGGGAAAAAATAAGAGAAGTGTGAGGTCGCGAGAGAATTGAGCGAGATAGGAGGACCAGGAGCCACAAGGCGCCAACCCAGCCACGGAGACAAGCCCAGAAAAAGTGTGCAATTACTGCGCACGTAAAGGGCACACAGCTGTGATATGCTACGCCCGAAACGACTGACCAGCGCCAGGAGCGGCTCTTCAGGCAAAATCTTGCGGAGGAAAGCGTTATCGGAGCCCTATCCCCACACTACCACCTCACGAAAGCCCGCCCCAGCACCCTCACAGCCCAGCCCACTCTTGTCGCAGCTTGGTGCCTGTGGTTCATATCCAGGGCCGGCAGTGGAGCCCTCCCCCCCATCGGATATCCTTCAGACGGGCCCCTTTAAATTCTATCACCCCGGACACCCGGCCCCTGACGCTCTCCCCATCCATTCATGGACGGCCAGAACGTCCAAGCCATACATTAAAGATTATCTCCGCCAATGTCCGTGGCTCGAACGAACATCGGAGACTGACCCACCAACTGTGTACTACGACATAGTGCTGCCGTTATTGTGGGACGGAGAACCTGGCCTAGACAACGAGGTTGAGCCCACGTTCGGCAAGATACCGTGGCTACACCCCAATGGACCAGGAGGGACCGCCCTGAGCGAGCAGGGTGGCGGTGTGGCTGTCTGCTCAAGGAGGGAGTGCAAGCCCAGCACCTCGATGTGGTCCCGCTCCCCATACGGAGGTGATGTTCTTCCGGAGTCTGGCTGATCGACCAGCCATCCTGCTGGTGCGCCCATTGTATCGCCCGCCATGACAGGGACCGCCTCGCTCAAGCTACTCACTGGGGCCTGGACGACCTGATGGGAGCACCCTGCAGGAACGTCTTGGTGTGGGCGACCTCACCCACCACTGGAACAGCATGCCTATGAGGAGCCCCTCACTGTGCAGGGCTTGAACGGACACGCGACCTCATACACACGAGCGGGAGGGGGGACACTGGACCCTGTGTCATTCTAAACTCCTAGGGGGACACTCTCTGCGGTACCCCAGCTAGGATGATGGGCCAGCTCGACCCACCCGCTGTCTTAACACAGATAGATATAGGCGTGGCTCCGCTTCAAGCGGAAACCGACACGGCGCGCAACAAGGACACTGCACCGGGCGGCCTGCAGGGAGGATGGTGGTGTCAGCAAATGGGCCATAAAAAAAGTGGGAGGAGGACTTGCGCCGACCACACTACGAGGCTCAGGCATGGGAAAACAACTCTTGGTGGTCCTGGGTAATTTTTTCTTTTAAAAACAGGGAATCAGCCGCCAAGATTCAAGCCTCCTCACCAAGCATGACGGAACAGCGGCTGTCAGCAGCAAGGAGAAGGCTCAGCTGCGGCTAATCTCTTACTCTGCAAAGATGGAAGGTGAGCCCCCCTGGCAGCACCCGCCTCGTATGGAGCAGCAGTGGGAAGAGGACGTCCACAAGGTGGAGGTGACGCAGGCGCAGGTCGAGCACATCCTGCGAGGGCTCGACACCAAAAAAAGCCACTGGCCCTAGACGTCAGCCCGCATTTTTTTAATAAAACAGTGCGCCAGGAGCTGTATGTCCCCTCTCACCACAGTATTCATGCCTGCCTGCAGGAAAACCATCTGGCCCTTCAGCGTGGAAGGAGGCTCGAGTTGTTCCTGTTCACAAAGAGTTCCAGATCTGACCCAAAAACGGACAGGGCCCCATAATCCTTGCTGTCTGTGGTAGGGAAAGGTGTTCGAGCAGGATCGGGCAGAGGTAACTGTCGACCTCAGCGACAACACTCCTCTTGGAACAACAGTTGGGTCAGACCTGGACGGTCCACCTACTGACCTGCTGATGCTCTAACACCGAAACTGGCAGGACGCCCTGGATCGGACGGCCAGGACACTGTCGTGGTGGCCCTTGACATAGCGGGTGCCTTTTGGACAGGTGTGGCACGGAGGCCGTCCGAAAAACTCCGAAGCCAAAGGCATCCAGGGTGACCTGCTGCTGATCCTTGGGGAAATACCTGCATGGGAAGAACCCTCCAGGTCGTCGTTAACGGGCAGGCTCTGCAAGTCCCTGCCATTGGAAGCATCAGGCCCACAGGGCTCTGTGCTGGGGCCAGTCTGTGGAAATCTACGTGGACGATCTTCTCCAGCAAAGCTTGCCAGCAGTCTCGGCTTACGCTGATGACTGTACTCTCTCTGCTACTACCCGGACATGGACAGTGGGGTGCTGCTGATGAGGTCAATCAGCAGCTGAGTGTTATACAGGAGTGGGGTACACGTTGGCGGTGAACTTTGCTCCGGTGAAGACACAGGCAATGGTGGTTGTCTCGGTCCCCGCTGCCGGAGCCAGCAGTGAAGGGAGGCTGCGGTTTGGTGGCGTTACTCTCCCAACTCAGGAAGGGCCGCAAGGTCTGGGAGTATTGGTGGACCGAAAAGCAAGGTTTGACGGCCCCCCACCATCAAAACCACATGCCAAAAATGCCTCCACCCAGGGTCTCTTTCCCTGCGAAGGGTAGAGCCTAACTTCTCGACAGGGGAGGAAAGCTCTTGTTCTACAAGGCCCAGATACGGCCTGACTTAGAGTACACCGCCCTCTCTGGATGTCGGGCCAGCCTCGCACACTTGGAGGCATTGACAGATCCAGCGTCGAGCCCTGCGACTGATGGATGCTGCAGATCCCCCAGGACCCCCCAGACCACCAGACCAGTTCGAGCCGGTGAGTCCTTCGACACACTGGAACAACGCAGGTATGTCGCGGCGCTTGTGGGATTCCACAAGGCAACAGGGGCAGGGGAAGTGCCACCACTGGATGGGTTACGACAAGCCCTCCGAGAGTCGCACGCGCGAAGCACGAGCAAACGGTGCCTACCACGTGGTGATGCAGTGAGCGTGCCGGTTTCCCATGCCACCAGCACCAACGCACCTTTGTGGGCCGCGTCTCCAGGATGTCGAACATTTTTCACGGCGCTTCTGATCCTCCACATCAGGAGATGACACACCAAGGTGTTTAAAGTTGTGCGGCCAATCGGAGGAGGACTGTTGAAGCCCACCCCGCAGAGGCTAGTGATATGTGACACTAGTGACAGCAACAGTGCCTCAACAAACACTTTAGTGATGCATATATGTATATAATGTTAGGTCTTTATATTTATGTGTAAATTGCCCTTAAGATAGGTAGCACACGACAGTGCACCTTTGGGCTTTAGTTATATGTATGTTATAAAAAAGAAAAAAAAAAAAAAAAGAAAGGGAGAGAGAGAGAGAGAGAGAGAGAGATCCCACACAACCGAGACATCATTGCTACGGTCGAGACCTTCCTGAACCCAACTATCCCTGCCAACTTCGGACACATCCAGGGATATTCAAGATGACTCCGAAGAGACCGTGCCCACGGCACCTTCGGGCGCATTGCCGTCTGCTTCCGCGAAGGTCTCGCTGTAGAGGCCCTCGAGGTTGAAATGTATAAGCACCTTGAGATGATGTTCTTCAGACTGTGGACGAGTCGCCACGAAACCATCCTACTGTGCGTCTGCTACCGCCCACAGTAGCAGGGAAATGACACCATCCTGGCTTTGGTCTCGTGGAGATTGGGACAGCCTAAAAGAAAACTTGGACTCCATTGTGTGGACGGAGCTTCTCCACGGCAATAACGGCAATAAACACACAAGTAGAGACCTTCACCAACCTTCTCCTATCCCTCCAGAAAAACCATATACCCAGCCAAAACTACAAATCCAATCCCCATGATGGTTTGGTTTTCAGTGTAAGAGAGCTGCTGACAACAAGAGCAGGGCCTGGCTACGGTACACGTCCCACCCCTCCCAACTCAACAAACATCGGCACAAAGAAGCCTGCAAGACCATGTGCCAGGTCCAAAAGCAGGCCATACAACGCTGGAGAGAAGACTTAAAGGCCAAGTACAGCGGCCAGTCAGTGAGCAGTAAGGAATGGTGGTGTGGAGTGAAGCAGCAGCAAGGCCTCTTTGCTGACAACACCATTCTGCCGCTCACCAGACCAAACGGGTCAGTGGCTGTCCGCGACAAGGACAAGGCTGAGCTGTTGGCAGCTCATTTTTCTTTTAAGAGGTCGGTGCCAGACCCCTCACGCGAGCCCCTAGAGATACCATCCCTCGCCAGGGCCTCTCTGGAGAGTCTCGCATTTAACAATAAGGAAGTAGAACATCAGCTGCGGCAAATAAATCCCAAGAAGGCGCTAGGGTCCGACGATCAGCCCTCACCTACTAACGGGATGTGCTGCCCAGCTCGCTCCACCACTCACCATCATCTTCAACAACATCCTTTCCTTGTGCAAGTGGCCCACGCAATGGAAAGAGGCAAAAGTGGTGGCCATCCACAAAAAAAATAACAAACGGGACCCAAAGAACTACCGCCCAATTTCCCTTCTCACCACTGTTGGGAAATCCTGGAGTGCCTCAGGCCTACGCTCATGACTGCACCCTTGCCTTCCCCTGCGACAGACGTGACTGGCAGGACACGGTGTGCCGCATCAACCTGGCATTGGACAATATCGTCACCTGGAGTAGTCGATGGCAGGTCAGCCTGGCCCCTGACAAAACCCAGGCTCTGCTTATCTCCCGCAGGCAAGACATCACCAACCTGCCTGCACCGAACATACGGCTTGAGGGCAGATCACTCCCCCTACAGAGATCCATCTCCATCTTTGGGGTGGAGTTTGCCGCGGGACTGACCTTCACCAGTCATGCCAGGAGAGTTGCTAAAAATTCGGCCTGGAGTCTCAGCTGTGTCCGGCGTATCTCCCACCTTCTAGATGCCAAGGGGTTTGAGGTCCTGTACAAGGCTCAGGTACGTCCCCTAATGGAATACTCGCCCCTGACATGGTCTTCCTGCCCGCCCTCTTACCTGGCCACACTAGACCGCGTCGAGAAAAGAGCCCAGCGACTGGTTAACGACAAATGTCCCCACCACGTACCTGACTCCTTCCAACCCCTTCAGGAGCGCAGGGATGTAGCTGGTTTATGTGTCATGCACAAGGCACTCAATCTCCACACGCCCCACCTGGCAGCCATCAAGCTCCCCAGGCCCACGCCGCCCCTTCACTCCACCCGTGTCGCCCCACACAGACAGGAGCAAGTGACTGTGCCCTTCTCCAGGACAGAGCACTACCTACGTTCCTTCTTACCCCGCTACAGCCGTCTGTGGAACCGGTACCCGGACAGTTTGCCTACGGACAGTTTGCCTACGGACAATTTGCCTACGGACAATTTGCCTACCGGACAGTTTGCCTACGGACAGCTGCCTACCGGACATTTTGCCTACCGGACAATTTGCCTACGGACACTTTGCCTACGGACACTTTGCCTACGGACAATTTGCCTACGGACACTTTGCCTACGGACACTTTGCCTACGGACACTGCCTACGGATACTTTGCTTCAGTGTTTCCACATGAAAATTTTTCTTTACGTTGGACAGTTATAGTGATAACCCTACCGTAGATAACAGTATAGTCGCCAGCTGCAATAATGTCGCCAGGCGCCAAATATTACGAATTATAGCATCACTACTGATGTGTATGTGCCACTGAAGATGATACACAGTAGTTTATATCATGACTGTAAAATCTACCATGTTTCAGCGTTGTTTTATGCTTTGTATCTGCAAGTATATACAGTTTCAAATTTCACTACTCGTTTTATTATTCTTTAGTATTCCTTTAGTCAAGTCGCCACAGCTGTCAGGACTTGCCCCCTGGCAGCTGTGGCGACTAGGCGTTAAGCCCATAATTGCAGTGATTTAAAGTGAGGTCGCATCAGAGGTCACTACAATATTTACCCTTAACTTATTTCGAACAAGTGTCTGTTACGATGGAAAAAGAATCAAAATATATATTTTCTTCCTATTTGGGCGGAGAATTTTGCGTTTGGGGGGATGGGGGAAACGTGGGGGGATTGATTTTAGATTGAACTTAGGCAGAAACTGACATTTATGCTATGGTTGTGGTGAGGCCGGGCCAGGTCAATCTTCGGTATTTCGGTCTAATCTCTTGTGTGACCTGGCATGAAAGTGAGAAGTAAGGATTAGTGGAGGGGAGAAGCATGTGGACATGGGAGGGATGGGAGTAGGACGGTGGGGGAGTGAGGAGATGAGTCAGGGGGGTATGAGAGACGGGGTCCAGACAAAACCCCCCTAGGACAAAACCCCCGTCGGACAAAACCCCCTAGGACAAAAACCCCTTGGACAAAACCCCTTAAGCTAAAGTGCGAAATAGGACAAAACCCCTCAGTTTAATACCATTAAGATTAGAAGAAAAAAAATTATATAAGCAATTTATTACTGCAGTAATCATGAAAAATATTATAATCTTTCTTTATGTTTGTTCACTCCACCTGAACATTGTTTTGTCTAACTGAGTACCGTAAATCCCCGAGCCCCATGTACCGTAGATAACACTAAAGTCGCCACTACAACGTTTCTTTTTTATTTGCAGACGTCTGGTGGCGTTAATACTTACATTTCTACATCCATGATTTCAGGAAAGTCAGAATGGGCTATCTAGAGAGTCTGTCATTTTGTGTCTTCATCTGTGTCATAGTATGGCTATAAATGAACAAATTACATAAATACATTAACCGAGTGGCGATGTTGATAATGGGCTACACTAAGGTCGCCATCTAGTGTTTATGTTCTGAGTGTCCTCCCGCCGTCGTCGTCGCCCGAAAAAGAAACCGAGTAGTGTAATTTGAAAGCGTATATACTTGCAGATACAAAGCATAAAACAACGTTGAAACAGGGTAGATTATACAACCATGATATAAACTACTGTGTATTATATTCAGTGGTACATATACAACAGTAGTGATGCTATAATTCGTAATATTTGGCGCCTGGCGACATTATTGCAGCTGGCGACTAAATTAAGTGATATCTGAACCCAACCTCTAACCTTACCTAACCTAGTCTCATTTAACCTAACTTATACGTTTCTGGCTGAAATAACGGTAGATTTATACGTTATAATAGACGTTATAATGCACTCACTTTTTCTTTTAATCAACGTTCACACAAACACACACACACACACAAAGGCGTAACAGCTAGGCGTTCTGTTTCTATAAATACTACCGCCAGGACATTCCAGGTAGAGGGGAGTGAGGTCAGGTCAGGTTCCCAGCGTGACCGTGTTATCCCCTTGCCACTTCTGCCATGACTTACAAGGAGGGGCAGCTAGTCTCCTCACATTTCTAAATTTTACTTTTATTGTTTTCATTATTATTGATGCTTTAATTACTATTCCTGTAAATTACTGTCATAGCTACTATTTCATTGCTATTATTTATAATCATTTAGCCAGTAATATTACAGGAAGACAAGATAATTAAAGAACACACACACACACACACACACACACACACACACACAACACACACAAAAACACCCCACACACACACACACACACACCACCACAACACACACACCACACACACACACAAAACACACACACACACACACACAACACACACACACACCACACACACACACACACACACACACACACACACACACACACACACAACACACAATACACAGAATAGGAATATACGAAAGATTCAAAAAAGGGGACTAGTTTCATAGCCAAACGCGGGAAATTTCGTTCTGTGTAATGAAAAGAAAAATATTAAAACTAAATAATCATATAATACTAAGAGATAATTCAATAATGATATGATATAATAAACAATAAAATACTTAAAAATGATAAATTATGATAGAGATAAAATGACAAACAAATAATGTGTAAGATAAGGATGTTTAATAATATGTTTGATATAGAAATTCAACGATTTTCACCATTACCACAAGCACTTACAATATTTTGACTGCTACAACTACTGATAGTAATAATGATGGCAATAAAAATGACACTACGACTACTATTACAACTACTATTACCCATACTACTGCTACTACTACTACTGCTACTACTATTACTACATTACTTTTCATTACTTTCATTACTTTTATCACAATCATTACAATCATTATAACTCGTAATGCGATAGCGTGGTAGCAGATCAGACAAGATGAAGTAACTTTTGAAATATTTACATTCTTTGTTTTTTTAAAAAATAATGGCTATAGCAAAATATATTCGTAACACTGAGAGCAAGGTGTGACCATCCCGGTGTGTGTGTGTGTGTGTGTGTCTGTGTGTGTGTGTGTCATTCACCCATGGTCGAGCTGGCTCGCGGTCGCCAGTTTCACCCTCTCAGTGCGAGCTTGGAGCTCATTATTACCGATCTTAGGGTAATTAATGCTGGGACCTCACAAACCACACACCCCCATCCCCTTGCTCAAGGTGGACAGTAACCGCCCGAAGTTGTCAATTTATAAATCCCCGGGAGCAAGGGGATTCGAACCGCCTACCCACAGACTGAGAGACCAGAACGTTATCAACCTAACCATCGCGCGGTGTGTGTGTGTGTGTGTGTGTGAGATTCATCTAGTTGTATTCATCTAGTTGTATTTTACAGGGCCTGAGCAGCGCTCGTATGGCCCCGTCTCCATATCAACATTTTTATCATTCATCCTTAGTGCCTTGTGTTGGTCGAAGCCAGCACCCCGGAGAGCGGGTCACAAACCCCGGCTAACACCCGGTACCCATTCACTGCTAGGTGGACAGGGGCTTGGATTTTAAGGAAACAGCCCATCTGTTTCCGCTCCGCCCGGGGATCGAACCCGGGACTTCTCGGTTGTGAACCGAGCGTGCTTCCCCTACACTACGGAGTCCTCTGACACACACACACACGTGTGTGTGTGTGTGTGTGTGTGTGTGTAGCCAATACTATTGTTTGTAAATACCTATAATTAAATTATTTTTAATTTTGCATTATGTATATTCCTCATTGTGTGATAGTGTCAGAGAGAGAGAGAGAGAGAGAGAGAGAGAGAGAGAGAGAGAGAGAGAGAGAGGAGTGAGAGTGAGAGAGGAGAGAGAGAGAAGAGAGAGAGAGAGGAGAGAGAGAGAGAGAGAGAGAGAGAGAGCGCGACATGACAGTGGGCGTGCTGCTGATGAGGTCAATCAGCAGCTGAGTGTTATACAGGAGTGGGGTACACGTTGGCAGGTGAACTTTGCTCCGGAGAAGACACAGGCAATGGTGGTTTCTCGGTCCCCCGCTGCCGGGCCAGCAGTGGAAGGGAGGCTGCTTTTTGGTGGCGTTCCTCTCCCACTCCAGGAAGCCGTCAAGGTTCTGGGAGTGACGGCCACATCAAACACATTGCAAAAAAGGCCTCTCACAGGGTCTCTGCCCCGCGAAGGGTAGCCAGATTCCTCGACAGGGGAGGGAAGCTCTTGCTCTATAAGGCCCAGATACGGCCTTACTCAGAATACACCGCCCTCTCCTGGATGTCGTGTGCAGCCTCGCACACTCGGAGGCTGGACAGCATCCAGCGTCGAGCCCTGCGACTGGTGGATGCTGCAGACCCCCCAGACCCCCCCAGACCCACCACCCCAGTTCGAGCTGGTGAGTCCTCTTGACTCACTGGAACACCGCAGGGATGTCGCGGCGCTTGTGGTATTCCACAAGGCACAGGTGCAGGGAGTGCCACACCTGGCTGGGCTACGACAGCCTCCGAGAGTCGCCACGCGAAGCACGAGAACGGTGCTTACCAGTGGTGATGCAGTGGAGGTGCCGCGTTCCCGTGCCAGCCAGCACCAACGCACCTTTGTGGGCCGCGTCTCCAGGATGTCGAACATTTTCACGGCCGCTGTCCCTCACATCCAGGAGATGAACACACAAAGTGTAAAGTTGGCGGCCAATCGGTGGAGACTGTTGAAGCCCACCCCGCTGAGGCTAGGTACTTACACTAGTGACAAAACAGTGCCTCAAAAAACACTTTGTATGCATATTGTATAAATGTTAGGTCTTTATATTTATTGAAAATTGGGCCCTTAAGTGGGTAGCACACGACGTGCCCTTTGGGTTTTATTATAGTTGTTATAAAAAAAAAAAATAAAAAAAAAAAAAAAAAAAAAAAAAAAGAGAAAAGAGAGGGGAGAAGAGAGAGAGAGAGAGAAGAGAGAGGGGAAGAGAGAGAAAATGGGAAGAGAGGAGAGAAGAGAGAGAGAGAGAAAAGGGGAGAGAAGAGAGAAAAATGGCGAAGGAGGAAAGATTGGCCCCCGGGGGAAAAAAAAACCCCCAGGGGAAGGAGGGGGAAATTTGCTGGCCCAGACTTTGGTTGGAAAGAAGGGAGTGAGAGGTCAAGAGAAAATGAAAATGATTTATTGGAAATGCGAAAAGGAAAAGGAAGGGGATACCCACCCCCAGTGAAAACGAACTCTCTTTGGGGACGTGTACCAGGGGGGAGGTCTCACGCCTCGTGTGCTTCCCCTGCACCACAAGAAAACCCAACACACGCAAAACAAACACACCACACACCCACATACCCAGGACATGCAACACCACACACACCAAGCACACGCAAAACAAACACACCTGCACCACACGACACACAAGCCACGCAACCCAAAACACACACGCAAGCCACGCAACCAAACCACCTCCACGCAAAACCACACCACAAGCACTCCCAAAACACACACACACACCAAGCCACGCAAACCCAAAAACACCGCCGCATACGCACGTAACACACCACCACACACACACACGCAAAACCCCCAAACAACACACCTGCAGCTACGACACAACCAAAGCACACACACACAACGCAAGCACACCAACCAAACACACCTGCACCACACCACACCGCACACCAACACCACATACCAGGGACACGCAACACAAACACTGCACGCACACACACCACACGCAAAACCACAAACCCGCACACCAAACAAAAAACACCTGCACGCCACAAACCCAAACACACGCACTCCTCTTTCTGAAAACTTCATAAAACCCTTACCAACTGTTTTCTTATCGAGAGAGGAGAAAGAGAAGAGAGGGGGGAGAAGAGAGAGAGAGAGAGAGAGAGAGAGAGAGGGGAAGAGAGAGAGGAGAGAGAGAAAAAAAAAAGAGCGAGAGGCGAGAAGGAGGGGCGTAAGGAGCGAGAAAAAGAAGGAGCGAGAAGAGAGAAGAGCGGAAGGGGGCAATAGGGAGCGAGAAAAAGAAAAGGAGAGGAGAGAGGAGAGAGAGAGAGAGAGAGAGAGGAGAGGGGAGAGAGAGGAGAGAGAGAGAGAGGTATCATCCTGACTGTGATGAAGAGAGAGTGTGTATCATCACTGCTGTGATGAGGAGAGACTGTGTATGATCTTCATGGCAATAAAATTTAGTAGTGATGCTAAATTCGAAATTTTTTGGCGCCTGGCGACATTATTGCGCGGGCGACTAACTGTTTCTAGGGTAGGATTACACTATAACTGTCCAGGGGTAAAAAAATTTTTTTTGGGGAAAGCCTGAGGCAAAGTATCCTAAGCAAGTGTTCGTAGGCAAAATTTTCCTAGGCAAAATGTCCCGTAGGCAAAATGTCCGTAGGAAACTGTCCGTAGGGAAAATTCCGGAGGCAAATGTCCGTAGGCAAACGTCCCCGGGAGGCAAATTTTCCCTAGCAAATTTCCGTGGCAAACGGGCCGTAGGGAAAATGTTCCGCCCCCCTGTGGAACCCGTTATTCACCCAAACCGACCTCCATACCACGCTCGCTAAAGACTTTAAGCGGGGGGAAACACTGGTTGATGGCCCAATTTTTTAAATATAAAAAATTTTTTTTATATTTATATGTACTATAGATAGCTCTATTAAAACCTGAGCTTTACTCTAAAAACACCCAATGTACTAACAGTGTAAATAAAGAAAAAAAGAAAAAAAAGAGGGAGAGACAAAGAAAGAAATAACGGGATAAAGAAAAACAAAGAAAGAAAGCGAGAAAGAAAGAAAAAGATAGCATGTAAGAAAGAAGAGAATGAAAGAAAGGAGAGAGAGTCAAAGAAAGACATAACGAGAGAAAGAAAACGCAAATAAAAATAGAGAGAATGAAAGAAAGGAGAGGGGGAGAGAGAGATAGAGAGAGAAGAGAGAGAGAGAGAGAGAGAGAAAAGAGAGAGAGAGAGAGAGAGAGAGAGAGAGAGCGAGAGAGAGAGAGAGAGAGAGAGAGAGAGATAGTCATATAAATAACGAGAAAGAAAATGAAAGAAGCAAGCGAAAAAGAAAGAAAAAGAGAGAATTAAAGAAAAGAGAGATAATGAGAGAGAGAGAGAGAGAGAGAGAGAGAGAGAGAGGAATAAGACGATGAAGCACCCACCGCACAACAAAAACCACCTTTAAAACAAACAAGTGTTGTAGGCAGGACTAAGGGCCGTACTATTAAACCTTCCGCCCGGGCTGGCGATCGCCTGCCGATGCTGCGCCAGGCGAACGCCAGCCTCAGGAAATCCTTACTTGTAAACACTGGCGTCCGCCAACCCTGGCGGACGTGAGTGTTCGCCCCCGCTAACCTTCTCCTATTCTCGCTAGACTCGCGGAATGGCGCAGGAAATCGCTGGAAATTCAAGTTTGTTTACATCTACAGTCGACACCACGGCTACGGGTGACGATGCTGGCTCGTTTAGGGCAACTCCTATATCCACTGTGGATAAGGGGATGCTCATTGACCTCATCAAGGAGTATATTGAGGGCATAGATGACAAAACTGCCAAGTTCTATGCCGTGATTGCACTTGTAGCTACTCTTCCAGACAGTACTGTTATTAATCATTAAAGTTCGTTCATCACTGAACTAACGTGCAACAATATGTCACATGCTTCCTAAGGCAGTTGTGATATTAACCATTTCAGCTTATTTAGCACCTAACTCGTGCAAAGATAGGGTATTATTTCGGTAGTGGGCTTCCAAAAGTCCAAGGATTCTTACCTACATCATCGTGTAGAATTATTCATTATGAATATTTTGAACCCCATTTCCCATGGTGCAACCGAATAATAATGGTGTTACATGTACTACCGACCGTTATTTCAGCCATAAACTGTTGTTAGGTTAAATTAGATTAGGTTAGTGGTGGGGTTTGGTTTTAATTAGTAACAGATATCAAGAAAAAAAGAAAATTATCAATACTATGGCAGAGAAGCGGAGCAAGGTTTGCGGGGCGGGGCGGGCACCCCCACACCTGTGAACAAACATTGATTTCCGACAAAAACGAGTGCCAGATTCATTCAAAACACAGCAAAACTATTCAGGAAAACTAAGTTTCGACCTCGAAATCAATGAATGCCCACTTCCGAAATTTTACCAAAGATAGTTCTGATATTTATAATTTTAACTCGCTCACTACTTATCTAACGTGCAACAATATATCATATACTTCCAGTAGTGATATTATTAAAGATCAATCACCACTTAACCTAAAATACAACAGTCATATACTTCCAGTAGTTGTATTATTGAATATAATTTATCCCCGCTTAACCTAACATGGAGCAATCGATCATACTTCCAGTATAAATATTAAAGATCATCACTCTTGAATGGGGATTTGGCCTTAGTTGATAGGTTAAAATGTAGGGTTAGGTTAGTGAGTCTAAAGGTAGGGTTAGGTTAGTTAATATTTTCCTATCCTATAGGTTACAGGGAGTTTCGTACACAAGTTGTTTCGTACCCAGGTTTTGTTAGTTGTTTCGTACACTAATTTTTTGTTTTGTTCGTACATACGTGATGTCGTTTCGTAACTCTAGTAGTAAAGTTCAACTCTGAGCTGAGTGTACGAAACGACTATGGTTTCATATAGACTACGAAACAACTTTTTGGTGTACTAATCTACTGTTGTACGAAACAACTTGTGTACGAACTGACTGCACCCGCTCCTATACACTCTCATTCCTACTAAAAGCATCTTATATCTCTGAAAGTAGTGATTTGCGACGGAAACTCATTGAGATAATGTTTCTCAGAATCTATTTAGGTAAACAGAAACCATTCATCATTTAACCTAACATCACCACTTAACATCATGCAACAATCGATCATATACTTCCAGTAGTTATATGAATAATTGAATATCGTTCACCACTTAACCTAACCTGCAACAATCTATCAGATACTTGCCGTAGATATAAATCATTAAATATAGTTCACCACTTAACCTAACATGCTACACACTATCAGATACTTCTAGTAGTGGTATGAATATTTAAATATAGTTCACCACTTAACCTAACCTGCAACAATCTATCAGATACTTCCAGTAGTGATGTGAATCATTACATATAGCTAACCACTTAACCTAACATACCACAATCAATCATACTTCCAAAGGCAATTGTGATATTAATCATTTAATCTCATTCACCACCTAACAAGTACAAAGACAAAACAAAATATAGGTTTGTGATATTAAACATTAGGAAATGCTTTTAGTATGTTTTATTACCAACTAACTTTTAATTCCAACTGTTTCGCTCAGGAACAAATCTAGGCTGTCTTTCTGTCTTTCACAGTTTGTCTTGGCAATCTGACCCTTTCTGCTTTGGCTGGATCAAGCACTTCTATATCTTCAAAATCTAGCAGTGCGTCCATAATCTGGCAAATAATATATGAAACATATAATAATCTAACATTCATTTAAATATAGTGTAAGTGAATCAGAAAATAAATCACCCAAAAATAAGTATCAGATAAATTCAAACATATTAAAACTATTCATGACAAAGTTTCGTCCTCAAAAACAGTAATGCCCATAAATGAATATTTAGTTAGGTTAGTGAACTAGCAAAGGGGGTCCGGGGGGGCACATGCCCCTAGTTATATCAGTAGGGTATTGTTCAATAGTGGGTATTGGTTGGAACTGCATATTAACCCTTCTTATTGTAACAAAAGTTGTCACTCATTCAATTTCATCTGATTAACCAAATAAATAAAAGGTATTATATTTTACACTAGGACCAGAATTCCCTACACAATTGGGAGTATGGTTTGTTTACCTTATTGTATTCTAGGAAACTTTCTCTCAATGAGTAAATAATTACTTTTGGAGATATAATATAACATGCTATTTATCGGGAGGAGAGAGACTAGTGTTTATGTGCGCCTCACTCTTCTTCCTCTTGTGACCTGCATTGCCTCTGTTCTTCCCTTGCCGCGGACACTTTTTAATGAGGATTTGGCTATAGTTAGGTTAAAACGTGTGGTTAGGTTAGTGTGTGTAAAAGTAGGGTTAGGTTAGTAAATTTTCATATCTCCTATATGTTACAGGGAGTTTCATACACAAATTGTTTCGTACCCAGGTTTTGTTAGTTGTTTCGTACACTGATTTTGAGTTTTACGTACATACGTGATGTCGTTTCGTAACTCTAGTAATAAAGTTCAACTCTGAGCTGAGTGTACGAAACGACTATGGTTTCATATAGACTACGAAACAACTTTTTGGTATACTAATCTACTGGTGTACGAAACAACTTGTGAACGAATTGACTGCACCCCTTCCTATACACTCCCCTTCCTACTAGAAGCATCTTATATCTCCGAAAGTAGTGATTTGCGACGGAAACTCATTGAGAGAATGTTTCTCAGAACCTATTAAGGTAAACAGAAGCCATGCTCCCAAATGTGTAGATAATTCTGGTCCTAGTGTAAAAATTTACCAAATAAAACTAATTTACAGTGTCGGGAGCACAATATTATAAGCACGTCTCACGTGTAATGCATATGAGGGGCAGGGGCCTCTGACATAGCTCAATGTAAAGACGCCATCACCAAAACATAACCTGATATTGTGCAAAATAGCTAATTCAATTCTATCTGATATACCACAGAAATAAAATATTTAAGTGTGACGGGAGCACAATGATATTATAATCACGTCTCACTGTAATGCTTATGAGGGTGAGAGGCCTCTAATATATCTCAATGTAAAGATGCCATCACCAAAACATCCAATGTAAACATAATATTGTGCAATATGGTCCCCTAAACCAAAAAATATTGGACGAAAAGGCAAAATACACTCACCTCGGGAGGTGGAGGTGTCTGGACCGGTATTACCAAAACTTAATCATAGCTATGACAAATATTTATCATAACTCTTGGATATGATACATTCTTATCATACGCCATTTATCATAAGTTTGGAATCTAGCACAATTGTTTATCATAAGCGTTTGCTAAATATAGCGTCAATTGTTTCTTTAAAATGGTTATATAATCAGTAAATTTATCCTTTGACCACGTTTTATGGGTTGACACTTCTTCCCTTATGTTTATGACATGTTTAAGGTAGTGACACAGAGATTAATGTAGTAATTCATTCCCGAAAATAAAGCATATAGATGTACCGTTGAGCAGTATCTGTGTAAACACGAAACAGAGTTGCCAGATGGCGATGTTTTCGACCTAAAAGCTGTTTGTACAAAGTTGGTGAGGAACAATATGCCCTCACACGGTCTACTCGGTATTTCCTAATCAGCTATGCATCACTCAGCTCACTCAACACATCCCTATGTGGACGAATATTCCTTCACTGAGGCTGTTATTGTGTCTCGGCCCTGTTGACAGAAGGAAAGTTTATCATAGTCGCGCTAGAACTCTGTGAACTCACTCTTAGCCCTCACACGGTCTACTCGGTATTTCCTAATCAGCTGTGCATCACTCAGCTCACTCAACACATCCCTATGTGGGCGAATATTTCTTCACTGAGGCTGTTATTGTGTCTCGGCCCTGTTAACAGCTGGAAAGTTTATCATAGCCGCGGGGCCGTTATCATAAGTCGCGCTAGAACTCGGTGAACCCACTCTTAGCCTCCCGCGCGGTTTGTGATAGTCCCCCCACAATTTATGATATCCGCCAGCCAGTTGTGACAAAAATGGGCCATTTTTTCCAGCTATGATAAACGTTGTTAACTATGATCTCTTTGGTAATACCGGCCCTGGTGCTGTCAGCTGCGTTGGAACCTCGATGGTGTTTTGAAAATAATATTATGACATATTTTCCATGAAAAAACTTGCCATACACATATTTACCGTCGCAATAGGTTTTCTATCTCATGAAATGCTTAGTAGTATTGTAAAAAGTATAAACTGAATGCAAAAAATGTTGATCGCCCAGTGAGAGGGAGGTCGCTCCAGGGCTCACGTTCGCCAGGCTATTCCAATACTTCTCCGCCAGCCCTGGCGGAGCAGCGCCTGGCTCGTGACGTTTAAAAGTAAGAAATCACCGAGCGCCTGGCGAACGCTTTCGCCAGCACTGGCGAAAGATTTTAAAAGTACGGCCCTAAGTCTGACCTTTGACCTACCACCACCTGGCATTTAGTCCAAGAATTTTAGATTTATTTTAATGGTGAACTTTAAAATTAATCCTAACAAGCTGAATTTTTCGTCACTGATAGTCAATGATGCATAGAACAACATACTAAAAATCCCCGTAAATCCCTATTGTGGCTCTCGAGATATATACACTTTTGCATTGTTGGCAATTTTTTTTTTTTTGGCCAAAAAAAATTGATTTTTTTTCTTCAGTATGTGGACAAGTTTATGGCAAAACGAAGTTGTTCATGTGATTTTTTTTTATTTACACACAAGAAAAAAGTTATAAGCATTTTAATTGTACCAATTCCACACCACCCAGGAGGTTGGTACGTGGCGCGTTGCTTTTTTTTGCGTGAAAGCTCCCCAGGAGGCATACATAACCACGGGATACATTATATACACATTATATACACATCATATACACTCCAACGTATCAGTAACCGTCTTCCAACTTATAGTGAGGCGGACAACACTACTTACTACTATATACACTATGTAGTCTCCAAACATGCATAATCCAGTTTTAATGAAAATTCCATTAAGCTATATAAAGTACACTATTTAGTATATGAGAACATGCAGACTCCAGCTTTAACGAAAAATTAATTAAGCTATATATAGTACACTATTTAGTCTATGCGAACATGCATAATCCTGTTTTAATGAACAGTTAAGGAATTCCATATAAATAAAAAACACTAATAGCCTAGGAAAGAATTTTCATCATCATCTTCAATAGTGAAACTTTTCTGACTGTTATGACAGTTCTGTCCATGACAGTGGCTACACATTGGTGAGCAATCTAATCCAGCTTTTCGACACCCACATGATTTCAGACACCCTGTTTTGCAGCCACAACCAATTAAATTCAGCACACTGTCAGGAGCAACTGCTTGATCAGTTTCAATAGGAACAAGACTTAGTGTATTACCATTAAATCTCCAGCCCCATTCAAGGGGGGACAGGTCATTTCCTAACCATTGCTGTACTGTGTGGTAAACTCGGTAAGAGTGGTATTTTGCAGCAGCCTTTGTGGGGGGCAATGATTCAAGTTTTAATCCAGAGGAAATAGATCTCTTCTTTATCTTCATGTTGTACATATGGAAGCGATATGTGTTCAGACATTCTGAGTTTCTACTCCCGTAGAGTTTAAGAAGACATCTCTCTCCAGCTTTTTCAATAGTAGAATGACTCCGAATGAGAACTTCTTGTGTCAATAAATGGATCCAGTAATTCAGAAATATTAGAAGACAACAGTAGATCAAGTGCCTGCTTTTTTCCTTTTCCAAATATAGCAGAGACTGTGTCACAACCAGTCATGGCATGTATGGTCATGAGATGTATGGTCTTGCTATGTCCTATGCCTGACTGAATTTCATTAATGCTGTATAATTTATTGGGATATTTTTGACAGAGCATGTACAGTTCCATCGTTTTTGTGGACTGTGCAACAAGCATGACTAACAAGTCTGTGTCAGTACCTACCACTACAACTGGTGCTGTTTCCTTAGAGGTTTCATCCATTGCTGTGGACACTATCAACTGATCTGCATCTGCATCATGTTGTTTACAAAGAACACCAATCTCTTGGAATTTAGAAATTAACTGCTCAATGAGACGAGATTTATTATTTCTGTTTGCTAAGAAGGCTGGTTTAGTGGTGGTAAGTTTCATGTCACCTTCAAACAAAATATCTGCTGACATGGAGGATGGAGCACGACGTTGCTGCTCAACTACTTTAGTTGAGTTGTTAGCATCTCTGTACCCATCAAACACCACAATGCAACTTGTGCCATAATGTCTTGTTGTATATGATACATATTCATTTAAGATATCATTGTATGTTGCAACAATGGGCCATGTTACCACATGAATTAGGTGACCACCATCTATTATGTACAGACCATTTTCAGGAATGTCTTCCATTACATCAGCATGCTTTTTCAAACGAATGCCTAGGGCAGATTTTTGAGTCTTCCGCATCATTCCGTTGGCAAAGATAGAAGGTGGCTGCTTAGCCAATTCAAAACACAGGTATTCCTTAATTTCTGAGCGATTTTCAATTATGCAAGTTATTCTCATAAAAAGCAGTGAAGGGTTCACATCCACATCTTGTCCACGGACTTGGATTTTAGTATTTGTCATTGTGATAACACAATCTTTTCTTTTCAGTTTGATGTCACTGAAGCTCTTTCCTGTAACAGCATTAGCTGCAGCAATTCCGATGTTGAAAGCATTATCGCAGTTCACAGACAGATCAGCCACTTGACCAGTTGCAATATTTACTAGCTTATCCGGGATATGAGACATAAAGGGAGAGCAGGCACGTACAAACTCTACTAGAGTGTTCAAATGCTTCTTGTCTTGTGCCTTACTACTAGGTCTCAGGTCTTTGTGTTGTTCTGAAGAAACCGTGTGTACGCCAGTAAACTTCTCAAGCGTACCACACACAGGAATACACTGAGGTAGAGCATGAACCCACTTGTTCAATGTACTGTCTTTTATTCCACGGCCATGTGTCATCCCTCCAGATGTTTTCAACAGCCTCATCAGATCTTGTTCAATAACTTGATCTGAGAAGTTTCCTCCCCAGAAATAGTCTGAACGGCGAACAGTAAAGAAGCCCCTCTCAGTGAACTTCCTAAAAAGATCTTCTGGCATGATTGCTTCGACATTTTGCATTTGGTGGAGATACAGGCGTGCACATTTTGCATAGGACAGATGACCAGCAGCATGGAACAATGGAATCATTTCAGAAACACAGTGCAGGTGCAACTCCCAATTTCCAGTTCGTTCTGCATAGAGAAATAGCTTGATGGTATTAACAAATTTTACATAATTCAACCACAACTTACCAGTTCTGCTGTTATTGGAAAATTTCTCTATAAGATCATCAATTTTACCAGAAAACTGAGCCAAAAGAATATCTCTTTCAACATTACTGTTTGAACATTCTCCTTTCAAGAGGGAGTTATGGAGAGCATGAAGTTTTGATAAATCTGTGCCAGCTAGGCATTCAGGAGTTTCCAACATCACTGATATTATGGCAGCAGAAGATAGAATATGTGCTCGCAATGCACGTGCATATGCATGCCCAGTTAACATATGGACTACTGAATTTGGTGCATACACTGTTTCCCACAAGTTATTCAAGCCACTTCCTGACATGACATGTCCGATGGATCCCATATATGACATTAACATGTGGAAACCACCTAATCTGGCAAATAACTTGCTGAGGTTTGATGAAGATTCAACCATCTCTGCAGCTTTTATATATAGTGGTTGGTCAAAAGTAACGGGACAGCATCCAAGATTATGTTTTTCAATAAGTGACTGTGCAAAAGAAAGGGCAGAGTAAATGGTGCTGAGATTAAATGGATTGTGTCTAATAAGAGGGAGGATTACTATTCTGCTGTTCTCATGATCATCTCCTCTCATAACTACCTGCATGAATCCACTCCAGGATGGGTTGTCCTCAATGCTGTCACAAAGAGTGAATTTGGTTAACCAAATGATATCCAGAGACTTTGCCACTTTTAGAATGGTTGTATTGCATTTGCATTGTTCTAGGGGACTAATAAATACAGATTTCAATCCTGATGTGTGGAGTTTCTTGTAATTCTTCAGTGGAATATCCCCATAAGATCCACTGAATTCTTGCCCTTTAAGTTTTGTTGAACGCTTCAAAGTTTTTTGTGAAACTGTTCCTTGTGGTGTAACACATGCTATCCCACCCATAGTGTGAAATGTATTGTGTCCAGTTAGTGTTGCCGCATTGAAATCAGCATTGTCAAAGATGAACTGTGTGAAACCAGCCAGGTCATAAGAGGGTTGTGATCCATCTAAAAAGGCATCGTATAATCTTTGTATTTCCATATAACTGCAAGAGAATGACAAACTGCTGAGTATATCAATAACCTCACGGGATGCATACTTCATATGAATATATACACCAATTGAGAGCAGTATTGGAGAAATGTATGATCTTGGACGGCATGCTGATATGACACTATGTGAAATTGCTGTGATTTGCCGATCACTGCTGGACGGTGAAGTAGCTGGTCCTTTGATAATATATTTCAATAAATGCAGCAATGAGTTTGGAACATCTGCAGCACTGCCATTGAGATCATTAATATTTGGGTATTCTGAACATTTATAAACTGTTGTCCTGATATCATCTCGTATAATTGAAGCAGCCATCTCAATAATGGAGAATTTATCATGTTGTGTTGCTTTGGATTCCCACTGCTGCCGGAGAATCGCATGACTAGCATCACGAAAACTTAGTATAACTTCTTTCCCTTGACTTCCACTGATAATAAGGTTTTCTCCAAAGTGGTCTTTCAGTTTGGTTTTAAGGTGTTGAAAACCATAACCCTCATCTACACAAAGAAAGCCATTGTATAGAGTTTTAATTTCCTGTGATGCATACTGACATTCTTTGTTATTTTCCAGGAAATTGCACAATTCGTCAAATGCTGTGGCTTTATGCACATCAATAGGCCTGGAATGGGTAGACCTTGTAGCATTAATATCTTTATCAATGTTGGAATCTAGGTAAAACAACTGTGCACACTTTCGATGAAATTTTCCTTCTTCTGCAACTAAGTCATGACTTGCCTGTATTCTCGTCTTCACCTCCATTCCCCACTTATCATTTCTTTCTTCTGCTTTCTTTATAACATTAGCCAAATACTGAATGGTTGAAACTTTACTAATTCTGCTGTTCATCAATTCGTTTTGAACAGAATAAGCATGCTTCTTTGATGTTGCATGGATGTGTCCCTGATCGTAATTTCTTGGTATTCGGGGAGGGGCAACCGTCTTCCTTCTCCTCCTCTTCCCTCTTCTTCTTAAAACTCATTATGCTTGACTTCCGTGTGTAATCTTTCCTGCACTTTTCATGAAGAGAAAATGGTGTATTCTTATTTTCAAAATCTTTGGGAAGCCCATCATCACGTTCAAAACTAGTCATTATTAGAGTTGCCAGACCTTTACTTCCAATTGATACCCGAGGTGATGAGGACAGGTCCTCATCACAAAGGATACATAGATCTGCTGCCATAGTTTAGCCCAAGGGCTAACCTAACCTAACCTAACCATATATATATTTACCTATTTATAAACTCTACAAGATGAATAGTTTAAAAGCAAACCTTATAGAAACGCCTTCAACTTCTTCAATAGAAAATTCAATATATATATACTGAAAAACGCAAACAATTCAATATAGTAGTTAATAACGATGCACAATTATTGTATGGGATACAACAAGGCTCAGTTATGATAACCTACACCTTGCCCGATCGTTCATCTTACATCACTTAGGTCCCGTGCGATCTGTACACCTTCCGGGTGACTTTAGCCCCGTCACCCTTGGCTCGGCTTTACCCGCGTTGGCACACCCTGTCACTTCAGGCACGGTTGTCTTACAGAAATTGGGGCGCATAAGACAACATTTGGGACACTACCTCAATAGAAAATGATGGTAGTTGATGTAAGACCCCATGCTGGGTTTAACAGCAGTGATGTCACCAGTGTGCCCTGGTTGTGCTGTCGACAAACACTCCTTTACACAGAAAATGCTTATAATTTGTTTTCATGTGGCTAAAATAAAAAAATCACGTGAACAAATTCGTTTTGCCATAAACTTGTACACATACTGAAAAAAAAAATGAAAAAAATTATCATTTTCTTTTGGCCAAAAAAAAAATTTGCCAAAAATGTAAAAGTGTATATATCTCGAGAAGCACCATAGGAATTTACGGGGATTTTTAGTATGTTGTTCTATGCATCATTGACTATCAGTGACGAAAAATTCAGCTTGTTAGGATTAATTTTAAAGTTTGACTCTAAAATTCTTGTACTAATTAGGCGACAAGGAGCTTTGCCTCGACAGCTGCTGAGGAACAAACACTTAACACGCACACACACACACACACACACACACACACACACACACACACACACAACACACACACACACACGCACACACACGCACACACACGCACACACACGCACACACACGCACACACACACACACACGCGCGCGCGCGCGCGAGACGGTTCCCAGCGTGACCTCAATGTGACTCAGGGAAGAACGTGATGACTGAGAAGTGACAGGGAGAGTTGCACAAGTCATGACAGAACACACAGGTACCAAAGGCGTGACAGACAGAGTTGCACAAGTCATGACAGAGCACACACGATCCCAGCTTTTGAAATAAACAACCTTAGGTTAAGTATTACATAATCGATTTGTTATTCTAGCTCATATATTAGTTATTCGGCCCTATATAGAGAGTTGGTGGTGGACGCCGGCACAAAGCGGCACATATTACTGTAGTGTGAGGCAGGCTGTTGCAAATTGCACAATACAGGCAAGCTTAGAATAACTATGTAATATGGGAATGAAATGTGGAGTGGTGGAAGGGGTGAAGCGCATCACTTAGGTGTTTGGTCATATAGCAAGGATGGCAGAAAGTGAGAAGTAAGAGAGTTATGGATGAGTGTCGTAGATGCAGTGGGTTATAGAGGACGACCCCCGACAGTAACATGGGAGGACAGTGTGTTGGAATATGTGAGAGAAAGGGGCGAGAGAAAAATGAGTTACAGAATGCAAGGCGGGAATGCAAGGACGGGAATAAATAATTTATGGAATTGGAATATTTAAGGAATGGCTGCGACAGAAGTCTCCATAAATCATGGAGACTCTTCTGTCAGGGGCAGATCTGACTACCGCAGCAGCAGCGACGGCGGCACTTGGATGTCCGGGCTGCGGATTAGGTGGCTTTCGTTCCCTGAGGTGGAAGGTTGCCTCGCACTTCAGGAGGTAGTGTTGGGGTGCAAAGGGGGAGGTGACCTGGCAGTGATCACAGGTGATGTCCACAGTGCCCTGGCGGATTTCTTCAGAGCAGGGAAAGCCGAGGCGGAGACGGTGTAGTCGGTCCCATATGTGTGCGGCGATGGATGGGTCTTGGGTAAGGGGGTGGTAAGTTGTTGCAGCAGCGTACCAAGAGGCAGAGGGTGATGACAGGACGACTGTGGCCTCGTGTTGCTGGCGGGACGAGGCGTGCGAGGCAGACTTTATTCTAAGTAGAATTTGGGAGAGGCTGAGCAGAACACCCTTAGTGGGGCTGGGGAGGACAGCGGCTGACTTTGCAGATGTGTCAGCTGCTTCGTTGCCACTAAGGCCTACATGGCTGGGAACCCAATTGAAGTTGATTTTGCAGCCACGTGCAGCCAGATTGGGCCAGAAGAAGAGTGCAGGTGAGGAGGTAAATGTTGTCTTGTGGCTGTGTGTCTCTGAGGGCCTGGATAGAGGATTTTGAGTCTGTATGCATGATGACATGAGGAAAGTGACTCTCCAGGGCGTGGTAAAGAGCGCCACGAATGGCGACTAGTTCAGCCTGAAGGCAGCTGGCGCCATTTGTTAGGCGTCACTGTTTCGTGGCTTGTCCGCTCACAAAAGCCGCTCTCACTGCTCCTGTGGCAGGATCTACTGACCCGTCTGTACAGATAGTGAGGGAGGCAGGGGTCATCAAGTCCTCCATGACGTGACGCATTTTCAAGCGTAGGACAACGGGGAGCCAGTGTGCCTTTGGGCGCTCAAGATTGTGGAGTGATGTGGTGATTGGAGGAGGGCTTCAAGGGGGTGGCGTGGCGAAGTTCGGAAGTGAGGGAAGTCCTCGCCCTTGCTGAAAAGGGTTTCGTGTATTCTGTAGGGTTTTGTATATTATAAATTTACGTTATATGAAGTCTAGGTTGAAACTAAGTCCTCAGAATCTCACATTTAGTGAGTAATTACTTAAAAGGAATTTACATAGACAAATTTAAGATTTAATGTAATTTAATATTGACTTATTACTAACTTAAAGAACTAAACACTTAATAATACCCAACACAAAAATAAAGGAATGTTCTTAGTTACATACACTTAAATATACTCACCAGATCAAGCAGAGTTTAGTCCAACGTGCTTAGAAATAACCCACGCGGCAATCCTAAAAGAATATCATTCAACTCCTGGGAGAGAGAACACTTTGCAGGCCGAATGGTGAGATGAGACTAACTTTCGTTTGGACATCGGGTTACTAATATAACCTCGGAAATGAAGCCCGGTGGCTTCGTTATGAAGATCGTGGCCCGGTGTTCTCCGGAACGAGCGGTCGAAGCTCGGAGATTCGAGCCTTAAGTGGAGCTCCGAGAAGGAGGGGGGGGACGCTGGACCGTTGAACCATCCAAATAGCTGGCTAGGTACATTCCAATAAATAATAATAGTTAAACATAAAACGTATATAATGAACCTAACCAGAATAACCCAATATAGAATAATATAAATGTAAGATAATCTCACATCTCCACCCCACAAGCTAAAACTTCCAAGAAGTTTTGGCAAAGAAAAAAAAAATCTTAATTCTAAACATAGTACACAGGTCAACCTTTAACCTGTAGCTTCAGGGTGAACTCTGGAGAGAGCATCCACGATGATGTTGCTTTGCCCACGGATATGCTTGATTGTGATGGCGTATGGTTGAAGGAATAGGGACCATCTTAGCAAGCGTTGATTGGATAATTTGTTCTTGTCGAGGAAGGTGAGAGGATTGTGGTCTGTGTAGATGGTCAAGGGATGAGAACCCACATAAACGTAAAAGTCAAACATTTTTGAGGGATGAAATGATTCCTAACAGCTCCTTCTCAATAGTGCTGTATGCAACTTGTTGTTTATTGAGCTTAATGGAGTGATAGGCTACTAGATGAAAAAAAAATTGGTCATCGGTTTGTGAGAGAACGGCTCCCGTAGCGTAGTCACTGGCATCGGTGTGGAGTGTGAAGGGATGGGTGAAGTCTGGAGACTGTAGAACAGGGTCACTTGCCAGGAACATTTTCAGTTGTTGGAAAGTCTTGGCAGGTCGAGATCCATTCAAACGGCACCTCCTTGCGGGTGCAGGTCAAATGGTACTGAAGCGATTGTTAATGAAGTAATCTGATCCACAAGACATTTTCGTCCCAAGTCATATAAGACACAAGACAATTGAGTATCACGTCATACCGTAACGAAGTCATCTTGTCCCTTGTCCAACTTGTACACTGGTCATCCCGTACACTAGCCAATCTGGCCCTTGGACAAACCGTCATCAAGCGGTCCCTCCTCAAGCCGACATGACCGCGCGTTTATCGATAAATGTCGTCAGAGAGAGATAAGATAGGATACTTTGATCCTATTTAGACACTTTGCAAGTACCAACTACAAGGTTATTGACTATACAAAGCGCCACCACGTCAGCACGAACGAGGCGGACTCGAACCGCTGACCGAATGCGCAGGGACGCTGCACATTGCGAGCTCACGTCTCTACCAACCATGCCACCCTGACGGGTTCGTCAGAGATAGGGAAAGAGAGAGAGAGAGAGAGAGAGAGAGAGAGAGAGAGAGAGAGAGAGAGAGAGAGAGAAGAAGAGAGAGAGAGATAATGAAAGAAATAATGAGAGATAATAAGAGATAATAAAAGAAAGAATGGGAAGAGGGAAAATGGGAGAGAGGATGAGAGAAGACATAATAAGAGAGAATGAGAGTGAGAGATAGAGGAAAAAAGAGAATGGGAGATATAATAAGATAGACAATGAGAGAGAGAGAGAGAGAGAGAGAGAGAGAGAGAGAGAGAGAGAGAGAGAGAGAGAGAGAGAGAGAGAGAGTCTCTCTGCGTTCCTTCCGTCCGCGCTACATAAGAATGTGGAACCGAATGGTACAGCAGACACAGCTTCACTCTACCTCGTCACTCCAGACCTTCAAGAGTGCTGTGAACGCTTGGATAAGGCAGCCATAGTATAAGTACCTACCTGTAAACCTGTAAACCCTGCTTAAGTTCAACTATGTCTATATATATATTAGTAGTAGTTAAAAATAAAATGTAAAATTAGTATAGTAACACATGTACATGTAAAATTCATTTAGTAGTGAATTAGAGATATATAATTTAGAATAGTAACCCATGTATGTATGTTAAGCTAGGAATAATCTACACATTCCTAAAGTCAATGATAGTTCTCAGTAGTCCAGCTTAAGCTCTTGACTGTAAAACCTATAAGAATAAAGGTTAAAAAAAAAATAATAATAATAAATAAATAAATAAATATAATAAAAAAAAAAAAGAGAGAGAGAGAGAGAGAGAGAGAGAGAGAGAGAGAGAGAGAGAGAGAGAGAGAGAGAGAGAGAGAGAGAGAGAGAGAGAGAGAGAGTGTGAGAAAAAGAAAAAAATAATATACAGACAGATGAAAGGAAAGAAGACAATTTTTTCCTCACGCGCACACACATTCCATTATCAATCCTTTAATGCCCCCCCTCTCTCTCTCTCTCTCTCTCTCTCTCTCTCTCTCTCTCTCTCTCTCTCTCTCTCTCTCGCTCTCTCTCTCTCGCTCCTCTCTCTCTCCTCTCTCTCTCTCTCTCTCTCTCTCTCTCTCTCTCTCTCTCTCTCTCTCTTCTCTCTCTCTCTCTCTCTCTCTCTCTCTCTTCTCTCTCTCTCTCTCTCTCTCTCTCTCTCTCTCTCTCTCTCTCTCTCCCCCCCCCCTTCGCTCCCTATTTCTCTCTCACACACACACACACACACACACACACACACACACACACACACACACACACACACACACACACACACACACACACACACACACACACACACACACACACACAAACACACACACGCACACACGCACACACACACCACACACACACACACACACACACAGACACACACACACACACACACACATACACACACACGCATACATGAAAATGATGATGATGATGAAATTTCCATTAATATACATAGCAGTAATAATGATATTAATGATGATAATAAAAACAATGATAATAATAATAATAGAGATGATAAGGAAAATTAAATAATGTCCGAAATAATGATAATAATAAGTTACAATAATAATAATAATGATGGTAACTATAATAATAGTGATAGTAATGATGATAATGATAATAACAACAATAATGTATCAGATAATAATAATGCTAATGATATTAATATTAATAATGAAAACGATAATGAATATAATATTAGTAATGATGATGATAATATTGATAAACATAATAATAAAAATAATGAAAATAATAATAATGTGATGATAATAATAATGATATATCTACTACTAATATTAATAAAACAATACAATAGTCGATTAATGATAGATGAGTCATTTGAATATTTATTATGACGATGATACAAGAACAATGATAATAAAAAAGAATAAAAAGGTACAACATTTTTAGAAAATGTGTAACATTAAATGAATAACTTATATTATGATAAGTATTAGTATGTGTGTGTGTGTGTGTGTGTGTGTGTGTGTGTGTGTGTGTGTGTGTGTGTGTGTGTGTGTGTGTGTGTGTGTGTGTGTGTGTGTGTGTGTGTGTGTGTGTGTGTGTGTTTATTACGGACATTATTTTATTTTTCATTATCATCTCTATTATTATTATCATTGTTTTTACTATCAAGTACATTACATACACCAGGAGAATCAGAAAATACATCTCTATAGTTGATAATAATGTTGATTACATCTAGAATTTGAGTGGAATTTAGATGTTCGAGGAACTTATGTATCATGGGGATAATTTCAGAGCTCTTCTTCCCAGTCTAGGGAGTGATAATATGAGAAGATTCACAGATGTCATCAACATTCTCCAATTTAGTTAAAACATTTGAATTAACAACATTACAAGACAGTCTCTTACTCGGCGAGTCATCTGCAAAGTTCCTAGTTAAATACGGTTTTAGTAAATTTACATGAATATATTGAGTAGACCTCCTTCGGTCAGGAGTGGTTATGATGTAATTTACTTTGTTGAGTCTTTTCTTTACAACATAGGGTCCATGGTATTTAACGGATAATGGAGAGCCAGGAATGGGAATGAAAGCAAGAACTTTGTCACCAGGGTTGAATTATCTGCTCTGAGCATGTTTGTCATACTCAGTTTTCATGTTACTTTGTGCCTTTGAAAAATTTACTCTGGCTATTTTACGTACTGTACCCAGGGTGGCTTTAAGGTTATTTAAGTACTCAGCAACATAAATAGATTGGTCAGACTGAGGGCTTAACCATTTTTCTTTTACAAGTCTTAATGGTCCTCTAACTTTCCTGCCAAATAACATTTCATAAGGTGAGAAACCTAAAGAGTCCTGAGCAACTTCTCGTAGGACAAAAAGCATGAATGGCAAACCTTCATCCCAACATTCTTGACTTTCGCAGCAATATTTACGGAGCATGGACTTTAATGTTTGGTGCCATCGCTCCAAGGCTCCTTGTGACTCGGGATGATAAGCAGTGGACAGAGTTTGTTTGATACCCAATTCTGCAAGCACACTGGAGAAGAGATTGTTGGTGAAGTTGGTGCCTCGGTCACTTTGCACCTCTTGAGGTGGTAAACATGCGTGTGAGATGGTTAGCAATATTTTATGACAACATATTTTTAAGGGGGAAATCTTCTGGATATCTGGTAGTGGGGCACATTACTTTTAGTATTTATTGAACTACTCTCTTAGTCTGAGGCAAGGGTCCTACACAGTCTACAATTATCTTTTGAAAAGGTTCTGAAGGAACTGTAAATGGTTGTAATGGATATGGAGGAATCTTTATATATGGCTTTCCCATTATTTGACATGTGTGACATGAATTTACAAATGTTGTGACATCTTTCTTTATGCCTGGCCAAAAATATTCATTAAAAATTATACTATGAGTTTTCCGAATGCCAAGGTGTCCACCAAATCCTTCATGAACATCTCCATAACGGATTTCCTGATGGATATAGGAAGTCCAATTTGATGGTGTTTGCTCCAGGTGTCTTGTACAGATACTGTGGGAGGTCTATATAATCGTATCAGTAAATCATCCTGGTAATAGAAAGAAGGAGAATCAACAATCTCTTCGAAAAGTATGGCTTTAGTGTGAAGATTTATCAAGGTGGGGTCATTCTATTGAGCCTCAATTAGTTTTTTTCTTTACTCATAAAGTCAAGGTCAAACACAGTTTGATGTCGAGAAGAATCAAGGGGAGTGTTATTAACATTTGTCTTAGCTTGGTATTTGGTAAAAGCACATGAGGGAAACAGTTCAGGAAAATAATAATTTGTATTATAAGCAGAATCAGGCAAGGGTGTATCCTTAAGTTTTAATCTAGGTACCACCAACTCACCGGCCAAGTCATTTCGCAGAAGGAGTGTTGCCTTGGGAATAGGTAACTCTGATTCAGTTACTCCCACTACCACTGTGCCTTGGAGAAGTGTACACCTTAGTTGTATTTCAGCTAGATTTATTTCTTAAGTACCAGATATTGATTGAAGGATAACTTTCTCACCAGTGTACTTCTAGTGAACGCCAGGCAAAGCCTTTTGGACTAACACAGTTTGAGCTGAAGCTGAGATCTTAGTATGTACACAGGATGTTATAGTGAATCCTTCCCAAGTGAAACAGTTCCTTCTGATCGAAAAAGCTTGAGGGTTCACATTTGAACAAAGTTGTTTAGAGAATTAATTGATGCAACAGGTTTTGTAAAATCAGGACCCTTGTAATGAACTGATAATTTACATCTAGGATCCCTACAATACTTGATAGTATGGCCTTCTGTATTGCAAAAGTGACAAAAAAAGGTTTACTCTGTCCAACAACTCTATCCTGATATGCAAAATTGGGACGTGCAGAAGACTGTACATTGGTTTGCAATTGGTTCTCTCTTGTGAAGGCTTTATTTTCCCCTATAAAGGCACGATGGACTAAGGAATAATTATCTGCCAACTGAGCAGCTTTCAAGAGATTTTTCTCTGGTTTTTCTTGTAAATACAACATAACTGGGTGTGGAACTTTCCTCATAAATTCTTCTAATGCTATCAAATTTTCGAAATCATCAAAGTATGGAAATTATCCATCAACCACCCTCTCATAATTGGTAGAGTGGCGGTTTTGTTCCCCCCCCCCCCTTGTGAGAGGTATTTTCCGCTCGTCATAGGGGGAGTGTGTGTAGGAATGTATATATAATTGTAATGGTAATGGGTAATATTAAGGTAATTTAAGTAAATGATTAGTACTGGGATAGAATAAATTAATATTCTTTGTGCTATTAATCATTTGCAACTTAAATAATTAGCACCTTGATTTGAAGCGCGGTCATTGGCTGCCGCCCATTAGATTCTAGGCCACCTGGAGTTATACACGTGGCATAGGTATTGGTGCGGCGATCGCAGCCGGCCACCGGAGAATCAGTACACTCCAGGCATCCGTGAGGATAACATCTATTGTTAATATATACGTGCTTGTCTACAAGTACAAGTACACTCCACACCTCTATCGAGTTAACATCTAATACGTGCTTGTCTATAAGTACAAGTAAAATTACTTTTCCAGACCCTCGCGGAGTAACATCTAATATACTATCAGTTCACTCCGGACCTTCGCCTTAATAACATCTCATACTAATATACGTGCTTGTATAAAGAAGAGATTTTGTACATACGTTAATTTGTACATATAGTGTAAAGACAATAGGACTGTGTTAAAATTCAGCACAAGTGATTATAGCCTCGCGTCATAGATAACTTGGTGTGATAACCACTTGACGCCATCCACAATAACTCCACCTCCGCTTCTGTCATTCACGGGCGGCCTCGATCCCGGCGACCACTTCGGATCACACGTCATGCAGTGTTGATACAAGCCTACAGCCCATTTCAACCCACTATCCACCGATAAGTATCCTAGTTAGTTGATTAGCTGGGGTAATGTGTCGGGAGATAGACATGGGTTTGATTGATTAGGTAAGACCTCACATTAATATATATGTATCTGACAAAAATTCCCACATTGGTGCCCCGAGTGAGGAATATTGATGTTCATGTGATTCAAGGTGGTCGTTAAGTGAGGCTTAGTTATGAGCCTACCACAATTGCTGGTTATGAGGCTGGAGGCGGGGTGCTTTGAGGCGTTAGGAATGACTCAGCCGGTTAACTACCATACGCCAGGTAGTAGATAGCATCAGAGGTTACATAGACTAGTTAGTTGTAATAATTTAAGTGGTGGTTGTTCATAGGCCTGGTTATGCGCCTTGTTAGGCCAGCCAACAGCGCTTCCCGCACTTATAATATAAATAATTATCAACTAACAATTATATATAGTAACGTAATCTTGCATTTAATATTTTATTTGAGTGAATTAACTAAATCATGGCGATATTAGCTAAGCATTTATTATCAGCTAAGTTAGCAATGCTCACAAAAATTTATAATATGTGTGAGGACGCAATTAAGGCATTTCTTATTGAGTAAATTCATTTAAAGACAGGTCTACCATTGTTAAATGAGCAATGGGAAAAATATGAGGAGGCTTACTGCCTATATGAAGTTCAATTAAGACAAGCTGGGGATAAAGAAATTATTCAGCTATGTGTTATCAATCATGAACACGAATGTCAAAGATATCTCGATAAAGTAATTGAATATGAGGGATTACTGGAGTGTGCTCATATTCCATCTACAGCTAAAGCTTCTTTAACCCAAAGTTTGCAAGGTATTAAGCAAGAACTCCCCCACAGGGAGATCACGATTATTACGCCTGAGGGTAATCAGCTATATCAGCCACCCTCAGAGTTTAAAGATCCCTCGTTAGTGGGTATTCATCCTGCGCCTGTTACGCAAATCAAACAGCCTGTAATTAAGATTCAAACTTCTCAGCCTACCAGTAAACCACTTAGACCTACTCAAATAATAGATACAAACCCAATAACCAGGGCGACTTCTAGTGAAGTACGAATAATAAATTGTGTCTTATGTGAGGGGGAACATCCACCCTCCACATGTAATATCTATTCAGATTGTTACACGAGAGTTGAAAGGTTAATGCACCTTGGTAATTGCCTAACCTGTCTCCGTCGTAAACATGCTTCAAATGCATGCCCTATAAACTTAAGAACTTGTAGGAAATGTAAACAATCTGTTAATAACATCGCTCTTTGTCCTAACAGTGATAATAACTCAGATCCTACAGTAGTTAAAATGGCAGTCACTAATAAGAGTAGTTTAGCAGCTGTTCCTACTGCCGAGTTGAATGTGAGCCATAATGGTCATTCAGTCATTGTAAAGACAATGTTTAACAGTGGTGCACAACGATCTTTCATAAGCAGGGAGATAGTTGAATTGTTACAACAACCCATAATTAATAAAGTTAATTTAGCCATATCAGGTTTTCTCGCCAATAATGAGGCTCAAACCTTTGACATAGTTCAACCCCTAGTCCAATTGTGAAGATATAAATGTAGGGTAGCTGCTGTAGTTAATAATATTGGTATCAGTTTAACTGTTAATGGACTAAAGGATACAGCTGAAATGCTGAGAGATAATGGTGTCAAACTAGTTAGTAATACCTTCGAAGACGTTGATGGTCCTTTCCAATTAATAATAGGATCCGATTATTTCGGGCGTTACCTAAGGAAGGTCATCAAAATACATAACGTCTCTATGTTCACTAGCGCTGGTGGTAAGGTAATAATGGGACCCATCCCACATACTCACCAAGCCGAACAAGAGGAGAGTATTCCTAGTCATGCACAACCCCTATTAATTACAAAAATTGGAACCACTTTCTTGCCCACACCAATAAGTGAGGTAGTAGAGGAAAGTGGTATTCCAGTTCATAATGAATATATTGCCACTATTGAAAGTCCTAATAATAATAATAATGTGTAACGAGGAAATTCTACCCTCAAATTAAATACAGGATTATGGTTGAAAGGCCCTACCTGGCTGAAAGAGTGTAATAATATGCCTATACAGGTTTCCACTCAGCCAGACATATCTGTAGATATAATAAGGGGACCTGAATTGATCCCAGATCCTGTGATAGACATAGAAAGGTTTTCCTTATTGAGCAAACTAATTAAGACTACTAATTTAGTCTTCCAATCCATTAAAAGGGATAGCTCTGATCCTTTGAAGTTTTGGATCAGAACAATACAAAAGCAGGTATTTCCTGAGGAATATCAGCTATTGGCTTCAGCCAGCCCCCATAGGAACAAATTGACCAAATTATTAGGTCTGTACCTTGATCATGAGGGCATAATTAGGTGGCGAGGTCGAAATTTGAAAGCTGATCTTCCAAATACCATCTGCAATCCCATTTTAACTCCCAAACGCCATCATCTTACTAAATTGTTGGTGGAAGAATATCATAGGAACTCATTACATGGCGGAATGACTACAATATTAGCCGATATCAGGTGTCAATTTTGGATAAATCATGGTAGACAGGCAGTCAAATATTACCTTAAATCTCTCATTAAATTTAATAGATCTGAGTGTAGACTAGTCTCCTATCTAGGTCCCCCTGAACTTCCCGCTGATAATGAGCTCCTAAAACCATTTGAGGTCAATGGTGATGACTATACTGGAGATACTATAACATCAGGAGATAACTCTCCCCCCGATCAAGTATATGTCAGCATATTCACTGGTACCTCTATCAGAGCTGTTCATTTTAAAATAGCTAAAGACCAAAGTGCCGAAACCACTAATCAAATGTTCCGGCGCTATGTGGCCTGGGATGATGTCACATGAAGCGGAACTTCAGTTTGCGCTGGCCCCCAGTGAGGAAATTATCTATCAACCACCCTCTCTTAATTGGTAATGTGGTGGTTTTGTTCCCCCCCCCCCCCTTGTGAGAGGTATTTACCGCTCGTCATAGGAGGAGTGTGTGTAGGAATGTATATATAATTGTAATGGTAATGGGTAATATTAAGGTAATTTAAGTAACTGATTAGTACTGGGATAGGATAAATGAATATTCTCAGAGCTATTAATCATTTGCAACTTAAATAATTAGCACCTTGATTTGAAGCGCGGTCATTGGCTGCCGCCCATTAGATTCTAGGCCACCTGGAGTTATACACGTGGCATAGGTATTGGTGCGGCGATCGCAGCCGCCCACCTTGGCGAGATCAGTACATTCCGGGCATCCGTGAGGATAACATCTATTGTTAATATATACGTGCTTGTCTATAAGTACAAGTATAGTTCACTCCACACCTCCATCGAGTTAATATCTCTTCTCTGATTATAAAGAAGAGATTTTGTACATACGTTAATGTGTACATATAGTGTAAAGACAATAGGACTGTGTTAAAATTCAGCACAAATGATTATAGCCTCGTGTCATGGATAGCTTGGTGTGATAACCACTTGACGCCATCCACAATAACCCCACATCCGCTTCTGTCATTCACGGGCGGCCTCGATCCCAGCGACCACTTCGGATCACACGTCATGTAGTGTTGATACAAGCCTACAGCCCATTTCAACCCACTATCCACCGATAAGTATCCTAGTTAGTTGATTAGCTGGGGTAATGTGTCGGGAGATAGACATGGGTTTGATTGATTAGGTAAGACCTTACATTAATATATATGTATGTGACATAAATTCCCACAAAAGTTATCAACTGAAGCAGATATGAGCCATCAATGTATAGCTCTGATTTTATCTGAGGCAAGCTCAGAATAAGTCACATTACATGGCTTAGTGATGTTCCGGAATACTTGCCTGTAACCACTTGTGGTAATGCAATAAGATGCCAAAATGGCATCTTCTACTGTGTCATAGTCACTAATGTCTACCAAGTTATTATTATAGACTTGTGCTACTTTTCCTGTCAACTTAGTCTGTAATAGCTAAGTCCAATGTTTCTTGGGCCATTTAAGGTGTGAAGCTGTTCTTTCAAACATTCTAAAATATGACTCAGCATCCAATTCACAAAAGGCAGGGACTAATGAAGACATTTTTGCTAATTTGATAGATTCAGTTGAATCGTTGTCATTAGAAGAAGTACCCTAGTGCAGGTCATGTTCCCTCTGTCTTTCTAGTTCTAATCGTTTGTCCTCTCTTCTCTTTCAAACCGTTTGTCCTCTCTCTCTACTTCTAACCGTCTGTCCTCTTTATAGTTCTAACCGTCTGTCCTTCTTTCTCTTTCTAGTTCTCTTTCTATTCTTTCTTGTTCTAACGTTTTTTCCTCAAATTCTAACTTTCTAGTCTCTAGTGCCAACCATTTGTTCTCTTTTTCTAGTTCAGACAATCTATTCTCTCTTTCTATTTCTAACTTCTGAGACTGTAGTTTGAATTTGTCATAATCCTGCCTAGGAGAAGAACACATGGTACTTTCAGCCTGACGAGGCAAATAGTCTGTCCTTAGGTGATCAATGATAGTTTGTTTCAAGTGATCGTTAGTGATGTCTGTATGCAAGGGAATCTGGAAATGTGTTGCAATATATTTTAGTTCATCCATGAATGGATCAGAAACTTCCAACAGTTCCACAGAAGATGTCAGCACACACTCATGAATATTTAAATCAGACATTGCTAAAGGTAAGTTCCGATCTGTTGACCTAGTAGTGATTTTGTGTACACTCAAAAGTCTAGGAAATATTTCTCAGTGCGAATTCTAGGTAGAAAAGTGAGGAGACCAGATCATAATCAAGATAAAGTATGAAACTTTGTAAGTCTAACCGTGAAGTGACTATAATGAGTATACCTCCATTATCATAATAGTATTTAAATAAAGTTACTCGGTGAAAATCCCCCAGATTATTGAACCAAGTAGTCTTCAAATTTTAGACTTAAAAAAAAAAACTTCAGTTATAGTATGCCAATATTAGCGAAAAGTGGTCTAGCAGTATTCCCTACAAAAACGCCCTGAGAGACACTCGCTGTGGACTTCAAACATGTGAGTCGTGGCTGGTCACACTTATAAAGAGTTGTTGCTCTCTACCTTAACAATTGTTACTAGTAAGCAATATAAATGATGAGCGACTGTGGCTCGATACCAGGTAAAGTTCCTTTGGATGAAGAGTCTTGTTCGGCTTAAAACAAAGGGGTCAGTATCCTCTAATAACTTTACAACAAAGTTACTAAGTCAGAAGGGTTAAATGAGAACAACAACCATCAATTAGTAACAGTGATTTAGCAGGTGATTAAAATAACTATAACAGTGGCCAACTGTGATAATAAGTTTATATGTCGGGAAATAATTTAAGAAAAATAACCACACTTAGGAAATAATATTCACCTGGTAAATATGGATAACACTGTGGTCCACCACCAACAAGAACAACTTTTATATGTATCCAAGAACATTCAAAGTACTAAGCAAAGTAACAATCAATTAAAAATTGTGAACAAGAAAATCCCGGATAGGCCCACAATTGTGAGGTTTTGTATATTAGAAATTTGCCTTATATGAAGTCTAGGGTGAAACTATAACCGATGGGTGTGATGAAAGCTAATTGGTCACACTGGAGAGAGAAACTCTGTTTCCAGTGGTAAGGTTAATTTTAATTAAAAAAACAATAACATATATATAAAAAAACAGATTTAACAATAAATCTTTCATTAGTTTATGCTCAACGCGCTAATGGTGTGCGCGTTGAGTAAAGGGTTATGTTGAGATTGAAGTTATTTGTTGGTTAAATACATGTATCAAAAGCAAACATAAAATACAGAGTTATGAAAAAGTATATATGAATACTGAACATTAATAAAAACAAGTTATAATAGTGTGGGCTAAAACCACACGTTTTCTCTTGTAGAGCTGGTGTAAGAGAGAAATGTAGTTTGTACGAGGGACTGCTACAAACTCCCCTCCTAGCGGTGTGTAGGGGGGAAGCCGCTACAATACTCCCCTCCTAGTGACGAGGGAGGAGGAAAGAAATCTTGGTTGGTGGAGCGGTGCTGCTGGTGTTACTGTTGCCGATTTGATGTGGTTGACGTGGAGGGCTGTGGTGACCAGTTGCTGGCGTGGCAGTGTTGCCGCCATGGCAGTGGTGCCGCCGGCTGTGTGCGGGCGTGGCAGTATTGCTGCCATGGCAGTGTTGCAGGCGTGGCGGTGTTGCGGGCGTGGCAGTGTTGCCGCCGGCTGTGTGCGGGCGTGGCAGTATTGCCGCCATGGCAGTGTTGCAGGCGTGGCGGTGTTGCGGACGTGGCAGTGTTACCGCCATGGCAGTGGTGCCGCCGGCTGTGTGCGGGCGTGGCAGTATTGCCGCCATGGCAGTGTTGCCGTCGGCTGTGTTGCGGGCGTGGCAGTGTTACCGCCATGGCAGTGGTGCCGCCGGCTGTGTGCGGGCGTGGCAGTGTTGCCGCCATGGCAGTGTTGACGCCGGCTGTGTTGCGGGCGTGGCAGTGTTCCGCCATGGCAGTGCTGCCGCCGGCTGTTGCGGGCGTGGCAGTGTTGCGGCCATGGCAGTGTTGCCGCCTGGTAGTGTTGGCGCCTGGTAGTGTTGGCGCCTGGTAGTGTTGCCGCCTGGTAGTGTTGCAGCCTGGTGATGAGTAATCAATCTCCAGGGCGGTGAGTAATCCACAGGGCGATGAGTAATCCACAGGGCGGTGAGTAATCCACAGGGTGGTGAGTAATCCACAGGGCGGTGAGTAATCCACAGGGCGATGAGTAATCCACAGGGCGGTGAGTAATCCACAGAGCGGTGAGTAATCCACAGGGCGGTGAGTGGCGATAGTGGAGTAAGTTACTCTAACACCGTTGGGCAGAGGGGTAGGGTTTTGACTGAAGACGCGGGAAACTACGCTGAGGGAGCAGGGGCCGCGCTGAATGCGCGTGAGGCCGTGCTGAGGACGCAGGAAGGCATCAGAGATTGCAGAGGCCGCGCAGAATGCGCATGAGGCCGCTGAGGACGCAGTAAGGCGTCAGAGGGCGTAGAAGCCGCGCAGAGTGCGCATCAGGCCGGTGAAGACGCAGTAAGGCGTCTGAGGGGGCTGGGGCCGCGCTGAACGCGCATAAGGCCGGGCTGATGACGCAAGAAAGCATCAGAGGGGGGCACAGATGGTGCCAGGATGGGAGGGGATAACCTTTAAGGTGGCAGCTACACATGAGTGTAGTTCTCCCAACCTATAGCTCAGCGAAGCGAACCCCATAATGGAGGCTAAGCTTATTGCCTTAGGAGTGTTAGGACGAATGTGTCTTAAGACGCAGGTCCTTCCACTGGGAGAATTGTGCTCTTATATAGCACATGTTATAGCCACCTATAGACCATAGCTACACTCCGAGGGTCACCAATTATGACCGATGGGTGTGATGATAGCTAATTGGTCACACTGGAGAGAGAAACTCTGTTTCCAGTGGTAAGGTTAATTTTAATTAAAAAAACAATAACATATATATAAAAAAACAGATTTAACAATAAATCTTTCATTAGTTTATGCTCAACGCGCTAATGGTGTGCGCGTTGAGTAAAGGGTTATGTTGAGATTGAAGTTATTTGTTGGTTAAATACATGTATCAAAAGCAAACATAAAATACAGAGTTATGAAAAAGTATATATGAATACTGAACATTAATAAAAACAAGTTATAATAGTGTGGGCTAAAACCACACGTTTTCTCTTGTAGAGCTGGTGTAAGAGAGAAATGTAGTTTGTAAGAGGGACTGCTACAAACTCCCCACCTAGCGGTGTGTAGGGGGGAAGCCGCTACAACACTAAGTCCTCACAATCACACATTTAGTGAGAAATTACTTAAAAAGAATTTACCTAAACAAATTTAAGATTTAATGTAATTTAATATTGACTTATTACTAACTTAAAGAACTAAACACTTAATAATAACCAACACAAAATTTAAGGGAATGTTCTTAGTTACATACACATAAACATAGTCGCCAGATCAAGCAGAGTATAGTCCAACGTGCGTAGAAATAATCCATGGGGTAATCCTAAAAGAAAATACTTCAACTCCTGGGAGAGAGAACACTTTGCAGGCCGAGTGGTGGGATGAGACTAACTTTCGTTTGGACATCGGGTTACTAATATAACCTCGGAAATGAAGCCCGGTGGCTTCGTTGTTAGGATCGTGGCCCGGTGTTCACCGGAACGCGGGGTCGAAGCTCAGATATGCGATCCTTAAGTGGAGCTCCGAGAAGGAGAGGGGGGACGCTGGACCGTTGAACCATCCAAATAGTTGGCTAGTTACATTCCAATAAATAATAATAGTTAAACATAAAACATATATAATATACCATAACCAAAATAACCCAACATAGAAATAATATAAATGTAAGATTATCTCCCAATTCCCATAGTGACAATTGCTTCCGCAGCGCACGCTGGCCAACATTGCCGCCGAAGGTTACTACGGAGCCTGCCAAGAGGAGTTGCAACCTTGGCGGGAGGGGCGTAGGGGTAGGGCAGGGGTGAGTTTGAGAGGAAGAGTTTGAGCGGCTTGCGCCGTTCGGGTTTCTGTACCCCTCTATTAAACGCTTTTGGGCGCCTCGCAGTGGTATGTAAACAAATCCCCGCCGTTACCATGGAAACGACGACGCCACAGCTCAGACTGTGGGCTTTTGACCTCACCATTTTCCTCTACTGCCCTCTATCTGCCCACGCACAGTACGGAAGTGTAATGGCGTACGCTGTAGCTACCTGATGACTATTTCATTATTGTTGTAATGGTAATTGTCGCTGAGAGAGGTGAAATGCTAGGAATCTCGGGCACCGTCAACCAACTACCGTCAATAACACTATAGTCGCCACTGCACTTTTGTCGCCAGGCGCTAAATATTATTAATTTTAGCATCACTATAGACTTGTATGTGCCACTGAAGACAGGTACTTAATATAAACTACTGTGCATGCCTCTTTAGTGGCACATACAATTATGTATCTGTAGTGATGATAAAATTCGTAATATATGGCGCCTGACGACATATATGTGCAGTGGCGACTATAGTGTTATTGGCGGTAGGGTGTAGGGATACGTGAACAGGTTTATGAAACTGTCGCCAATAGGAATTCTCGCAGAAACACCAACTGAGGCCTGTCGCCGACGTGGTACACTCGCCGACGCGGAAATTTTTGGTAACAGTTCCACTTGGAATAAATGAAAATGAAGAATAAAGTGTATTTCATTGTTGGATACCACCATACCACCTGGTATGTAATCTCTGAATGCAGAAATACTGTTAAAAGCTTATTAAATGTATATATTGTGTACTGTAATATCATGCAAGATCAAGAACTGGAACTGTCGACGAAAATAGGCAGATGAAATAAAATGAAAATATGACAGTGCTAATATGATTTGACTAATGCTTCATGTTCGCTTATAATGTCAGATTACTGTGATAAATAATGCTGTTATGTATATGCAGGTTGTTTTCTCCTCTAACTCAGAGTTATGTACACATTTATATAGCTAACCTGCCACTTATAGAGATAATCTGAAGGCATATTTTTACAGCAACAGGACATTCTGAAACAGAAGAACTCCCCATTGTTTATATTTTTGTCTTGTCAAACATTATTATTTTCAACTTAACTAATTCAATTTACCTAAACAAAATCAATTGCTAAGATAACCTAGCTTTTCTAACTAATGGAATCTGGATTGTTTAATAGCTGTCTATTAAATTATCAATCGTATTATCACATATCATTGCTGCCACATGTGGCCACATGTGGCAGCAATGATATGTGAGGTATTTCAGCTCCAGATGTGTAATATGCATATTACACATCTGGAGCTGAAATACCTCCTCCGCCACCCTCGCCCGGGCCCTATATATGCATCCTAACTAGTAAAAATATAACCAATAAAATTCCATTCTTACCTAATAACCTAACCTACCCTAACTGGTGGGTGAAGAAGGGGTATTTAAGATTAAGGGGTATACAGTATTTCTGTATAATAAAAAGGTATAAATAATTGAAATCACAGCAAAAGAAATGGTAAATATGCATTTTCAACAAATACTCCCTATTGACCAATACTCTTCTGAAATAACTGGCGGAACATCTTAAGAACAAGCTAGGGCTCCACGCTAAGCTGACCCAAATGTTGGCTCTACGTATTATACTTACTGTCCTTAACACATCTGTTAATATTTTAATGAGTGCTGATCCTTACTTTGCCTACATGGCTGATATTAAATTTCAGGTTCCTGAGAAAAACTAAGCCCAGCGAGATGCACAATGGACGACGAGTTTGAGAAAGTAGTGCGAATCTAAGTAGTAGGTATAACCTAGGGGTTGGTCGAGGGGGGACGGAGCCCCCCCGTTAGGTTAGGGTAGGTTAGGCTAGGTTAGATTAGGGCAGGTTAGGTTAGTGCTTTAGTCTGCTTTTTTGACGAAGGCTTTGACTAACTTACGTTTTGTGTGTGTGTAAGTCAGGAATGATGGGATGAAGGTTTGCCATTCATGTTTTTTGCCATACGAGAAGCCCCTCAGGACTCTTTAGGTTTCTCACTTTATGAAATGTTATTTGGCAGGAAAGTTAGAGGACCATTAAGACTTGTAAAAGAAAAATGGTTAAGCCCTCAGTCTGACCAATCTATTTATGTTGCTGAGTACTTAAATAACCTTAAAGCCACCCTGAGTACAGTACGTAAATTTGCCAGAGTTAATTTTTCCAAGGCACAAAGTAACATGAAAACTCAGTATGACAAACATGCTCAGAGCAGATAATTCAACCCTGGTGACAAAGTTCTTGCTTTCATTCCCATTCCTGGCTCTCCATTATCCGTTAAATACCATGGACCCTATGTTGTAAAGAAAAGACTCAACAAAGTAAATTACATCATAACCACTCCTGACCGCAGGAGGTCTACTCAATATATTCATGTAAATTTACTAAAACCGTATTTAACTAGGAACTGTGCAGATGACTCGCCGAGTAAGAGACTGTCTTGTAATGTCGTTAACTCAAATGTTTTAACTAAATTGGAGAATGTTGATGACATCTGTGAATCTTCTCATATTATCACTCCCTAGACTGGGAAGAAGAACTCTGAAATTATCCCCATGTTACATAAGTTCCTCGAACATCTAAATTCCACTCAAATTCTAGATGTAATCAACATCATTCTCAAATATAGAGATGTATTTTCTGATTATCCTGGTGTAGGGCCTATGTAATGTACTTGAACAAGATTTTGAATTGTTGACAAACACTCTACCCATCCGTCAGGCCCCTTAGCGTCTAAACCCAGCTAAGAAGCTCCAGATGAGGGAAGAAGTGGACTACCTCCTGAAGAACGGTCTAGCTGTACCAAGCAACTCACCGTGGGCTTCTCCTTGTTTGTTGGTGCCTAAGGAGGGTGGTCAACTTCGCCTGTCTACTGATTCTCGTAAAGTAAACCTTGTGACGATTCCTGACTCTTACCCATTACCCCGAATAGATGATCTTATAGATTCAGTGGGGAAAGCAGAATTTGTCACAAAAATAGACCTTTTGAAAGGTTATTATCAATTCAAACTAACAAAAAGAGCTCAGTTAATCTCTGCCTTTGTCACTCCTTTTGAGTTATATCACTACCTAGTCATTCCTTTTGGGATGCGTAACAGTCCATCCACTTGTCAAAGGGTCATGAATTTCACCCTTCAAGATTTAGACGGAGTGTATATTTACTTGGATGGCATTTTGCTAATATCATATACCTGGCCCCAGCATTTGAAGAGACTGATATCGGTGTTGGAGAGGTTAAAGGACGCCCAGCTGACTATCAACCTAGCTAAGACTACCTTCTGCAGCGCTACGGTCACCTACTTAGGACATGTTGTGGGACAAGGACAAGTTAAGTCAACCAACATTGACGTCATCCTCAACTTTCCAGTCCCTACCACCAGGAAGGAGCTGATGCGGTATCTGGGCATGGCAGGATTTTACAGGCGATACTGTCCCAGCTTCGCTGCAGTCGCTACTCCTCTTACTCGCCTCACCAGCAAGAAGGGGTTACATGTCAAATGATACTGAAGCGATTGTTAATGAAGTCATTTGATCCACAAGACATTTTCGTCCCAAGTCATATAAGACACAAGACAATTGGGTATCAGGTCATACCGTAACGAACTCTTCTTGGCCCTTGTCCAACTTGTACACTGGCCATCCCGTACACTAGCCAGTCTGGCCCTTGGACAAACCGTCATCAAGCGGTCCCTCCTCAAGCCGACTTGACCCAAATTTATCGATAAATGTCGCATAGACATTTCGCGCGTTTATCGATAAATGTCGTCAGAGAGAGAGAGAGAAAGAGAGAAAAAAATAATAATATACAGACATGAAAAGAAGAAAGACGAAAAAATTCCTCAAGCGCACACGCACACACATTCCATTCCCAATCCTTTAATTCCTCCATCTCCCGTTTCCCTATTTTTTTTTTTCTCTCTCTCTCTCTCTCTCTCTCTCTCTCTCTCTCTCTCTCTTCTCTCTCTCTCTCTCTTCTCTCTCTCTCTCTCTCTCTCTCTCTCTCTCTCTCTCTCTCTCTCTCTCTCTCTCTCTCTCTCTCTCTCTCTCTCTCTCTCTCTCTCTCTCTCTCTCTCTCTCTCTCTCTCTCGCTCTCTCGCTCTCTCGCTCTCTCTCTCTCTCTAGCCCGTCAGGGTGGCAAGATTGGTAGAGACATGAGTTCGCAATGTGCAGCGTCCCTGTGCATTCGGTCAGCGGTTCGAGTCCGCCTAGTTCGTGCTGACGTGGCGGCGCTTTGTATAGTCAATAACCTTGTAGTTGGTACTTGCAAAGTGTCTAGATAGGATGAAAATCTTCTCTTCTCTCTCTCTCTCTCTCTCTCTCTCTCTCTCTCTCTCTCTCTCTCTCTCTCTCTCTCTCTCTCTCTCTCTCTCTCTCTCTCTCTCTCTCTCTCTCTCTCTCTCTCTCTCTCTCTCTCTTTCTCTCTTTCTCTCTCTCTAGAAAGAGAGGACAGACGGTTAGAAAGAGAGAGAGAGGACAAACGGTTTGAAAGAGAAAGAGAGGACAAACTATTAGAACTAGAAAGACAAAGGGAACATGACTTGCACCAGGGTACTTCTTCTAATGACAACGATTCAACTGAATCTATCAAATTAGCAAAAATGTCTTCATTAGTCCCAGCCTTTTGTGAATTGGATCCTGAGTCATATTTTAGAATGTTTGAAAGAACAGTCTCACACCTTAAATGGCCCAAGAAACATTGGACTTGGCTATTACAGACTAAGTTGACAGGAAAAGTAGCACAAGTCTATAATAACTTGGTAGACATTAGTGACTATGACACAGTAAAAGATACTATTTTGGCATCTTACTCCATTACCACAGAAGGTTACAGGCAAGCATTCCGGAACATCACTAAGCCATGTAATGTCACTTATTCTGAGTTTGCCTCAGATAAAATCAGAGCTTTACAGAGATGGCTCAAATCTGCTTCAGTTGATAACTTTGATGATTTCCAAAATT